>SSNS01000567.1:0-32495 GCA_006937985.1 Aphyosemion australe
TTGATTTTCTGTCTCCAGAGAAAACTAACATGAAAATTAGATGTGTTCTTTTTTTGTGGGTAAATTTCCAAAGTCAGCAGGGAATCAGGTGATTGTTTCCCTCATGTGTAGGTGATGTTGGATAAGAAGTGACTCACTTTGTTACAGTAGGTGTTTAGTTTTAGTTGGGACAGAATAATCTGTTTTAAAGTGAGTTGTTTTAAAATGTTTCATGTTTTTTATACAATGTTAAATGTGTTTACACCATTGAAGCATTACTGTTAATATAGTGTTTTTAACTTTTCCTAATTTACACTTGTTAGAACGGACGAGTGTGGTTTTGTTTCTTGGAACTAAATGTTACACAATGTTTTCATTAGTAGTATGTACTAGCATGTTGGTTTGAATAAGTTTTATTTGTGTGATCAATAGAAACCTCATTAGTTACAATAAATAATGTTGGTTCAACTGGAGTCTTTAATTTTTCTTTCACTGAACCAGAAAAACAGAAATTTGAGCAATTTGTGCATCTAGATTCTAAAATGATTTTTACAAATAACTGATCATATTTTATATAAAATATAAATTGTGTGGTATAAATCAATAGAGTTTAACAGATTGTTTTTTAATAATAAATAAAATACTGACACAGTCAACACTAACAATAAATAAACACTTCAGGTCAGCAGGCTGTTAGTACAGTGGCCATCATTGGTCAGGGATGAGAGCAGATGTGCTGTCATGTGAATCAATGCTAAGCTAACGAGTCAGTATGTATGTATAAAGTCTGTATGGCCAAAATAATTATTTACTTTAGACCAGCTTGAAAACCATTACACTGACCAAAACATCCTCTTTAAAAGCATGTCCTGACTGCATGAACATCGTAATGTGGAGCAGAAAGCTGAAGTTGAAGGTAGAGCAGATGTAGCTAACTGCTCAAGCCACACAGGATAACCCGCTCGAAAAACAAGCGCACCCCGAAGAGGTTTGTCACCGCCCAGTTCCAAACAGTTCTCCCATTGGCCGAGTGGTTGCTAGGAGATTATTCTCCAAAGTTTGAGAGGGAGCAGAAAAAATCCGTGAGCGCAGGGAGCTGACTTGTGGGAGCAGTTTTGATCTGTGCAGAGAGAAAGTTTGCACACGTGAAGAAAATATCTGTGCAAGAAACTTAAAATCTGAGTGCAGAAAGAAGGATTTGAGGGAGAACAGAGTATATTTGAAAGAGAGCAGACATTTTGAGTGCAAGCATTGCCAGTTTTGAAAGCAAGGATATAAAATCCTGCTCTTCAATTGAAAATTCAAGCTCTTGATATTTGTCAGTTAAATTCCCCCATAGGTTTCTTCCACTCAGTCATGTAGCTTCACTCCATCCAGTCAGTCATGTAGCTTCACTCCATCCAGTCAGTCATGTAGCTTCACTCCATCCAGTCGGTCATGTAGCTTCACTCCAGCCCAGTAGCTTCACTCCATCCAGTCAGTCATGTAGCTTCAGTCATGTAGCTTCAGTCATGTAGCGTCAGTCATGTAGCTTCAGTCATGTAGCTCAATCATGTTGCTTCAGTCATGTAGCTCAATCATGTAGCTTCAGTCCAGTAGCTCAATCATGTAGCTTCAGTCCAGTAGCGCAGTCATGTAGCTTCAGTCCAGTAGCTCAGTCATCTAGCTTCCATCCAGTCAGTCATGTAGCTTCCATCCAGTCCAGTAGCCTCACTCCAGTCCAGTAGCCTCACTCCAGTCCAGTAGCTTCCAGTCAGTCCAATGGCTTCAATCCTGTTCATTAGCTTCAATCCAGTCCAGTAGCTTCAATCCAGTCCAATGGCTTCAATCCAGTTCATTAGCTTCAATCCAGTCAGTCATGTAGCTTCAATCCATTCAGTCATGTAGCTTCAATCCAGTCAGTCATGTAGTTTCCATCTAGTCCAGTAGCTTCCAGTCAGTCCAGTAGCTTCACTCCAGTCAAGTGCCTTCAACCCAATCAAGTAGCTTCAAGTCAAGTCACGTGCTTCAAGTCATGTGGCTTCCAGTCAAGCCACTTCGATCAAGTCGAATCACGCCAAATCATGTCAAGTCGCTCCACCTCAGGTCAAGTCGCTTCACATCAGGTCAAGTCTCTTCCAATCAAGTCCCAATCAGGTCAAGTCACCTCTATCTCCCTTCAAATCAAATCACTCCCACCTTTCAGCTCCAGTCCCCTTCAACGTAGTCCCTTCAAATCAGTTTCCTGTCAGCCAGTTCCCTTCAAGTCAAGTCATTTCCAGCCACGTTCCTTTCAACTCCAGTTTTTCCTTCAGTCATGTTCTTTTCCGTCAATTCAGTTCAGCTCTCCTTCAGTCAAGTCCCTCCAGCTGGGTTCCTTTCAGCCACGTCAACTCCAATCCCTACTGGTCAAGTCTCCTTCATCTCCCCTACATTATTTCCAGCCCCTTCTGGTCAAGTCCCTTCTAGCCCTGGAAGTCCCTTTCCATCACGTCACGTCCAGCCAAGACCGTTGCTGGTCTCTTCAATCCCCTCCAGTTTCCTTCAGCTCAACCAGTTCCCGTTCAGCCCCCTAGAGCCCCTTCCTGTCCAGTCATGTCCAGTCTGCTTCAATCAGCTCCAGTCATGCCGAGTCCATCAGTCAGGTCACTTCTGCCAGGGTTTAGTCCCATCCAATCGAGTCGGATCAGATCTCTCCTGGCCTCTCTGGGTTTTGTGCTCGCCGCCCCCGGACCTCCTAGTCTCACGGTTTTGGGCCGTCCGGAGCCGTCACTAGGGTGGGGGGTACTGTCATGATTCCTGCCTTCCAGCCTTCCTTCTGACACCGCACCATACTTAGGACTCCACTTCCCAGCATTCCCCACACCGTCACGCACCTCTCCACGTCATCACGTCCACACTATTTCAGGAAGTCTTCTCGGCAACTCCAGCGCTGGCTCATCGTTTCTCTGTCGGTAGCCTTGGCGTTCCCGTTTCGTCTCGGATCTAACGGCGCCTCGCTTAGTAGCGTTTTTCAGTTCTACCTTAACTCTTATTTCTCCAGCGCATCGGCTCCGCAGGTCACGCCATGCGCCCAGAGCTTCCGGCGCTCACCTCACGCTTTAGCTTCGTAGCCCCTTGGCTCAGATCCACGCCAGCCGGCTACAGCTTTCAACCGTTCCAGTCGTCATGGCTCCACATTCACGCCAGACGATCCAGAGCTCCTACGCTCACCTCATCCATCTGTATCCAAACAGTAAGCCCGTTTTTTCCTTTCTGGAACACCGCCACGTCCTCGTTTCACTTCGAGGTTCGTATCGGTGCTCCTATAATAAACTGCGTGTTAGACGTCACCCAACGCTAGCACTCCCTGCGCTTGGGTCTAATCACACGCTACATCCCTCCTCACTGCTCACGCTGTGGAGCTCAGGTGAGGAGCGTGACAGGAAGAGCCAACCTCATGGGCCATAGTCCTAAAGGAGCCTCTACAGGACTTTAAACAGGTTTTTTTGGGACCATAGGAAGAAGAAGAAAGGAAAACAAATATCTCAGCGCTGCCTGCTAAAGATTTTGTGATACACCAACTATTTGAGGTGAAACATTAGAGTGCCACAGGAAAGTTGCAGCCATTCATGAAATGACCAGATGATTTCTATCTACCATTTAAAATCACAACTACCACCACCCAGGACTTTCTACTCACAAGCCCACAAATCTAGTTTATAATTATTCCTGCATGGGATATGAACAGGAGAGGGAATATTTCACAGCCTTTAAATGTTTTTTGGAGTTTGCCTGCATGCCTCTGGGAGTCTTCTCCTGAACCTTGGGTCCTACAACAACCTCTAGCATGAAAACCGCAGCAAACAAAACACACATTAGACTGTGTGTTATTCAGATAAAATGGTTTGGAGAAAATTTGGTTTTAAAAAGTTGCCAAATTATGCATTTCCTTTTCCAAACTACTGATGTTAGCAAAGTTCATGTTTGACATTTTTCTTACTCTTTCTAAAGCTCAGCTGAGACTTTTTGAATGGTGAAGGTGAAACAACTCAACAACAATAGGAACTCATCTGATGTCCTACTAAAGCTGTTGAAGCCTTCACCCAAGAGATGAACTGTCGTTGTTTCAATGGCTGTTTCTGATGATGTGTAACATCATCTAAGGGAGGAACCGGCCTGTAGGACTCAAAAGGATCTGTTCTTTTTTGTGACTTTAGAAGCCGCCTCATTGTCACTGTGGCATTGTGCTTTTTATTAGTGTGGACAATGAGATGAGCAGCTGTCCTGGAAGATAGTTTCTGATGATGATGACGATGATGATGAAAGTCCTTTCACTGACACAACTGGCTGGTTTAAACTGGTCCTCTGAAGTGGCTCGTGTGTTTAAAAGTGTTGTTAACTGACAAACATTTTTTAGTGATTATTTCTGATTATAATCAGTCACTGTGAGTGTTTCATGCAGGCTGAACATGAAAATAGTCTCCTCCACCTACCTCCTGCATTAGCTTCTGATAGAAAATAGACGGTGAAACTCTAGGATTAGAAAATCCTGACAGATCTATGTCACACTGTCACTGAACATTCATGGACTCACCCATCTTGACTCACGACGGGGAAGGCTGTTGTTGGTTTAGCGTCCAGGAAACAGCTAGAACGTTTCGACTAGTAGAAGCTAACCGTTAGCATTAGCAACTCCAGCACACAGCAGAACTCCTCCAGGCTTGTGTTATTTGTGGAGATAAATCAGGGGTAGGGAACCCTGGTCCTGGAGAGCTGCTATCCAGCATGTTTTAGAGGTTTCCCTGCTTCAACACAGTTGATTCTTCTGTTCAGCAGCTCATCAGGCTCTGCAGAAGCCTGTTAATCACCTGCTGATTAAAATCAGGTGTGTTGAAGCAGGGAAACCTCTAAAACGTGCTGGATAGTGGCTCTCCAGGACCAGGGTTCCCTACCCCTGAGATAAAACATCAACATTTCAGAGCAAACAGAGTCAGAGGTAGAGTTGTGTTGTTGTTAGCCAATCAGAGGAAAATGTCCAAATATCAGGAAATCTCCAAATCCTGCCGGCTGATGCTTCTTTTTCCTCCAGCTGACTTGTACTTCCTGAAACAGGTGCATCTGTGCCCCCCCTCAGTTAAACAAGGCATTTATTCCTACTAGAGACCACTGCAAATGTATTGACTGAACGAGTGAACCACATCTTTAATTGCTGTGAATCAAAATTTCATTCTCTCTGTTTCCCTGGAGGGCTTTTCATCACCAAATGTTAGTGGTTGATCCATCCATCCATCCATGGTGCTGCCCCAGCAGAGTCTGACCCGCACTGGGGATGAGCTTGACTTATGGCTCAGTCTGGACCAGGTGGGGACAACCCACCCCCGCATGGTCATGTTGTGTTTACACAGCCTTCTCAGGAACGCAGACCTGGGCAGGGCATAAGAGGGCTCTGCGTGGAGACGCCTGTGATGTCATTCCTAAAAGCCACAAGGAAGTAAACAAAAGCGGGCGTGAGCAGTGTTGCTTTTTGAGAATCTGACATGACGCACCGGCCTCCTGCTCTCTCACTGAGCACCGGTGCTGCCGTAGGTTCCTCTCCCATCCACGAGCACTCACAGCAGATGGTCAGTCCTCGCGCTGCTGCTGCAGCTCTAACCGGTCCGAGCTGCAGTCAGAGAAGATGTTTACCCCACTATATCCAGGTTGATAATGGTAAATGGCCTGTATTTGTATAGCTCCTTCTAGGGTTCTACAACCCCCCAAGGTGCTTCACAACACAGTCATTCACCCATGCAAGCACACATTCACACGCTGGTGATGAGCTTTTTTCTTTCCCTCCCTCCCTTCCTGTGTCTGCCTACTCTCTGTCTCTATCAGAGCATTTCTCTGCATTTTCCTCTGGACTTTTCTCTTTTTTAATCATGGATCTGGTCAGCTGGTCTATCGATGCAATTCATCAAATTTTCTCTACACAAAGGATGGCTAAGGGAGAGCCATCATCCCCTGATGGAACACATCCGGTTGGACACGTGATGGATTCCTGGGGCAAGTGGAACATCGTGTCTTTCGCTGCTGTCTGTGGAGGAATTTATTTACAGTATATAATTGGAATGCTCACCGGATCTCTGCTGTTTGGAGCGGGTGGTATGCTGGTGTATCAGAAATTTCAGAAGCTTCTGGGAGAAATTTGAAAGGTATCTGGTCTTCATGAAGGGATGTATCACTCCAGTGTACCATTTCAGCTGATTCTGTTTAAATAAGTGAAACTTATGCTCGTGTTTACTTTCATTTTCAATATAGTTGCCGGCCAGGGCTCGGCATTACACCACCCTCTGGTGTAATCTGCATTCACAAGTCCAGCGTTGCAGCAATATTACTACCAAGCTTGGCAGCACGAATGCCGCATAATTCCCACAACGGCATGCCGCCACGGCACATTCATAAGACACACCTGATTACGTTGATTTGCCAGCACGGTGTGTCTTATAAAAAGGGCTTTAGTGTTAGCTCACTGGCAATGACCTAGTTTTAGTCCCTCTGTCCCTTCCCTCTCACTTGTCACACGTTGTTCTGCTTTCCCTACCTATTCCACCACTTTCCTCACTTTCACTTAGTAATTCCCGGTCAGCTTTCCTATCCACTCCAAGTTACAAAAATTCCCTGTTACCCTAAAATTTGTATGGCACATCTTGTTATGTTCTTCCTGTGTGTATTTTCTATCTCCATTGCTTTAACACAGTATTACGATGTTTTATTTACCTTAAATCACTGACGGTTTCGGCGACTCACTGTCGCCATCTTCAGAGTCACGCGTGAAGCAAGGCTGCTGAACACTGGTGCCACCAGTCCCTCCGACAACCACCAGTAGGCAAGGTGGGTTAAGTGTCTTACCCAAGGAGCCGGGATCGATCCTAATGCCCTCTAGGAGATTACTGGACAACCTGCTCTACCTCCTGCGCTACTGCTGCCCACATAATGAATCACGTATGCGGAAAGCTGCCGCACCCACGCCAATCAGAGACTCCCACTAGTAGATAGGCGTGAGAGTTACCTAACTTCAGCCAGCCAATCAGTCCAAAGGTGGGTGTGTATAGTTGGCTTAGTACAAAATAGACTGCAGGGAAGCAAGGCCAAAAAACATGGTCGGCTCCACATGAACAATGCACAGACAATGCTAATGTAAATGCAATGACCCCACCTGGCCCAGACCAAGCTGACCTTAGCGTAAATGTGCCATTAGTGCCAAGAAACTGGATGCAGCACCTTTGGTTGGACAGAGACCAGATAGTTCTTAAAAGTGCTCATACACATGTTTAATGTATGCTGTGTCTGTTCTTGAATGTATGTGTCATATGGTATGTTTGCATCATTTGTTGGAATTTAAAGACATACAGTTTAAGAGTTGGCAGGGAATGAGCAGACTAGAGCAAGAGTTTGGCTGTAACATGTTGTATGACCCAAGCACGGAGTGATTAACGTTGGGTAGGACAGACACGCGGTTAATATAGGAACCATGGTATGTGACTCGAAAGGGAATGAGAGTATACTGTAGTTCCAGAGTAAATAACGTGGACTTACTGGAAGTCGAACAGGTTTGATAGTAGACTGTTTGGTCTAGAAACTCTGGACAAGGTTCTGGTGGAAAAATGACTGTGTGACGTGCGGAAATAAGGCACTTCCGTACATAGTCTGGGGTGGTCATGTGATCGGGAATGTCTGGTGTGTGGAATGCTGGGTAGAGGAGTCGTAGGGGTTGGTTTGGTGTGAGGTCGGATGCTGGAGAGCGGGAACTGTGACATGCAATAGCCTTTAGCTTGAAACAAACAACTTTTGATGCTAACCAATTTTGACTGCATTAGAGATACTCCGGCATCATAGCTGTGGACATTCTGCTGCAGGTGTTGTGCTTGTGCGCTCTGTAATCATCATATGAATGGCTAAACTTATTTAGAGTTAATTTTGTGTGTTTGGCATGGTGCTTTCAAAATGAGCCTAACTAGACACGTTTGTGTATGAAACAAGAGGAATGAATGTTTCAGGCAGTAATTATTTTATCTAGAAAAACTCTTCAGATTTGTGTTAGGATGTTTCTGTTCTAACTCCTTGTTTAAACAAAGATTATAATCCCAGAGACTCCACCCATCCATCATCATCCACTTATCTGAGGTCAAGTCGTGGGGCAGCACCCTAGGCAAATAGTCCCAGACTTCCCTCTCCCCAGCCACTTGGGCCAGCTCTTCTGGGGGAATCCCAAGGTGTTCCCTGGCCAGACGAGAGACATAGTCCCTCCAGCGTGTCCTGGGTCTCCTCCTGGTTGAACGTGCCCAGAAAACCTCACCAGGGAGGCGCCCAGGATGGCCTAGTGAACTAGACCAAATTCTTACTTTGCAAAGTTTGGTCTAGGCACGCTTCACTGGAACCCTCGCAGCCTGATCCACTGCTGTGGCTGTCCAATCACAGCTCGCTATAGTTTTGGTTGGGCCAATCACAGCGCTCTATATTGTGGGCCAATCACAGAGCGGGAGTAGCCGATGACGTCAGAGCTGCGACCGCGAACACAAGTAACATGGCGGCAGCGCAGGAACCACGTTCGTTTGAAACTGCTTTGTCATCAACATTGGATGATTTAGACTCCAACGTGCGTAAGTCTGTCAGATATACTTAGCGGCTTCTTATTTCTATCAAACAAAGTAGTGCAATGTCCCAGTACACCTGATATTCACATGTTTTTCATACAAAAACGACAGAAATCATTGATGTTAGACGCCATTAAAGCCTCCCGCTTTTCCGTCGCTGTGATTACGTCACGTTGTTTGTTACTCTGATTGGTCCTAGCGCTATCCAATTGCGTGCTGACATTTTGAAAGACAACCGTAGATCCCGCCTCACGACTGAGAGCCGTCAATGGGTTGTGGCCAGACTATATATTCACATATATAGGATGGCTTGCCAGGCTACATCCAGGAGGCATCCTAACCGATAATCAATCAACTTTTAGTCCCTGCATCAGACTAACATCAAAGTTGGAGATTCTGTCCTGGAAGAGAAACGAGTAAAAGATTTTTTGTTTTTGTTGAATATTCCTGGCATGATCACTGTATAAGTAAAAGCAGGAAAATGTTTTTTCTTTGTTTTGTTCCTTGTTTAAAAAATAATATTTTTGTATTTTCTCAAGAAATCCTTTAGGTCACAGGTTCATGTTGAAGAAAAACATCTCTTTTAGTCCACGTTCAGTTTGTAGGAAAGTCATTGAAAGCTGTTCATGAACAGCCTGAGAACCCCTGAAAGAGCTCTCTGTGGGAGAACAACTAATTTTATTAACCTCCTTGGAAACATTCAGCCTGACTAGTGGAAAACTGGTTTTGCATAAATGAATGAAGTGGAAATATGCTAATTTATTTTTGCATAGATAAGTGAGTGAATGGTTGGGCCATTTATTGTGAGGTTTGAAAAAAAAACCTGCATTTGAAGCTGCATTTAAACTTTAAAGTGTGTTTTTACTCAATAAATGTTTCTTTTTCTTTTTTGCAACATATGATGGGGTTTCCAGAAATGTTTATTACATGAGTAAAAACTAGGGGTAATCTAATTAATTAAAGGCTTTGTAATTAATTAATCATAATTAATCGCTTTTTAATTGTTCATTCATTCATTCATTGGTTACATAGCCCTTTAAAACAGTCAACTAGACAGCCAACGTGCTTAACAAATCACAAAAAAGAGAAAACATAAGTAACACACAAAACAAAAAGTCAAACAAGAAAAAAGCACTAATAAAAATCCACATTACTGTGAATTAAAGCAGCAATCCGGAGTTTTCCCCTTTCAGGAATTATGTATGATTTTATAGAAATTCATAAAAGTGATTATCTTATCATGTAGTGTGATATAATACTGTATAAGCAATACGTCTTTTTTTTTTGCTAAGCCCGCCCCCTGCCCCATAAAATCCCTGCAATAGGAAACTGAGCAATGAGTAAAACTAACCAATAGCGTTAGACTACCGATTACGTGCTTCATATTTAAGGAAGTACCTCGGCTGATGCAGAGTTGATGAACTTTTCACGGACAAGTAAGTCTTTAAAATATAAATATATGAAAACACAACATGACATGAGAATAATACTTGTAAAACAACGTGTTTTATCTCTGTTTGTCGGCTACAGAAGAACACTCATAAACAAGAAACGTGCAGTCGCCATCTTAAATTATCCAGTCGACCCGACTATTGGTGCTATACGCTTGTCAGCCACTAGATGGTGCCATCAGATAAAAGAAATACTCCGGAGAGCTACTTTAAAGTCTTTCCTAAATAGGAAGGTTTTGAGTTTAGATTTAAAAAGGCCAGAGTCAGAGATGGAGCGTAAATCCAGGGAGCTGGTTCCACAGTTGGGGTGCTGCTACACAGAAAGCCCGGTCGCCCCCGTGTTTATATCTTGTTCTTGGAATGTTTAGTAGTAACTGGGAAGGAGACCGAATGGATCTACTGCTAGTGGTCAAACTCAGCTATAGTCTGAGATGTAGGATGGGGCCAAACCATTAAGAACATTAAAAACCATCAATAAGAGATTAAAATCTATTCGAAAACGAACAGGCAGCCAATGGAGGGCAGACAAAATTAGAGTGATATGCTCGCGTCTGGGGGTGTCAGTTAAAATTCGAGCAGCCGTGTTCTGGATCAGCGGCAAAATACTACGGGTCGCCAAAATAAAGAGCATTGCAATAGTAGTCAATCCTAGAGCTGATAAAAGCATGCATGGCCTGCTCAAGGTCATTTTGGCATAAAAAAGGTTTAACCTTTGATAAAAAATGAAGGTGATAAAAGCTTGATCTGACAACTGAATTGACTTGTTTGCAAAAATTAAAATTCTTGTTCAAGATAATTTGCCCTAAAAGCAATTTTTTAAAATTAAAAATAATGAGACAGAGAATCAAACAATAGACATGGACATTATTTTGTAAACTCAAGCTCTTTTAGTTTAAAAAAAATGCTGTTCAAATCAAAACAAAGTTTTTATAGACGTATACGTAATTTTTAGTTTTTATTTCAGCTTCACATCACGGGAAAAAAAAGAAAATATTTCATCAACAAAATTAACATGACTTGGAGGAACTGATTCTCACCCTCACCCAGACACCCCACAGCAGTGTCCCAGAGGCATGGTCTTCTCCTGTGATTTTGAAATCTTGTGATTCTAGCGCCACGGACTGCAGTGCAGCCATATGTGACGTGCTGCCAGTGGGGACTGGTGCACTGTGGAGGTCACGCTGAAACCATTGCTCCAATAATGCACAGCTCACATACCAAGTGTGAAATAAGGGTCATTCTGATAGTTTCCCACTCAGCTGTGAACTACCCCAGTGCATCCTGAAGGTCATGGTTTCAACACCCACATCTTCTAAAAAAAGCAGGGATGAGACCATAATAAACAACCTCCTCTCCATGACTACCCCTTGAGAAAGTTTGTCCATAAAGACCCCAAACAGGATCAGAGACATGGGCCAGCCCTGCTGGAGAGGCTCTCACAAACTTTAAAACTTTTTTTTAATTCCACTTATTCTTTTGCTTTTAACAAATAACAGCACGAAGAATCTGTTTTTATAAGTGTCAAAAAATAAATAACTCTGCAACATTAACTGAAATCCTATTGTTACAGCTGTTCCTGCACACTGTTAGAGCTATGGGCTCTCGATGATCAGCACACGCAGGTCGTGGTTGGTCAGACGGGGACACTGGCCGGGTTTGTGGGATTTGCTCAACTATTGTTGAGCCTTGTTGCATTTGAACCAACAGCTTACCACCTTGAAACTTCTGAAAGCCACAAAGTGCAACAGCTGAGAAAGAGTTACAAAAAATGTCACCACAATCTGCAACCCGCAACCTAATCCTCCGACTTCATTCTGGTCCTGGTTGAAAAGGAAGACTTGTTTTTCCCCCTCTGAATTGGTCCCTCCTCTGCATCATGCTCCACTTTTTCTCTTTTCTCTGTGTTATTCTTTAGAAAGAGAAGGGAAGGTCTTTTGTACTGGGTCACCATGTCACACAGACACCAGAACGGAGACTGCCAGTTGTCAAATGGAAGCTCTTTTTAGGGCTTTTCAGTGTGCTTACTTTGCTCATGTCGACTTGGGGGAAGAGAGGGAAATTTATTTTTGCATGTGAAAAGGCCCTGGGTGGGGGACACGAAAGCCGACTCTTCACATCAGACACAATTGACTCTGAAAGCCGACGTCTCTGTAGCCCTTTTTAGTGTTTACTGGGTTGTTGATATCATGTTTCCATTGAATTTGACCTTCAGGAGGTTTTAGAGGACCCTAAACCAGCAGGGATAAACATGGAACAGGATCACACATGTACTGGTTATTAAAATAAATCATTATTTCTGAGGAGAAATATTAGGCAAAACTCACCTTACTTTTGCACTGCCATGTGGGTCTCTATCAAGACTCCAAACGTCAAAAAACGGCCCAGCTGTTTCCTGTCAGTGTTGGGTTTCAGGTAGCCTAGTGAACTAGACCAATTCTTGCTTTGCAGAGTTTATATACACATATATAGGATGGCTTGCCAGGCTAGGTTTCAGGAGTTATTTGCCTAGAATGAGCTGTTTCAAAAAGTCTCTGGTGTGACATCACAATAAGCAAAATTAGTATAGAAGAAGAAACGATTTTTATATATCGCCTCTCAAGATAAAAATCATAAGGTGCTTTACAAGAACAAAAAATTAAAAATTATTTTAAAAAATCAAAAAATTATTTCAAAAATAGCGTAATAAAAAATGGGGGAAAAGGAAAATTTTAAATCAAAAAATGAGAAGGAAGAAAAAAAAATGAATAAGAAAAGGTGATATAGGATCCCGGGAAAGACAGAAATGGTAGAAAGAGCAGGATGAAGAGGAGGCAGTGATGCAGAATTAACAGGAGGTCACACCAAAGCCAGCCAGCCAGGGGGAGAGAGTTCCAGAGTCTGGGGGCCACAGCAGCAAATGATCTGTCACCTTTGGTCTTTAGCCTGGTGCGCTGCACAACCAGTAGGCTTTGATCACTGGATCTCAGGGACCTGCTGGTGGTGTAGGGACTGAGAAGATCACCAATGTATGATGGTGCTTGTCCATGTAAGGCCCTAAAAACCAGAACCAGCATCTTGAAATGAACCCTGAAGTTAACCGGCAGCCAGTGAAGCTGGAAGAGGAGCGGGGTGACGTGGGTGTGTTTGGAGGACTTGGTCAGAAGCTGAACACTCCTCCCCACACACACCTGGAGGAGCAGCAACTCTTCTCTGAGCGCCTCCTGAATATCAAAGCGCTTCTCCTCATAGCAGCCAATCAGGGGAGGGATGGGCGTGGCTAGCACCATTTGTTTGATGTAAAGTGACAGAATCCTGAAATGGTTCATTGTGTATGGTAAATCCTGAAATATGATGAAAAAATGTCATCTAGCTTGAAATCTTAATTTTTAATGTCTAATATAACAACTATATAATAACTTGTTTTACTTCATTATAAAATGATATTCTAATATGACATTAATAAAGAAAAAGAAATCAAACTTGCCCTCTCCACATGTAGATCCTCCACCAGAGGGCAGCAATAGCACTAATCCTAATACTCCACGTCGTGGACACTTTAAGTGCTTTAATGCAAATTGGTGGCAATAGACTAATAAAGATTTTCAAAAATCTTGTTTTATTTAAAAATGTGTTTCCTACAAAACATGCATGCTGTGCTATGAATACCAAAAAATACATACTAAAATCCACTGGGTTAAAAACAGCCCAAATTGGATTATTATTAAAGCACAAAGCTGCAAACTGCTCAGCAGGATCCATAATGTGGTTTATTACAACAGTAATATT
Source organism: Aphyosemion australe (assembly GCA_006937985.1). NCBI lineage: Eukaryota > Metazoa > Chordata > Actinopteri > Cyprinodontiformes > Nothobranchiidae > Aphyosemion > Aphyosemion australe. The sequence goes on from SSNS01000567.1 coordinate 13,790, forward strand.
TGTGTTCAACAGTTTTATTCAAATCAAATAAAAAAAAACATTAATAATTTTCAGAAAGTCTTTTACCAGCAAATATAGAATAGTGACAATAATATTCTTATACACATGAAGGTGAAACAATTGAAAAAAAAAAAAAACTTACATTCATTATCCCTCAAATGTTGTAAATACAAGTTTTTTGTTGATATTTAATTCATGTCCCAACTCCAGTACTCAAATAAACTAATTCAAAAGAATTAACTCAGAATTAAAGTTAGAAAACTGAACCAGTTTTGGATCCTTTAGGAAACTATTTGACAACAAAAATGAGGCCAAACTCACTTTAAAACTTGAAATCCAACCACGTTTTATAAAAACTGGTAATTATAATAAAAAAAACACATTTTGTAGTTCAGTGTCACAGTTCAGCCTGTACGATGTGAATAATCTCAGAGACGTTTCCAGTGTCAGAAGACCATTGTCAGAAATCTACTTGACATTCCATAAAGAAATAGACAAAAGAATTACGCGGAAACCCACGAGTGTTAGTGTGTTGTGCTGAATGCTGCCTTGTCTCATTATGTGAGGGGCTCAAACACAAAACAGCTTTATAACAGACCGAACCGTGCAGCAGGTGGTAAGCACCACTCGATATTTTATCTGCTCTGTCAAAAATCAAATACCAGCATAATGTGGGTTAAATAAAAACGATGAACAGAGGAAAGCGCCTCATTGATCACAAAAGGAAGAACTAGCCTGAAAATAAGAAGTAAAACAATAAACAGTTAAAATAATTAAATCAAATCAAAGTTTATTTATATATTTCATTTTATATATATTTATTTATATATTATTTATATATATTTATTTATATATTATTTATATATATTTATTTATATATTATATATATATATTTATTTATATATTATTTATGTATATATAGCACTTTCAAACAACTTGTTGAGCAAGGTGCGTAATAGTGATGTGCGAGTCATGAACGAATCGTTCAATACTCGAGAATCACTTTACTGACTCACGAATCACGAGTCACAATCCCAACTGACTCATTTACTGACTCGTCCCTGTAACTGTTAGCAAACTATTTTCATTAGTAGAAATATATCTAGCTTATCATTAAAATTGTGGAAAAAAATAACAGCCAGTTTCTTAATAAAAGCATTTTCTTACCTGCTCTGGCCTGGAAGCTCATTAGTTCCCAGTAGCATCGCTCTGCTAACAGCACGTTCGAATCACTCACCCCCTCCCTTCCTGAAAGCTAGCTTAAAATGTCCGGTGCTAAATCGTAGCATGAACGAATCATTCAGTTCCTCCGTAGCGGGCCTCACTCAGAGTCACTCACCCCCTCCCTCGTGGGTTTCAGCTCAAACGAGTCACTCATTGGAGTGGAGGCTCGCAGTACCGCTAACCTGGCTCAGCTCATGATTCATGACTCACGCTGCCCAACCGGGTTTCAGCTCATAGGAGTCCCCCAGTGGAAGCTCAAGTAATTACATACGAATCACTAACCCCTATCCTTGCTCAGCTCATGAGTCATGACTCACGCTGCTCGCGGTATGGATCACTCACTACTCCCACCCGGGTTTCAGCTCATAGGAGTCCCCCAGTGGAAGCTCGCGGTACTACAAGCTCACTCACCTCTCCCTCCTGGCTGTCAGCTGCAGAAACTCAGGCTGTTACAGGGGAAGAGTCGCTCCTTCACCTGAGCTGAACTTTGATAGTGTGACTGACGCCATATTCAGTCTACACCTTTTTCTTTTTGCAAATATAATAAGCAGAAAAAATATAATATTTCAGTTCCACCACTATTTTAAAAAATGAATTTCAGTGTATAAAATGGATAGTTTTTTTCAATCACTCATCTTAGCAGTAGGATTTACATAGAAAGAGGAGCAAATTAAGTTTGAGTGAAAATGTAGATTTTATTTTTGCACTCTGGGCAACTGACTCAGTGACTCAAATGACTCGAAAACCCGATTCATTTTGGTGAGTGACTCATTCAAACGCGATTCAGTAAAAAGAATCGAGTTTACCATCACTAGTGCGTAACAGAGCTAACACATCATAAAAGAACATTAAACAGGCTGGGACATAACACAGTAGCCAAAGTAGTCAAGTAAATATCAAAGAATATAGAGTAAAAGAAACAAAAGTAAATATAAAAATGTAAAAGTACAGGCACAGCTCTAAAATCCAGGAATAGAAGTGTGTTTTTAAAAGTGACTTAAAGCAGTCAGATACTGACTGGCAGACCTTTCCACAGTTTCCACAACAGCCCGGTCACCCCAGCGTTTATATTTAAATCTAGGAACCTCTAAGAAGTTTTGAGCAGATGACCAGTCAGCAATAAAGGATCTATAGTAGCCCAAAAAGCTAACTAAGGATCTGACTTCTCTGACTGTTTTTGGTTTTCGTTCCTTTAGAGCAGGGGTTCCCAAATTTTTTTCTTTGAGGACCCCCTTGCCCTTGTCCAAGACAAGCGAGGACCCCCAACACCTACATGAATAAACACATTAAATGTGATGATTTACAAACTTTATACAGACATACAGAGTTATAACTTTTATATGGAGTTCTGATTATACTGTAAGGTGTGTTATTGGGATTTTATAAATGTAATTTTTACAAATAAAATCTTGTTAACCTCACAACCTCAGCAAAGAGAACATTTTGGGGACCCCCTGGAATCTTATGGGGACCCCCTTAGGGGTCCCGACCCCCAATTTGGGAACCCCTGCTTTAGTGCTTGGATGACCTCCACTTCTTTTGGGTTCATCTTATATCCTTCTTCTGAGATAACACACGGCCAACATAACACACTTCTCTCTTGAAAAAGTCACATTTTGTTGGTCTGAGTTTAATCCCACAGCTCTTTTGTTTCTGCAACACTTTCCTTATGTTTTCTACATGAAGATCAAAGTCCTAACTAAAAACTAAGACATCGTCAAGGTAGGGTACACAAACTTCATCCCTCAGGTCCCCAAGGCAACCTTCCATATACCGCTGAAAAGCAGCTGGAGCATTTGTCAGTCCAAAGGGGATTCTGAGCCACTCATATAAACCCCAATGGCGTGATGAAGGCAGTGCACGGACGACTCTCTTCACTGACAAAGCCCTGATGGTATGCCTTTCCTTGATCAAGGACTGTGAACCACGAGTTACCCCCTAAGCTCTCCAAAATTTCCTGAATTCTGGGGATGGGGCGACGATCAGGATAGGTCTTGTCATTTAGTTGTCTGTAATCTATGCAGAGCCGAATTGACAAATCTTTTTTCCTCACAATCACTATAGGTGATGAGTACGAAGATGTTTATTTTTGTATCCATCCTCTGCTGAGTAGATCTTGTAAGTACTTCTTTACCTCCTGATACAGATGACGAGGGATGGCATTATATGTCTTTGTCACCGGGGTGTCATCCTTTAGACGTATCACCATCTGGAGGTCAGGAATGCAGCTTGTATCCCAGTCATCGCGAGCAAAGACATCGCTTTCTTCCAGCAGCATCTGTTTCACCTTGAGCTGCTGTTCTGATGTTAAATGAGAGAGATCAACAGGTGGACACCAGAGTTCCTCAGCAGATGGAGTCCTCTCACCCAGTTGCTCTGGTGTATCCTGGCCTGGCTTACTGGTCACTTCTATTTCCATTCATTCTTTCATTTTCTGCTGAAGTGGCTTCTTCAACATCCTTTACAGCATCCAGTGTAGAGCCAGCCGATTATGGTTCTGTTCTGCAGCCTGATGTCATTATCGGTGCAGTTTTCCACCACAACTAAGATGGCTGCTTTGTCAGCTGTAGGTAACTGTATCAACTGTGGCTGTACTTGTAGTCCAGTAGGCCATGGTGTGTTTTCACTTGGCTCAAATATTGCATAATTTTCCTTTAATATGCCTTTTCTGAGCTTTCCACAATTTATCTTCAGCATTTTATGCTTTGGGATGATGACATCCTGTCTTCCCACCCTTGCAATCTGGCCTTCTGAGTTACTTGTCTGCTTTTTCAGAACTGCATAGACAGCTTTTGCCCTTTTATGTCCAACATCCAGCGCTGATCCCAGGCTGTAAACAAACTTGCTTGTTATGTTTCTGTCAGTACACATGTTGGTCTGAGCCAGCTCCGCAATGACATTAAATCCTATGATTGGTTTTGTGAGTGGAAAGGTGCTCACCAACACAGGAACTGCTAGTTTACTCTCTTTATTTTCAGGCAGGCTGAACTTTACTAAAATCCAACCTTCATAGGGCATTTGCGTCCCATTTGCTGTGGAGAGATTTAAGACACCCTCATCCAGTAGTTCCTTCACAAGTCGAACCTCAGAGTCTGGTAGGTTTTTTTTTCCAGTCCATGTCAACTATGGATACTTGTGATCCCGTATCCCATAAGACTGTACATGGGACACCCCCAAGGTTGCACTGAACGAGGCTTTTCTGTCCCACTAGTTTTGCTGTCCTCTCTTGTTTCTTTGACATGGATGCCTGACCAGGCGACATGGTGACAGGTTTCAAATAATCATAGTGCACTTGTATTTTGCAGGTGCTTGCGGTGATGTCTTTCTTCTTCCGGCAGCCAACAGCCCAGTGCTCGCTGCTCCCACATTTGTAGCAGTGTGTGCACCTCCCATCAGGATTTGATTTTTCACATTCACTACACTTTCGTGGCTTTGGTTTAGCAGTAGTTAGTGTTTTATTTTTGTCTTTGGGTGATCTGTCATCCCATCTTCTTGCTTGTACTTGGTTGAGACTGGCGACATGTGTGGTGAGGTTCTGCAGAGCTTCACAATCACCTTATTACTGGCATCAAGCTTCTCAAGAATGGGGTTCGGCTTAGCAGAAGGACCCTTATTTTGCTTTGGGTTGTCGGTTTTATGAACTTCAACATTTTCCTCTTGTTGAACCACAGCCACTTTCACGATTTTTTGTTTGGAAGCAGACTGTAGTTTATTTCTTCTCTCCGTCTCCACCGTATGTGCTGCACTTACTTTCTCCAGTAACAATTAATCCCCGATAGATGGTTGCTGCAGGTAGGGCTTGATATCAGCACATATTGCTTCATCTCGTATTCCTGTTAGCAATGTTTGTAAGAACTGGGTCTGAATGAGTTCAGGGTCATACTTTAGTCCCACTTTTGCTCTCTCAGAGGCACATAGCACTTTCTGTCTAAGATCCATGGTACGGATGACAAACTGGACAGCAGTCTCTTGTGGCTCTTGGATGGCGCGCGTCAGTGAATGATATAGTTCAGTCCAAGGGCGTAGATTTGGCATGGACGACCAAATAGTCCCCACCAATAATTTGACCGCCTCCGCTAAAAAACAACAAGCCATTCAATGTCTCGTTACTCTAGAGGTGCAGAAAGGGTTAAATGACGTTCTCTCCTCGAGTCTTACCGCCGTACAGCATATGGACGGTGTGATTTGCTGTCACGAGAGACCCACGGGAGACAAACTACGCCGTCGCCGGTCGTTAGCAGCACATATACGGTTAGCAGCACCAAAGCTAGAAGGAAAACGTTGCAGTCATATGCAAGACTCCTGTGTTTGTAATGCGACGTGAGTGACACAGAGAGTCCTGAGAGGATGATGCTAACTGTAGAAAAGCTGCACATCAAGAGAGGCTCTTTTATTAACGCCACCGTCATTTCACATGACAGCAGTCAAGTTCCCCAACAACACACCCACACACTTCCGGTCACCACAATAAAAGCGCTGTATACCACATCCTGTCTGACTGTATTCATTAAAATAAGAGTCTCACAAAAGTAGTTTACATGAGGATGGAGGCAAAAATAAGGTTGAGGACATAAGGAGCTATTTTTCCCCCAAAGAAACGTGTAAGTCACTTAAAGTTTACTAATGAAATGAGTCCATCATCATAACGTTATTAGCAGTGCTAGCTTTAGCGCTCAGCAGGTAAATCATCTGTAGCTCATTAGAGATTTACCTGCTGATTTACCTTTCTCTCAGAGAGAAAAGACAACTAGCCATGTTAGTCATGGTTCTCTTTCTCTCTGAGTCTAACTTCCATTCAGACTGAGAGAAATCTGCAGCCTTGTTCAGATATTATCAGCCTAGAGAGACACTTAGTCCTTTAAAGCCTGACACATGAAATAATAATCAGAAAACAGTTTTTTAAATTTAGAAACACTTTTGACTAATATTAATACAACAATAATTTACTTTTACAACAAACTAAATACAATTTGTACTTGGCAACTTTAGCTTCCACCAGAGGGCAGAAAACATGTCTATGATTCAATAAAGCAGCTTATTGAGGACAAAACAAATCTTATTAAAATTATTAAAAAGAAAGAGCTCTTATAAACTTAGATATGTGTAGATACGAAACAATTGTTGTTAAAGGGTTAAATTGACATGTTTAATATTAAAATGTTGGTGACACACAATAGCTTTTCAATAACATTAAACACTACAAATAAGTAGGTAGAATAGTACATGTGGGAAATCAGTACGTTATTGTTTTTATCATGGAAGGAGAAAACAACACAAGTTCGGGGGGGGGGTTGATTTATAAGTCCCCACCAATGTCAAGACCGAACCCACGCCAATGGTTCAGTCGCATCTTTCTCTATGAAATGTGTCCTGAGAACTTGACTTAAAGACTTTAGTGACAGCTCTTGTCTAAATAACTTTTCAGTTTAACTTCAGGTGCAATGGACTGGATTACTGCTTCAACAATCTCACCTTCGTCATAGCCTTTCTTTAATCCACGTTCAATTTGTCTTTCAAGGCTAGTGAAATTTAATCTCTCGTTTTGTCCCACTTCACCAATTTGGCCAATAATCCTGAAGTCTTTTCTGTATACAGAATGCATATTTACATGGGTCCTGGTTGGCAGGGAGTCGGTTTCTGGGCCCGTAGTGCTGCTTGAACGCTGTGGTGTTGAAGACGCTTGTTCAGGTGCAGTACCATTTCTGTCCGCCAGAGGGCTCTTGGGAGGCATCTTTGTCTGCACCGTCATCGCCCTCTGCTCCACCAGAAGCTCAGTTTGATCATTTCGTACTGCTAAATAGTCAATAAAATCATTTGTGGCTAATAACACTCAGAGTCCTGCATCTTCCAACCCTGTAATGTCCACACTCTCTAGGTGACTCAGAATAGATCTCCTTAGCAGCCGGCATGAAGTAACATCCTCACTAGCCCGCAGTTGTAGCTCTGCGCACACAGCTCTCAGCTCAGTCAGTGATAACGTTGTTAGTTTCTTTTCCACATCTGCCAGTAGCGATTCCCATTCATTGTCCATATCCATTATTCGATTTGCAGTACTCACAGTCTTTTATCCACAGATCCGTCTTGTTTATCTCTTGTTCCGTTGTTCTTTTGTTGTCATACGGACAAGCTAACACTTGCAGCTAGCTAACGTTAGCTCACCTCCCGTTCTCTCATCGGCATAAAGTGGACCCAAACTTTAGAGCTCTTCCTCTGTGCCATGCTGCTTGCTCTGTTTACAGCTTGCCTGCAGCGACTTTCCGCTCAATCACCAGTGAAACACTTCTCGAGGGGGGAACACATATCGACACAACACCGGCGCTGCTGTCTATTTTGGCAAATTGCTGTCTTGCAAGTTCTTGTTAGGTCAGGTACCGAAACAAGGCACCGTTTCTTGTCACGTGAATCGGTACTCGGTCGGTTCGACAGAATTCGGTCGGTGCCTTAAAAAGTACCGGTTCCGGTACCCATACCTACCGAGAGGCGTGTTCGGTTCGATGCGACCCAGTTCAGTTCATGTCAGCTCAGTTTAGTTCATAAATCGACAAAAAAACAGGAACAGGTATATTCATAAATTATCCACTCGGCTGGAAATGCCTTTACAGTTCAGTCTACCGCAGCTGCCGACAACGCTGTGTCAATCAGCTGTTTACTCACTGTACCAATGATGACCCGACAGGCCGCTGCGTCGGCGGTTCACCAGAATAATACACGTCCCTCCTGTATGTCTGAGAAGTCCCACAAAAACCACTAGCCTCCCCTGGTCGTTTTAGGGGAGACTCCGTTGTCCACAGCACCACTTGTTAGCGTCCAAGCAAACACACTTTCTCCTGCCTGCAGCGTCCTCCCGACAGGTGAGAGCACACCACTGGGGGGGCGTGTCTCATAATTTCCGTGTCCCACTTATAGATGTCAGGAGACAAATCAATCAACAACAAAAAAAAACAATAACATTCCCCGATGTCACAGAAATCAGCAATAACAAAGAAAAACATAACCATCCCTAAAACAGTAATCAAAACCTATCCCTGGAATATGTATCCTTTATCGAATACAAACTAAGCCTATAGGCACCCTGTTACAGACATGGGCTGTTACAACGTCGTCAAAAAAAAAGGTTGTTATCTTCATCAATACTTGCTTGAACTGGGCGGAAACACCAAGATTTCTGTTGCCCCCTTAGAACGAACTGCCAGAAGACACGTTCTTCGTAATTTTGCAACTTTTATTAACAGAAATGCCCCTGGTTCAGAACAGAGGCATACATCTTTTTTTTCCTTCTTTTTTTTCTCTTAAAGGAATAGTCCAACATTTCTTCTTCCTCCTTTAAAGGACTAGTACAACATTTTTCTTTCTGTTTAAAGGAAAAGTTCACTTTTTTAGACATTAAGTTTTATGTGTTCCTTTGCCCACCCAGTGCTCTGTAACCTTTGACCCATTTCACACACACACCCCTGCTCAGAGATTCTCAGGAGAGAAGTGATTCATAAACGTAGTTCTGGCTAGTTTCGGGGGCGCTTTATCTGCGCCGTTTAGCCTCACAAAAGGATTTGCCTCTGAAAGCATGGCTAATTTACATCTCACAAACAAAACTGGGTAAATTTACAACGTCACATTACAACGGGACTACTTTTTGTCATTCGTATCCCTGCGCCGGTCACCGCAGCTATAGAACGGGCTCGTGTCTGGCTGCTAATCCTGGCTGTATGAGTGAAACAACAACTTCTAAAGTCACTTAAAAGTAGTTTTTCTTAAATATATCGAGCCATGGTGCGTACCTGCAGTTTCCCGGGTTATAACAATAAGGATGTTACAGGATCACCTTTTCGGTTTGACACTTTTCCTGCTAAGGACGTTTCTCTAAGGCATCAGTGGCTTTTAGCAATCGGCTACTCCAAGGATACTCGGCTGGAACGAGTCAAAACCTTTCGTTTGTGCAGTGCACACTTCAAAGAGGATGATTACATCAGGAAAAAGTTCGGGAAAAGTGAAAGACTGTTTTTGAAGAGTTTGGCCGTACCAGAAATCTGGGTAAGTTTTGTTTTTAAAAAATGATTTATTCCGCTATGTCTGCCGTATTCATGCAATCATCTTCGCATTTTAGCGCATTATTTATGCAATCATCTTTACACCGATGGTTGATCATAGACTGCAGTAGCTTTGTCAACAATCTGTGTTGATGTGTGTGTTTTGTGTAGCAAATGCAGTTCTTCATCCGTGTACTCTGGCTCATAAAGATATCCTAGTAGTAAAATAAGTTTCTTCTTCATCTGATATAGTGTTAAAATGAAATTCGTCATCAGATGAGATGGAGTCTGACATGTTTTCGTCATTCGGCAGTGAAACAGCTGACATACAAAGCGCTGTTTAATATCAGCGGTGAGCGGCGCAGGGATACGAATGACAAAAACTAGTCCCGTTGTAATGTGACTACCCAGCTTTGTTTGTGAGATGTAAATTAGCCATGCTTTCAGAGGCTAATCCTTTTGTGAGGCTAAACGGCGCAGATACATCGCCCCCGAAACTAGCCAGAACTACGTTTATGAATCACTTCTCTCCTGAGAATCTCTGAGCAGGGGTGTGTGTATGAAATGGGTCAAAGTTTACAGAGCACTGGGTGGGTGAAGGAAGACATAAAACTTAATGTCTAAAAAAGCGAACTTTTCCTTTAACATCAGTAAGCATTATGGATAACATTTTAACTTATAACCTCATAGATGAACTAATATTTATATATTTATCCTGAAACCTATATTGTTCAAAACATAATGAAATAAACAAAATATATGGAACATATTCCAGTGTGCTACACATGCTTTTGTGGATTTATTTGTTTTAAGAACCTCACCACAGCATTTTGAACTTTCTGGAGTGTGGCTAAGGTGGATGCATTAACCCCAATCAGCACAGAGTTGGTGTAATCCAGATGGGAGGTAATGAACACATGAATGACAGACTCAAGAATGGATTTGAGCCGTGTAATGCGGCGCAGTTGAAAAAAACAAGAGCTGACAGTAGCGTTGACCTGCAAGGTCATTGAGAGGTCAGACTCAAGTTTAACTCACAGGCTGCTGACAGTTCAATTTGTTTTAGTTGTTTCTGTCAATTCTGTCTTTTTCGGGATTCGGTGATTAATTTTTCCTTTTTCATTTTTATTAACATTTCTTAATCTTATTTGTCCTTTTTTGTCAAATTTTTATTATAATTTTGTATCATTTATTTAAATTTTATTGGATTTTTATCTTGACAGGAGCAATATATAAAATCGTTTCTTCTTCTTCAGTTCAGTTGTAATGAGGTTAGAGTCACAAGATTATAAAATGCAAATGGATCAAATTTGCCCTTTATTAATGAATCAGTAGAATGGATTGGATTTCCATGTCAATACAATCCTCCAGCATGAGCAGCACGGTACTACGGGGCGACAGTGGGAAGTAAAACCTCCTTTGAACAGGAAGAGACCTCGAGCAGATCCAGGCTCAGAACGAGTTTTCTTCTGTCGGGCGAGTTTCAGTCAGGATTAGAGCTGGTCACAGCACAGGAACACCGTTTCAGAACGTGGACTGGTGTCTGCTAATGTTAGATCTGGTAACCTTCATCTTTTTTCTTAAGTAGAATTTCTCTCCAAAGTAAAGTTAATTCCTACAGTAGGAAATAAACACTTTCATTAATCAACATTTTTTAAAATGTTCTTTGTTTGATGTTTGTGGTGAAGGATTTTGTATTAATCATATCTAATATTAGATTATGTGTCAATTTATCTTGATTTAATTGTGTTTCATGGATTTAATAGAATATTTTGCAGTTGTAATTGTAGGTGATGTGCCCTTTGTGAAACTGCAACAATTTCATCTGAAGCCCAGGGTCTCCATCTAGTGGAGCCAATTGTACATTGCTGGTTCCTGCACCCAATCTGACCCTGAGACAGGAGGACTGTTTCTATGGAACTCCAAAGTATTCAAAATTAAATAAATAAGACATTATGAAATAAATATCAACATGAATAAATACTAGACAATTATGTAATCTGACAATGAAATTGTGAACTAACAGATTGTTATGTAAAATCTAAGCTCAATATTATGAAATAATTTTCATTTTTCCATTAAAATGTGTTTATTAATATAAAATTTTATTTCAAAAGTAATTTTTTCATAATAATCCAAAATATTATTGAGGCATTTTTATTTAATTCTTTCAGTTTTTATTACATAACGTCTTTTTAACAAAGTCAGCTTTTATTTCATAATAGTGTTTTTTCCATTGCTCATTTATTTCATAATGAGAATTTACAGCAGAACGTCTCAGTCAGTCAGTCAAGACAGTGGGTGTGACCTGCAACACCATTGGCTAATCCTTAAAGATCGATTAGTTTTCCTGCCTATCTGCTCCCTGAACGGTGACGTCATCGCCAGCGCGCGATAGTTTGCCGACAGGAAGTGAAGTGAATGTTTTGCGCCGCCACCGAGAACAAAAACAAGAGTTTCTTTGGAGGACCGAAGATTGTTGTCCGCAGAGGTGAGAACTATAAAAAGGTCACAGAACAACGTAGGAAGAAAATGGAGCTAGACCTGCGGTCGGGAGGAGCAGAACCTGTAAATGGCCGTGTCTGCAGAAGCCAAGGCCGTATCTACCATTGCGGACACCGAGGTCCGGACCTCGGTATTTTTTTGCAGAATATTTTTAAAAAAATTCTCAAACAGCCTATGACAGGGGAGGCGCTACAACAACGCGAGGCAGCCGAACTTAATGTTTATGATCATAGCCGCGGGAATATATTTTCAGCAGGGGGTGCTGAAAAAAAAAGCTCAGCTGCGCTCAACTGCAGCCTACGTGTAGCATTGATAGGAGTCTCATTATTAGAAAGAAGACTCCCTCCAGTCTTGAAGCGCTGCTTGAAAACCTACGACTCCTGTCTGCAGTTGACCAATGAAAACACACCTTTGGGACGCTGCAGCAGCAAGACTCCGCCTCTCTGAGTTTCCGTTTCAACTTAAAATGCGAATTATGAACTACACACCAGATTTTATTTTTAATAGCCCAAATAAAACCGGAGTTATACTAAAACAATTAAACTAAGAATGGGTTCAGTAGCGTTTTGTTGCTGAGGAGAGGATGGCTGCTGCGTGATCTGACAGCAGGTGTCAAGAGTGCTGATGCGCTGTCACGGAGCGGAGAAAACACTGAGACAAACATTGACGGCAAAACTTTAGATATTGGAGCGATCTGTGACAGATAGATAGTTACTTCTCTGTAGTTTAGTGTGGTTTTATGTATAAAGGAGGATGAGAAGGATGGATGTCCAGCACACAGATCAGCTTCAAAACTCCGTCTCAAGCCCAGGGCCGTTTAGAGGCATTTGGGGGCCAAGGCAAAATAGACTTGAGCCCCCACCCCCACCCCGCCTGCCCCCGCAGAGCTTGCAGAATAAAAAGTTTTAACACGTAACACTTGGGTTCATTTACTAGTCTGTACTACTTTCCACCTGTATTTGTCTATAACGAGCCAGTACAGCAAGCCATTTTAACATTTAATCTAACACTTCTTTTTTATTCCTATGTTACATAGCAATAATATAATTTATCCTTCTCCAAATAATATTCTTACTAGTTAATTTTGAAAATACAGATATGAACAAGTAGAAATTATGTTTAAGGATATTCATAATAACAAATGCACTAGGAGGAATTTAGCATCTCATTTCATGAAGGTGTGTCCATCTTTCAGTGTTGAATAAACGTGTTAACCTTGACCAGGTGTCAACAGTTAAACCTTTTTGTCTTTTTACAGAAACTAAAATCAGGCTATTAGGCAAATCTAATCAAGGGTATTTTAAAAGTTTTAAACTGTAATTTAAAAATTACAGAGATTACTTTGATTTTACTAATGAATTTTTCTAAGCAGAATCTCTGAAAAACAGCAATAAATATCCTCAGGAGATTAAAACCTTTATAAAATGTACTCATGCACATTATCAATACTTTATAAAATGTGTTTGTGATTTATATCTGTTATTACAGATGTGAAATCAATTCATGTAAAGTAATCGTGAAACCGTGATTATTTCTCAGACTATAATCGTACCACCAACATTTATATTCATTGCAACCCTACTCTAGATAGATGCACGTGGATAACGGAAGTTGGACCTCGGTAATTTTGAAACTCTGGATACGGCCTTGGCAGCAGCGACCACTTTGTCAAAGGTATGTTAGCTAGCTAGCTTTGTTTTGGTGGCTTTGTTTAAATAGCATCATGTTGTTGTTAAATGTAGTCTAATATGAACCTCACTGGGACTTTTTAGGCTGGGCCTCGAGCAGAGGATGGAGCTGAAGGACAACAGATAGTCAGAATGAGCAGAGGATGGAGCTGAAGGACAACAGATAGTCAGAATGAGCAGAGGATGGAGCTGAAGGAGGACAACAGATAGTCAGAATGAGCAGAGGCCATGTTGGGTCTTCAGCAGACAGCAGAGAAGCTAGTGGAGAGCTTCGACCTGAAGCAGACAGCTGACAGCCCTGAACCAGAGTGCATCAGTGGGAATGAGACTATAAATGATCAAGGAAAGTTTGTATTAAGATGTGTAACCTGCAGAGGAGGGTAAAGTAGCCTAAGGAGCTGCTACTTAAAGATAAAATTACTCAAAACTAAAAATTAGTCTCCTACAAAACACAGGGAGTTCATCAAGTCTGTTGAGAATTGAACAAATGTATTAAAAATTTAAAATGCATAGACATATATTTTGAAACTTGTACAAAATGAAGAGAATGTCTCCTTATTTAATAAATTGCTACACATCATTTGGCCTGAGACCCTGGCAGAGTTTCAGCTTTTAAGTCTCTCAAGTGTTTGTTTTTAATAACAAAAAGGTTTTGTAGACAACCTGTTTTGTTGGACCAGACAACTTGCTTGTTAGTAAAAAGATAAAATGTCACCTGATTCATATTCATGAATGAACTAACTATGCTCCCTACTGCAGGCTCTGCAGATGCCAGACTGAGCTTATGATGGATGACATCGAGAAGATGGAGGATGTTCAGAACAACAGAGCTGGGGGATCTGCAGACCACAGCGCTGGACCCACTGTTTAACCAGGGCTCCTTTGGAAACAAGGACAAGACCAAGTTCTACACAGGGCTCCCTAACCTTTTAGTTGAGCTGTGAGCCCTACATCACCTGTGTCTGTGTTGTCTACATCTGAGCAGCTCATTTTAGTTTTGATGAGGTTGTGACTAAATCTCCCATTGAAAGATTTCGTTTTCAGGGTCAAGATTTCTCTGTCCTCTGCTTCCAGAGTTTGTCATAAAGCAATTTTTAGACCTCATGAAAGGTTAGAAATTCAAATCGAGTAGCCACATCATGTTGGTCAGGAGCTCCTGTTTGTCTCACAGGAGACAGAAGGGAAGGAGTACTGTCCATGACCTGATGGAGTAGTGATGACACACATCAGGCAGTAAATAGTATTTTCCTGTAATTGTCCAATTATGTGTGTCTGTTACAGAATTATTCCAGTTTTTTTATCACTATATGTTCTCAAAGTTGTTTAAATAATTGGTCAGAAATCTAATCTTGTAAATAAACATGTGTGTTATTCTGTCTTCTGAATCACATTCACCGTTTTTATTAATCTTCCAATTTGTGTAACTTAATGTACATTATGACACTTAGTGCTCTCACAGCATATGAACATACGGTAAATAATTTGAGTTTAATAACTAGTATGTATTAGCCTGGCAAGCCATCCTATATATGTGAATATATACTAGACTACTGAACTAGACCAAACTCTGCAAAGCAAGAATTTGGTCTAGTTCACTAGGCTAAGTATGTACGGCAAATAGTAAAACATCCAGGACTCAAATACCACACTCAGGTCTTTACTATTCAAAATGGGATCCTGTGTCATACAGAAGTGTTGATAACAGCCATAAATCACACGGCCCACTCCTAAGAGTGCCTGGATGTAAGTTCATTTCCTTTAATCACATTTCAAATGTAGGTTTGTAACTTTGTTCCAGTATTTCTGGAAGTAAACTGTCTAAAAAAACTCAACTAGGAGTTCCATCATCCCAAAATTTAAGATCAGGCAAAATCCTT
The DNA here is from genome assembly GCA_006937985.1 of Aphyosemion australe. NCBI lineage: Eukaryota > Metazoa > Chordata > Actinopteri > Cyprinodontiformes > Nothobranchiidae > Aphyosemion > Aphyosemion australe. The sequence continues at coordinate 29,108 of SSNS01000567.1, forward strand.
TCAACAAAAATGTCATTGTGGTTCCACACCAAAGTCACAGTCCTCTACTTCTACGATGTGGAGCTGAGGATGAACATAGAAGGTAGTAGTCATGATGACTCTGGTCCAGCATGACTTCATCTCCTTCATCGTGGAGGCAGAAGCCCTTTCTCCCAGCACACAAGTGCAGATCAGCCTCTTCTTGCTCAGAATGTGGACACTAAAATCATGATAAAAACATGTAAATAACAAATTATTATATTTCTGCTCAGTTCACTGATTCTTATAAAAGAGTACATGTATATGACTCCAGCAGTTACTGTAATTTTTAAACCTCAAATGCAATCAACAACAATATTAGACAACAGTAAATTACTGATATTGCTGCCTTAAATATTTAGATGCATTGATTAAGGAGTATATAGTTATGAAAGGAAACATCTGGAACATGCAGTAGTTGCTAACACCGTAGCCTAAATCACTGACCCTGTCATGCAGCTGCAGTGACTTCTCCATCCTCCTTCCTGAATAATCCAGGTCTTCAGAGGTGTTTCCCTTGATCTCTGAGAGTGTTTTACCTTTAGACATAAATGATTGTCAGGCTTACGATGTCATGAAGGTGTGAAAGATGTTTGTTTACATTATAGCCGCTAATGCTAGCTGTTAGCATCTTGACCCATAAAACAGGATAAAAACAAACACTCACCCTGACGAGGACCAAGCAGTGATCATCACGGAGCCGTTTGGTACCGAGTTGTGGGTCCACCCACTGACAAAAAAGTTAAATGCCTCCAAACGTTTAAATGTGTTCATCTGTTGTCTCGTGTAGAAGAATGCTGAAGGACCAGCGGTAGTCTCATATCAACAGCCTCGACTGTTCTTAAAAATCTCTGTTCAGTTGAAAACTCACTAATGTTCGTGATATACGGGTCACGTCCAGCATATCTGTTGATTAAATCCGTGTACCTTTGTCTGGAAATTGGGTCTAAAGCCGAGTAATACGGACTTTGCTACGGTTTCCTCCATTGTCTATCTGTACAGTTGAAAGTATGTGTGATTGCTTTTGTCTGACTGAATGAGTAGCCAATCACAAACTAGCCCCGCCCTGTTTGTCTTGACTGACTGACTGAGACATTCTGCTGTAAAATGTCATTATGAAATAAATGAGCCATGGAAAAAACTCAATTATGAAATAAAAGCTGACTTTGTTAAAAAGACGTTATGTAATAAAAACTGAAGGAATTAAATAAAAATGCCTCAATAATAATTTGGATTATTATGTAAAAATGAATTTGAAATAAAATTTTATTTTAATAAACACATTTTTTTGAATAATGAAAATTATTTCATAATATTGAGCTTAGATTTTACATAACAATCTGTTATTTCACAATTTCATTATCAGATTACATAGTTGTCTAGTATTTATTCATGTTGATATTTATTTCATAATGTCTTATTTATTTATTTAATTTTGAATACTTTGGAGTTCCATACGTTTCTACCTCATCATGTATCAAATGTCTTTAAAATAGAAATGACACTATGTGGGTGAAGTAAACAGTTCATAGTACAAGCAAATCAGAAAAATTAAAATCAGCGGTTTTCTTGAGTGATGATGAAATCCAGGGGCGGTTCTAGGCCAAATTTTCTGGGGGGGGGGGGGGGGGAGGCACAGTGGGGCCAGTAGCTTTTCATGGGGCACAGGAAAAAAATGGAAAATGAAAAAGAGCATTATCTTAAGCCTAATTTATACTTCTCCGTCAGCTCCCTGAGGCAAAGACACGCACGCATTGACGGAACCGTTTTGCTTTCGAACTTCTCCGTCACCTGGAGAGCGCTGCAAAGCAGTTCCCCGCCAGGACAACAGAGGGCGTAGCGCTTTTCTGGGGTATCCTGTCATGTATCCGGTCCAAAATAGTGCATTTACAGTTTATATTTGCAGTTTATATTGTGCTTTTTTGCATTTAAGATACTTTTTAACACGGACAAACTTGTCACTCATTCTCCTCCACCTCTTCATGTGCTTGTCACCTCTAAACCTACGTTTCCCGTCATTTCCGTCCACAAATAAAACGCTTTCTGTGTATCTTTATACTATTCCAGTCATGGGTGAATAAACGTTCATATTTTCGGAGTTTTACCGCGAGGTATTCTTCAAGCTGCTCCGTGTTTGCCGCTAGATATCGTCGGCTCTCGTTTTATTTTTTGAGGCGGAGCTGGTGACGTATTTAAAGAAGCAGCGTTCTGACCAATCACAAGCTTGCGTTCTCCGTCTCGTTGGACGGATGTTTAGAAAAGAGAGATCAACTCCTTCCTACCTTGCAAGCCTGCTGGAGAGGTCTTGCAACGACGGATCATGGCGGTACGTCCGTCCGTACTGACAAAAATGGAGAAGTATAAATTGTACCCAGTGCATTTTTGTTGTCAACAGAGATCTGGAGATGTCAGTGCTCACTGTCAGCTGGCTGTCCAGCTCCGCCTGAGGGAGGAAATTAAGACTTATAATGCAGATCCTCTCTGGAGTTGTCTAATACCTGAACAGGTTACCTACACTATTATCACCAGTTACCTGGTAGACCAGTGTGTGAGTGTCCTAATTAAACGTGTTACCAGGTACCCTGAGTTGCTTCTACAGCTGAACTCTTAGTAACTGTGACATTTTTAACCACATGGACCTGAAACTGGGAATCAGGACTTCCCAGCATGCTGGTGAAGTGGTTGGTGTATGAGCAGCACAACTCCACACTTCTACACTCACACTGATTTCTACATGAAGGGTAATCTACTACCAATAAAACTAGTCTCATCCTGAAAGATTGAAGTAATTAGCAAAGTGAACTGAAGATGAAACTGAACCCAAAGATCTTGCTTTTACCGCGCTCCGCTGCAGCTCCTCTGTTCTCTGCTGTAGAAGTGAGTTTGTCTCAGCCACCTGCTTCTCCAGGTCAGTCCGACACACAAAACACAACGTTAGTCAACAAGGAACAAGTGATAAAGCTAAAAGACGTAATTATACAACTAGCTGCTCCAGCTGCTGTCTCTGGAACATCATCAGCTAGAAGAAATGAGGAGACAGGTCAGCGAACCTACCAGCCTGTCCTGAAGCATCCGTTTGTCCGTCTGCAAACAGGTGACTCTTCCTTCCAACCTGCTGACCTTTTCCTGACTTTGCTGCTCCAATAAACGCAACTGCTGGTCCAGAAAAGCCTTTTCAGCGGTCCACTCACCTCGCTGCATCAGACACAACAGAGACTTCGTGTGAATGAGTGGGTCAGGCAGGATTGATTTCTGCTACAAACGTTAGCTAGACGGCTTTGTCAGAACGCTTTAGACACTGGTAAGAATTTGTTCTAATTCTTTAGCCGTCTTATAATTTCCAATGTTCTTTAATTTTTGATTTGATGAC
>SSNS01000567.1:37991-56551 GCA_006937985.1 Aphyosemion australe
TTTTGTTCTGACATGAAAGCTGGATGGCTGTCTGACAGGACAAAGCGAATTTTGCTCTCCATGATCCTTGGTGAATAACAAGAGAAATACTCACCAAATGCACCAGATTTCTCTGAAGGGAACAGTTAAACAATGCTGTTAACACAAAAAACAAACGTTTTCTGAGAGAGCAACAATCCGTCCAACTGCAGTCTTCAAAGCAAGTCTGATACTGACTGTCCAGAGTCCTGGGTTATACTGATTCTGCTGCGTCACCGCCCCTTTGATGCTGCTGTAAGCCACGCCCACTTGCTAGTAGCAGCCATAGACATAATAATTACGGTAGCAACGTCCAAACGTTCACGACGTCTACTGGTGCTGCCCATAGACATGAATACGTAGACGCCCCATTGGCCGCTGGAGAGCGTAGCGTCGCCGCCATATTGGATGTGGCTCCTCACTGTCCAAAGTCAATGCAGAGTGAGCAACTATGCCCGTTTTAGTGCAGCCTACAGTTGAAACAACCGGCGTACTATTGATAACAGATCATGTGGGATTACTATTGACTTTTCTAGCCTACCTGATGGGATTTTATATTTTCATTTATTTTGTTTAATTGTGTTTATATTTTAATTGTCATACCAGACCACGTGTCTGCTTTTGTGAAAAAGTTTAATAAAATGTGTTTTTTAGTTGAGTAAGCACCTTCCTCAGTAGAAATTAATGCATTGTGGGCGAATGGAGACCCATAAGACGGCGGCCGGCCACGTATAAATGTCTGTGGGGCTGCCAGGCATGCGTCACTGTGGCCATCTTGTGCCTGGTTTCAGTCTCCCAGACCGGTCCGGTCCAGTTAGGAAAGAAAGACGGAACTTTTTGCTGCTTCTGCGGTTCTAATGAAAAACGTTTAAACACTAAAGACTAGAAATATCAGACCTACCTGTCAATACGAGTTCAATGAAGCATATAAAAATAAAATAGATGAACTTTTTGCACACGCAGCAACGAAACAGTAGACGGTGAACGATAATTACGTAGAATGCGACAGGTCACCATGGCAACAAGGGCTTTTACGTTAGATAGGCAACAGGAGTGCAATCTCGTCTCTCTATGACGCCGAATCCAGGATAAGTGGAGAAAACTAGACTGACCAAACATGATCAGATAAACTTTGATTAAAAATGTCAAGAACACAAAATTAGGCAGATGAAGTCAGTTGTCTGAACCACGGTGTTACAGGTGAACGTCAACCTTCTGTTGGACAAATGTCGCCCCCTTGTGTCTGTTTAGTGGTACTACAACTGGTAAGCAAAATCTAGACTCCCGAAAAGAAAACTGTAATAAAACCAGTTTTGATCAAAATAAAAATAGGTGTTTTTAGCCCTGTTTTGGGGGTGCTAAAGCACCCCTAAAATTTGAGGATTTAAAATGTTTATTTTTACTTTGTGCTCTGTGTGTCACCGTCCTGAGTGGCTGATATGCTGTAGTCCAGTGCTTTACGTGGGCTGGTACACATGGGCACTTTTAATTTTTACCTCTCAGCAACAAAACTTTTTTTTCCAGGGTACGATGCGTACCGGTAGTTTTTCCGGTCATTTATTGGTCAAACTCTCTGACATTCTGAAAAAATGTCTGTCCATCTTCAAATAAACACAAGGCATCCAGCGCCCCTCCCTCTCGATAAGCAGCGCGCTCCACGCGGAGCTTCATTTTGCGCAAAAGGACACATTCTCTCCAAATGCGCAAAAGGCGCGGCGCATGCAACACCGTGCACGTTCCTGCAATAATTACAGCACGCAGCATCTGACCAACCAGTGGTTAAGCTGCAACAGGCAGGAGATGGAGGGATGGCATTCAAGTTTATCAGAGGTTTAGGGGTGCTGCACCCCTAAACCTCCGATCCTAGAATCGCCCCTGGCTTTCAGATTCAAAACTGTCTTTTAACCCAAACTGATTTGAGATAATTTATCCTAATCATCACAGAATATTTTCTTCTCGCAATTATTTTTCTCATCATGTATTCTGTTACTACTGTGAAAAGACAGCAATTGGAGCAATAATTTATTCATTTACCATTTCTATTCTCGACAATGCTCCATTTTAAAACATTTTTGTTTCAGAATCATTTATTTTTTTACACTAAGCTTACCTCACATACAGTTAAGGCATGTTTAGAGACAGTAAACAGTTTCATGACTTCAGATTTATTTGAAATAAAAGTAGGAAAGGAAGTGACCATGGTTTCAGAAATGATGACATCATATAAAAGCAGTCGTGATTGTTCTGTGGTGTGAAACTCTGTAAAACAGTCAATTCAAGGAGGTTAAAAGGTGATTCCATCAGTTCTGTGGTTTCCATGGAGACCATCTTCCTGTCCTCAGCATCAGTCTGCTGATGGATGAATAATGATACAATCATGTTTTCCCACATACGGAACCAAAAGTAGCAAAAATACAAACCACCAGGAAAGACAACGTGTTAAACAGCAGTAACTATTTACAACCACTGATTCATAAAGATGTCATTCAGTTTGTACACATTTATACATAAGTACATATGGAATGTAGTCTTATTTACATTAGTAAAGGCAGGTAGAGGTGGGAGCGTCTCCTCATCGTTATACACGCTTAATGAAGCCCATAAAGCTGTTATTACAGTCCAGCACTGCTGCTAATAGACCCAAACCCATCTGAATAGATCATCCCAACCCAACACTCACTGGAAGATCCCAATCATCGGTTTCCATCTGGTAAAAGAGGTGTTCGTTGCTCCTAAATGACTCAACATCTCCAGCAAATCTTTTTTTCTAAATCATATTCAGGTCAGAAGGTAAAAACATTTGGATCATAAACAAAAACCTGAAATGATTTGCTGTTACTTTAGGGATGGTTTGGATCTGCTGGTCCCAGCTGCTGTCAGACGAACCGACACGGGTTCCTCTGCAGACTAACAACACGTTTGCATGAAGAAGCCCTCGTTGGTCCGGATCAGAACTCAGGAACCAGTCATGCTGATTGATGCTCAGTCACTCCACTCTGCTGTTTCCATCAAGCAGGTCAGACCACAGCCTCGCTTCTGACACAAAACTAGTTTAAAAAAGTCAGAGGTGATTCTGAAGTTTTTATCTCCTCCGTTNTTCTTACAGTGTACTTGCACTAGATTAGCAGAAATTTTGGAAACGTGCATCTCGCTTGGCTCCGCCTCTGCGTGTGAATTAAATTATTACAATCTACCAAAACAATTCTTCAAAAACTGCTATTTCCCGTTTATTTCAGCTTTTGAAACAAAAACAGGAGCAAGGTTGTTTAAAAGAGCCAAAATCCACAATCAGATCCCCCAAAGATCTGTGATAAAGATCACTTTAGCAATATTTTCTGGTTTTGTAGAAGTTTATCTCTCAACAGAGATATTTATTCATCCTGAGACTGCTTGTTGCTACAGAAGGACGCTATATTGCCTAACTTGCAGCAACTTTTTTTTAAATTTGCAAATTAGTTGAAAGGGATCAAAGATGTCCTCCTCTTTGAGGTGGTTGTGAGCGTTCTCCGTTAAGCTCCACAAACAACATTGCAGAAATGTTTTCAGTGCACTCTTGTATATTTTTGCAAATACAACAAAAATACTCAGAGGTTCTCTTTCCTCTTTCTGCTCCTCTCAGGGGTGTACATTTGATCCCTCAAGAAATTTGTCTCCAGCTTTAAATGCAGAAATGTCCAAGCAGGGGTCAAAGTGTTTTGACAGTTTGCTTCGGCTAAACCTTTGACATAAATCAGGCCTTGTTTTTGTAAGCCGGTCCTCTCTGGTAATCCAGAGGAAACACGCGGCTGAGTGGCTTTGCAGGCCCCGTAAGTCAGAGGAGATATCTGAAGCCTGTTTGTTCAGGAAAATTATTTGTGTTTTCAGAAGGAAGTTTAGTCCTCCAGGATGAACTCGGCCCATATGAGGTCCTGCAGCAGCGGGCCATGGCTGAGAGCTGCTCTGGTGCTGGAGCAGAAACACAGCGCCTGTGTTCTGATGCTGTGGTGTTAGTGATGTGAGATATGGGCCAGCGTGCAACAGCCAAAAAGTTCGTGGTTGCATTTTCTCCACAGACATAAACAATGACACTTCCAATTTCCTGTGCACGCTGTAGACCGGGGTAGGCCGTCCAAAACGAGGAGTGTGTGTGTGTGTGTTCATGCTCGACTGAGAAAGACAGAAACGAGAAGGAATGAGAGCTTCATTGGTTTTATTATCACATAAATCACTTTTTCCCATCTTGGATTTTTATGATGCAGAAGGATTTGGGTTTTGTTTTTTTTACGTGAGCGAGTGGATCTTTTTAAGGGACCACGAGTACAGCCGCCCAGATGTTGGACCTGCAGCTGAGATGCATCTGTCGGCGGTGAGGTGGATGAAACAGCCAGATGGAGTTACCTGTGTCAGCTCCTTGGCTGCAGCCCCATCAGGATAATGACCATCTTGTTTACCGTACGCGTCAAATGCACCAAAGGAATGTGGCTGTGTGTGTTGGAGCATGTGTGTTTTTTGTGTATATGTTGGGAGAGGCCATGTGTACTTACCCTCCCCATTGTTTTTACTGCTACCAGACTGGCCATTTGTTCTGAGGCACAGACTGGGCTGTGTGTGCTTTCTGTGGGGATATATATGCTCCACTTAACCCCCCCCCTCGCTCGCTCCAGCTCCTGTTTCTCCTCAGCGTCTGGTCCGCTCAGTAGTTCAGGGTTTTGTTTAGTTTTCAGTAGTAGGAGGGGGTTCGTTAAAGGCTTGGTGTTGCTCGAGTGGTGGCGCGGGCCCCCCTAACACCATCTCAGGGTGTTTCGGCCCGCTCCACTTCACCGGATCTGAGGGAGCAGACCTGAGCCAATTAAGAGCCGGGAGAACAGGCTGCTGTCCGTCTCGCTGCGACCCACACCCCCCCTCCTCATCGCTTTGATCTCTTTGCACGCTACTCAAAACCCAGAGCCAGAACAACTTACCCTCTCTGTGCACGCAGCGAACGACAGGACTCGCCCAATTATTACGATCTGGCTGCAGGGCTTCTGGGTAATCAGCAAATATGACAAATTGCCCCGATCTCGTTTCTGACCAGTGGAAAATCAAGATTTAGAAACGTTGTTTTGATAGATTTATGTGAGCAGGGCTGCCCTTTTTGGTTTAAAATAAAAAAAGAGAAGCAAAACTTATTTTTTTCTTATTTTATTGGTGAGATTTGTCCATAAATCTTTAGATTTTTCTTTGCCAATAAAGTTTAAAACTGATTCTGAACAGAAAAAGAAACCTAAAGATGATTAATGAGACACAAAATAAGTCCAGCTGGGAAAAAAAAGAGTTTAAGTTTTAAACTTAGCAGCAACTTTAATAAAAAATGACACAAACTGACTCAAACGTCTGCTGCCAGCATGATTTCACTGAGTTTAAAATGTAATGAATCATGTTTTGACCCAGATCTCAGCATGACTGAACATCCTGACAGCAGGGTTATGGAGCTGACATTACCAAGCCAACATGAACGCATCATATGAGACAACACCTTTCGTGTCTCAGGTAGACCTGCAGAAACCAAAAATTTAAACACTTTGCAGGATTTTTTTGATGCTTTAATATGTTCGTGATGATTTGTCCTTTCAAAATAAAAGAGAATAGAAAAGGACATAGAAAGAGAACAAAAAAGGTAGCAAATATTGATTTTTAAAGTGTTAAGAAAAAGAAATACCTAGCCTTGATGATGCTATAATATCCTTTTTATCATGACTGGAACAAAATTGTGAATATTTGCAGCATTTTTATCAATTTCAACCTTAAAAGCTGTCCAACAAACCCAGTCTGGCATTCACTGGCCAGCATTATTCCACATTTATCACCTGTCATGTTGTTTTGTTTTGTCATCAGGACCTCCACGGGTTTCTGAGAAAGTCTCTCACAGACAGACGGCCCGGTTAGGAAGTGCCATCAAGCTGCCGTGTCCGGTGGAAGGAGACCCCCCGCCGCTCACCAGGTGGACCAAAGACGGACGCACCATCCACAACGGCTGGATCCGCTTCCGCGTCCTCCGCATGGCCCTGAAGATCAAAGAGGTGGAGGCGGACGACACGGGGACCTACAACTGCCAAGCAACGAATGGATTTGGAAGTGTGAACGTCAACTACACTCTCATTGTTATTGGTGAGTGCTGATTGAGGATGGTTTAATCCGATTTTGTTGCAGTCAGACGGAGGATGTCTGAACCGAAAGTCTCACCGCGGCTCTCGTAGGAGACAGCATCACTCAGATTTATGGAGGTTTAGCGGCTGATCCTCTCATCTTTTGCGTTTGCTGCATCCCCTGCCTCTCTCCGCCCAAAGTCAACAACATCCCGGGATATTGTTTCATTCTACTTCATCCTCTGTGACTCAGCTGGATCTCCAGCTCTTCCTTCTCCCGAGGCTACACTCAGTGGAGGCAGAAGGTCTGCAGCGCCGCAATCAGAAACACATTCAGTGTAAAAGTGCCGGTTCACCACAGACCCTGCAGGATTAAGGGCAGCCTGACCAAATGTGTAATTCCTTTGTGCGTACAGTGCATTTCCTCTGCGCTGGGGCTGGGCATGATGAATGAGCGGAGCCGAGCGAGAAGGCTGTGTTTAGTCTAATTACTCTAAGATGCCTAATTTGGGCCAGAGTCTGTGCTGCATCTCACAGGAGGAGTCGCGGCACGGTCGTGTGACAGCTATGCTTCAAAAGAAGAGCCATAATCAGGCGGAGGCGGAAAGCACTGGAAAAAAAGCACTTGTTGCACGTTTATGAATGAGGAAACCGAGGTTTATTTTTGGGTTTCCTTCTTTACGAGGTTCAAAGGCGGGGTGTCGGCTGATTGTGTTCAAATTAAAGGTTGAAGATGTCGGCGTGGAGCCTCCTGTAATGCAGAGTTGTGTTGTGTGGTATCAAAATAAGACGTGGCTCTAAATGTGTCTGCGTAGGGCGATCCGAGCCTCCGGGGTGGAGCGTTTACCTTTCCGGGGGGGTGGGGGGTGTCCACCATGGCTGAGGAGGTTTCCCTCCTCCCATCTGCCAGCAGACAGCCTGTCCTCCCCAGAGCTATCTGAAGAATCTGGTCCGTCAGTGCAACATGGCGCCTCTTCAATCCCTCCAGCTGGCTGTTTGGGCCCTGTTTGGGGTGGTGTCCTGACAACTGGCCCTATCACCCCCCGTCCTCCCCTCCTGCAGCATGGGAAGCTGATGCATGCATGCTCCAGCTGCATCAGCTTTCATATTCACATTAAAGGTTTGTCACGTTAACGGGACCGGGTTTACGTCTGCAGTGATAACACGTTCCGGGGCTAACACGGGCCCGGCAGAGCTCGTTTATTCTACATGAGAACCCTGGCTCTCGTAGCACATTTCATTCATTCTTTATACTCGTCTCTGGGGACGTCGTCAGGCCAACTGTTGGATAAACTGCCCCGTGTCTGGCTGACCACATGTGGTAGCTGCTTGGAGATGATGCAAGGCCGCTGTGGACAACTTTCCCCTCGAACATCGCAATGTCCCCAACAACATCTGGAGCTCATTGCGACCCCAAATCCTCGGGCCTTTTCCTGTGATTCAGCTGGCACGGCGAGGCCAGCAGAAAGCATGTGTGTGTGACCTGTTTCCTGTGGCTAGATTTGTGAATGAAGTGGGAGGAGACGGCGTCAGACCGCTAACGCTGTAAAGAGATCACGACTAGAGCCAAGTCTTATGGAAAGAGCCCAACGCCTTTAAAACACCTGATAGTTTCAGACGTAAAACATGAATTTCATCACTATTTACAAAGGCAGCACTCTTAAACACACCTTATTTACTGGTTATTTCCTTAAAATTTAAGATGCCCTATCTCTTCTGAAGTTTCCAGAGCCACCATTGTGTAAAGGAGTGGTAAGGAGTAGCTTTAGCGTCTCAGATGTATAAAAGGTGCTTTTGTTCCCTAGAATTGCCAAAAAGTAGAGAAGAAATAAACTCAAAGGGAAAAAAAAGGTTAGGGAGAAAACCCCGGCAGCGCGGGACCACGATCTGTTTGGATTGGGAGGTTCAGGAACCGGCAGGAATTTGGAGAGCCCCAGTGAGCAACAGAGAAATATTTCTTCCAGTGAAGGCTGTTTTTTAAAGGAATGGATTATTATAGTTGGCCAGTTAAAGCCCTTCAAATAGCCATGACATCATGGCTGGACTCGGTGCTGCAGGGGACAAACAAAGGAGGGTTTGTGCCCAGAGAACCCAGGAGAGCCTCGACGGTTTGAGGGGTTCTCGGAGGGAGGCAGAGCGGGGGGGTTAGAAGTCACATCTGGACTCTTTACCTGGCCCAATCAAACCGTGAGAGGGAACGGAGTGTGCCAATCTAGAAAAATCCAACCTGAGGCTGCTTTAAAGCCAGGAATCAACGTGAGTCACGGAAACTAAAAACTGCTCGGTTGTTTTAAAAGGTTGCGCTTCAATAGAGGTGCGATTATTTGATTCTCCTCCAGCTCTTTTCATAATTAGATCATTGTTTGTTTTAAACCGCACGCATTTTCTGGTTCCCCTTCTTCAAATCGTACAGATTTCTCAGTTTGAAATGCTGACAGCTAAATCCTGGGTCTCATATAAAACCAGCTCTATAATCATCAGCTCCGTGTCTGTGTGCAGACTGGCAGCTATCACTATGAGGAACCCGATCTGCTCTGGTAATTCATCACCGCTTAACTCGAAAAGTCGTTGCGCATCACAAAACGTCGATTAGGTTTCACTCATTATAATTTCTCTAAGCCCAGTCTTAGCTGGGCTGCATGATGTCAGCCGCTGACATAAACTCCACAGCTGTCTCCTGCAACTGGGCTCAGAAAAAAATCTGATCGTATTACATCCAAATGATGGAGAGCATGACCTGAACATGCAGCTTTTGCAGAGGAACCTATGGATAGACTCTGGACCGTTTGGGGTCCAGAGACTTTTCTCTTTCTGCGTGCCGTCTGACCTTTGCTCTTTTGTGTTAACAGATGACTCGAGTTCTGATCAACCCGGATTAGTTAACGGACCAGAATCTGAGCCGGACAGTGAAAAACTTGGTAAGAGCCAATGCATACTTTTGCAANAACCCTTAGACACATTGCTAGGCCCTTCACTGGTTCAGAGGGTTCTGGTTCCTCCTGCTGCAGGATAATACCCAGCCTCATGTGGTAAGAGTATGCAGGTTCCTGAAGGATGAAGGAATTGATACTTTTGACTGGTCTCAATAATCTCCTGACCTAAATCCAACAGAAAATCACTGAGACATCATGTTTAGGTCCATCAGAGTCTACCAGGTTGTACCTCAGATTGCCCAGGAGCTCAGTGATGCTCTGGTCAGGATCTGGGAGGAGATGCTCCAGGACACCATCCACCAGCTCATAAGGAGCATGCACCGATGGCCCGATAGCTCCATGACCGCCTGAAGCTATAACTCTGTACGGCTGTGTTCGGTATCTGGACAACTCCACGTTGAAGTGGGCTGGGACATGCAAATGTAAGGAGGTGTGTCTACGCTGATGATGTTAAACCAGCTTTTCTCAGAACGAACCATTTTTCAGCAGCCAATACAACATTACTAAGGTACACAGGAGGTCGGAGGCCTGCCTTGGTTCAACAACAAGGTTCAACAACAAGGTCAATGTGGCTTTTAATTCAAGAACCCCTTTTAGTAAATAATGAATCCCAAGTTTGTGTTTGATGAGTAAAAATCTGTTATTTACTCCAGCAGCTATTGTGGAAAACATCCAAGATTTGAGTGAAACACTGAATAAAAGAGCCAGTTACCAGTTTCTCCTTGTTCTGCTGTTCCTCTGTGATCATCTGCTCCGTTCTCTTCAGTTTCTCAGAGCTCTCCAGGACCTGCTGCTCCAGGGTAGCGATCTGAAATACCAACAAAAGACCATCAACATCCTGTGAATGAATAAGCCTTGTTTGAGAACATCAGGGACGTCCAGAACTAATCAGGTAACAAATCACCACAAGTCAGTACGTAGAAGAGATTGGCTTTTTCTAACCCAATCTCTGTTTTCTTTCTGCTGCTAAAGCAGGTCATGGGGGTTAGAGACTATTTTCATCATCAGAGTGCATTTGAAACTCGCATTTCAAAAATCATCACAATTATATTTCCCTCTCTTTCTCTGTGAAGGATGTTTGATCCTCTATTGTTTTTGATTGATCAGTAAGTTCAACAAAAACATCTCGTCTCTGGTGAAAAAGGCCAACAGTGGCTGTTCTTGAGGAAACTCAAGAGAGCAGGCCTTTCCTGCCAGCTGCTCTGGAACTTCTACACAGCCATGACTGAGCGCATTCTCTCCCTTAAAGGAGTCATCACCTAATATACCGTGGATATCTACGTCCTATTATAGTCTTTTAGGCCATTAAAATAAATTGTATTGGAAAAATAAATACAAAACAGACAGACAGATAGATCGATAGATAGAGTTAACACTGGGTTGGTTCTGCTTTTCCATCTCCTCTGCTCTGTCTCGCTGCTCTCTACCAGATCATCCATGTGGTCTGGAGTCTCTGCTAGACAGGAGACAATTTGTGAGGTTGTATGAAATGAGATCATCTTGTTAGGCCTTTTCTAGATTACTAACCCTGCTGAGTTCCCATAGTGCACCAGGCTGAACTAATACACTGATAGGGATTTTTATTTTTGAAGTGATACTTTTCTTCCATTGATAAAATTAAACATTTTGACATCCTTTTTGTGTTCACCAGATGATCTGTTAATGAGAAAATGTGTGTCCCCATAAACCACCACCAAGTCATAGTGGTTTCATAAACCATAAATGCACACACGTGTGTGTGTGTGTGTGTGTGTGTGTGTGTGTGTGTGTGTGTGTGTGTGTGTGTGTGAGTTAAGTTATGACCTGATTGTCTTTACGCGTATTTAAGATGGTGAGTTACAATCAGTGTGGAACCTACATTCAATTATCTTCCGTTTATTTATAAAGCACCAATTTACAGTTTCCACTTGGTTTGATTTGTGTCACATTCCAACCCCTCCTCCTTAATCCGGGCTTGGGACCGGCAGAAGTGACCCAAAGAGACACTCTGGCGGAGTTAGTTGTTGTTTTTGGGGGGTGTGGTTAGGGTTAGGGTTGGGGTTGATGGGTTTTTTTTTGTTTTTTTGGGGGGGAGGGTATGTTTTGGGGGGTGTTTTTGTCTTGAAAAAGACAGTTGTTGTTCTTCAGCGTTTGGGAGCTTGGAGACATTTTTGGGTCCAGAATCCGTCCCTTTCCTACGACCTTTGAGGCAAATCATAGTGGGACATTTCTGCTGAGGTGGGTCCTCGGACAGCCGAGGTTTTTTAGCAGGGCTGGGGAAATCTGCGTCATCGAGACTTTTGTCACTCAAACGCTTTCTTTTCCCCGACACCTGAACGCGAGGAACATCTACGGACATTCCTCTGTAACCTGCCAGCATTTTATATCTTTTGTCTCCACGATTAGCCCACAAAACTGAGGAATTTTTGCTGGAGATGGATGTTAAGTCTCCAGTCGTGTCCACAGACACATTTGTCTTGAAAAAGACAGTTTTTGTTTCCTCAAAGGGCGTAATCTGACCTGGAGACTTGTCAGAATTTGATGCAGACACACACTGTTTCTGTGTTTCTGCAAAGCTAATCCCTCTGTAGCTAGCCAGAAGTTTATACCTGCGCTGTTTGTAAAACGACTGCAGCTCAGAGGAATTTTGTTCTGACATGAAAGCTGGATGGCTGTCTGACAGGACAAAGCGAATTTTGCTCTCCATGATCCTTGGTGAATAACAAGAGAAATACTCACCAAATGCACCAGATTTCTCTGAAGGGAACAGTTAAACAATGCTGTTAACACAAAAAACAAACGTTTTCTGAGAGAGCAACAATCCGTCCAACTGCAGTCTTCAAAGCAAGTCTGATACTGACTGTCCAGAGTCCTGGGTTATACTGATTCTGCTGCGTCACCGCCCCTTTGATGCTGCTGTAAGCCACGCCCACTTGCTAGTAGCAGCCATAGACATAATAATTACGGTAGCAACGTCCAAACGTTCACGACGTCTACTGGTGCTGCCCATAGACATGAATACGTAGACGCCCCATTGGCCGCTGGAGAGCGTAGCGTCGCCGCCATATTGGATGTGGCTCCTCACTGTCCAAAGTCAATGCAGAGTGAGCAACTATGCCCGTTTTAGTGCAGCCTACAGTTGAAACAACCGGCGTACTATTGATAACAGATCATGTGGGATTACTATTGACTTTTCTAGCCTACCTGATGGGATTTTATATTTTCATTTATTTTGTTTAATTGTGTTTATATTTTAATTGTCATACCAGACCACGTGTCTGCTTTTGTGAAAAAGTTTAATAAAATGTGTTTTTTAGTTGAGTAAGCACCTTCCTCAGTAGAAATTAATGCATTGTGGGCGAATGGAGACCCATAAGACGGCGGCCGGCCACGTATATATGTCTGTGGGGCTGCCAGGCATGCGTCCCTGTGGCCATCTTGTGTCTGGTTTCAGTCTCCCAGACCGGTCCGGTCCAGTTAGGAAAGAAAGACGGAACTTTTGCTGCTTCTGCGGTTCTAATGAAAAACGTTTAAACACTAAAGACTAGAAATATCCGACCTACCTGTCAATACGAGTTCAATGAAGCATATAAAAATAAAATAGATGAACTTTTTGCACACGCAGCAACGAAACAGTAGACGGTGAACGATAATTACGTAGAATGCGACAGGTCACCATGGCAACAAGGGCTTTTACGTTAGATAGGCAACAGGAGTGCAATCTCGTCTCTCTATGACGCCGAATCCAGGATAAGTGGAGAAAACTAGACTGACCAAACATGATCAGATAAACTTTGATTAAAAATGTCAAGAACACAAAATTAGGCAGATGAAGTCAGTTGTCTGAACCACGGTGTTACAGGTGAACGTCAGCCTTCTGCTGGACAAATGTCGCCCCCTTGTGTCTGTTTAGTGGTACTACAACTGGTAAGCAAAATCTAGACTCCCAAAAAGAAAACTGTAATAAAACCAGTTTTGATCAAAATAAAAATAGGTGTTTTTAGCCCTGTTTTGGGGGTGCTAAAGCACCCCTAAAATTTGAGGATTTAAAATGTTTATTTTTACTTTGTGCTCTGTGTGTCACCGTCCTGAGTGGCTGATATGCTGTAGGCCAGTGCTTTACGTGGGCTGGTACACATGGGCACTTTTAATTTTTACCTCTCAGCAACAGAACTTTTTTTTCCAGGGTACGATGCGTACCGGTAGTTTTTCCGGTCATTTATTGGTCAAACTCTCTGACATTCTGAAAAAATGTCTGTCCATCTTCAAATAAACACAAGGCATCCAGCGCCCCTCCCTCTCGATAAGCAGCGCGCTCCACGCGGAGCTTCATTTTGCGCAAAAGGACACATTCTCTCCAAATGCGCAAAAGGCACGGCGCATGCAACACCGTGCACATTCCTGCAGTAATTACAGCACGCAGCATCTGACCAACCAGTGGTTAAGCTGCAACAGGCAGGAGGTGGAGGGATGGCATCCAAGTTTATCAGAGGTTTAGGGGTGCTGCACCCCTAAACCTCCGATCCTAGAATCGCCCCTGGCTTTCAGATTCAAAACTGTCTTTTAACCCAAACTGATTTGAGATAATTTATCCTAATCATCACAGAATATTTTCTTCTCGCAATTATTTTTCTCATCATGTATTCTGTTACTACTGTGAAAAGACAGCAATTGGAGCAATAATTTATTCATTTACCATTTCTATTCTCGACAATGCTCCATTTTAAAACATTTTTGTTTCAGAATCATTTATTTTTTTACACTAAGCTTACCTCACATACAGTTAAGGCATGTTTAGAGACAGTAAACAGTTTCATGACTTCAGATTTATTTGAAATAAAAGTAGGAAAGGAAGTGACCATGGTTTCAGAAATGATGACATCATATAAAAGCAGTCGTGATTGTTCTGTGGTGTGAAACTCTGTAAAACAGTCAATTCAAGGAGGTTAAAAGGTGATTCCATCAGTTCTGTGGTTTCCATGGAGACCATCTTCCTGTCCTCAGCATCAGTCTGCTGATGGATGAATAATGATACAATCATGTTTTCCCACATACGGAACCAAAAGTAGCAAAAATACAAACCACCAGGAAAGACAACGTGTTAAACAGCAGTAACTATTTACAACCACTGATTCATAAAGATGTCATTCAGTTTGTACACATTTATACATAAGTACATATGGAATGTAGTCTTATTTACATTAGTAAAGGCAGGTAGAGGTGGGAGCGTCTCCTCATCGTTATACACACTTAATGAAGCCCATAAAGCTGTTATTACAGTCCAGCACTGCTGCTAATAGACCCAAACCCATCTGAATAGATCATCCCAACCCAACACTCACTGGAAGATCCCAATCATCGGTTTCCATCTGGTAAAAGAGGTGTTTGTTGCTCCTAAATGACTCAACATCTCCAGCAAATCTTTTTTTCCTAAATCATATTCAGGTCAGAAGATAAAAACATTTGGATCATAAACAAAAACCTGAAATGATTTGCTGTTACTTTAAAGATGGTTTGGATCTGCTGGTCCCAGCTGCTGTCAGACGCACCGACACGGGTTCCTCTGCAGACTAACAACACGTTTGCATGAAGAAGCCCTCGTTGGTCCGGATCAGAACTCAGGAACCAGTCATGCTGATTGATGCTCAGTCACTCCACTCTGCTGTTTCCATCAAGCAGGTCAGACCACAGCCTCGCTTCTGACACAAAACTAGTTTAAAAAAGTCAGAGGTGATTCTGAAGTTTTTATCTCCTCCGTTCCTTCCACAGACCGATCCAGAGGAAACCAGTAAAGCTCCAGTCCTGAACAGAGATCCCAGTCACAGAAAAAGGAGGTGGTGCTTTATCTCCTCCTCCCTCGCCACCACAGCGCTCTGCTGCTCATCAGCTCCAGTGAGTGGAAGCACCTGAGATGGAAGGTCTGATGATGCCTTTTGGAGAAGGTTTGGAACCAAACCAGGACATCTGAAACACAGACCCTGGTGGGAATGAAACACAGCGACCCCGCTGTGACCACACAGAAACCATCAGAGTGCTGGTTGGTCTGAACGCTCCGTCACTTCGTTTGTTTGAATGCTTCTTCAGAGCATCGATGTGCAAAAGTCAAAGAGCAGCTTGGAACACATGCACCCAGAACCAGGTGAGATGAGAGGGGAAACATCTGGATCACTGTACTGGCCCTTTGTCTGGACCACAGTGAGCTGCAGACTGAACCAACTGGATGTGAAACACCAACCTTGTACTCCAGAGTCTGCTTCAGCATCTCTTCTTCCTCGCGTGTGAAGCTGAGCAGCACAGAAACGGCTCGTATCAGCTGGTAGACCTGAAAACACCAAACACACACGTTTAGTTTGGGTTCGGACCACCGCTGATGTCTGAAAGCGTCGCACCCACCTCAGCATCTCTAGAGGACATGAACTTCAGGACGACATGTTTGAGATACTCAAAGTTGATTTCTCTGGAGTTGTTGAGGTCTGAAGTGTTGGTCACTGTGGTTCTGGAGGTTGGGGGACTTGGAGCAGGTGCTGGAGGTGGTTCTGGACACACAGGCTCTGCCCAGCTGTCAGCTAGTTTCTCCTTCCTGTCAACGTCCACCTCAGGTTTTAGTTTCTTCAACACAAAGACAGAGACATCATCAGAAAGTCCAAATGACTGTGTGTGTGTGTGCGTGCATGTGTGTGCATGCGTGTGTGTGAGTGTGTGTGTGTGTGTGTGTGTGTGTACACACGTGTGTCTTTACCATCCTGAAGCGTTCCGACGTCCTCCTCCTTCAGTGACAGCTTCTTACTGATGGTAAACACTTCCTGCTTCGAGCTCCTCAGAGCATCATTCAGCTCTCCAACCTGACATCAAACAGAGACGATGATGTAACGGCTAGGGGTTGCAACGATTAGAAACTCTGGAGGTATGATTACAGTCTGAGAAATAACCAGTTTCACGATTGTTTTGCATGAATTCTGTATTAACATAAATAAATCACACAAACACATTCCATAAAGCAGTAATCCCCAACTCTCTTCCCCGAGGGCCGGTATCCAGCATGTTTTAGTTGTTTCCCTAATCCAACACCCTTGATTCACCTGTTCAGCTGCTCATCAAGCTCTGCAGAATCACCTGCTGATTAAATCAGGTGTGTTGAAGCAGGAAAACAGTAAAACATGCTGGAGACTGGCACTCGGGGAAGGGAGTTGGGATCACTGCTATAAAGGTTTTGAACTCCAGTAGATATTAATATCTGCTTTTGAGAGAGTCTGCTTAGAACAATGAATTAATACAATCAAAGTAATCTGTCTACTTTTAAACTACAGGATAAAACTTTTAAAATATCCTTAAAGGCTCATTTGGCAGTTTCGGCTTGCTGTGCGTTGGTCTTTTTAACACCTTAATCTAACAGCTGAAACGTCACCTCAGCCTTCGTTAGTGTCTACAGGAGCGGTTCATCACTAATGGTGCGTTCACACCGGCCTTGACATATGCGTCAAACAACGCATACTTCGTGGCGTTTTGACGCCTATATATTTTTGACGTTAACCGAGCTTGCGTTGACGCAGCTTGCGTTGGCGCAGCTTGCGTTGGCGCAGCTTGCGTTGGCGCAGCTTGCTTTGACGGTTGCGTCAGCCCCACAGGGAGGGGAAGGGAGGAAAGAGCGCGTGCGCGGCTCTCTGTTGCCGGATGTTTGTAACAATGGCGGATCGTTAATGTTGAAAAAACACTCACCCGACACGCCAAGTTCTCCAGCAACCTTCCTCCAAGCAAGGTCCTGTTTATTCCGATCTCGGTAGGCGTAGCAGGTCGGGTCATACAGTTCACGCTGGTCACAAACAGCTACGATCAGTTTGTCCTCCATAGCTGAATGAATTCGCCTTCTTCCCTCGCTCTGCTGTGACGTATCAACTCGCGCTCTGATTGGTTGACGCTTGTAAAGCGACGCAGAAAGTTCAGCTAGCTGAACTTGCTTTGACGTTTGCGTTGCAAGCGTTGCAAGCGTTGCAAGTTTTGACGTTTGCGTTGAATGCTTTGACGCTTGCGTCAAAGCGTGAAAAGTATCAAGCTTTGACGCGCCCAATGCTCACAAAGCGACGCAGGGACGTTGACACAGCTCTGACGCGCCTTACCATAGACTTAACATTGAAACTTGACGCTGGCGACGCATACTTTATGGCCGGTGTGAACGCAGCATAAATCAAACACATCAGCTGTGTTCATGATCTAAAACATGCAGGAAACATGCTGGAAGCAGACTGCAGCACCAGGCATGTCAGCTCCACTTCACTAAGTCCAACAGGGACCGGACCGCCACTCTGAAGTTGCAAGTGTGGTATTCTGTAAAGGGTCATTTTAGCACATACTGGCTCAAGAACATGATTTAAAACATGAAAAAGTTGCTTAGTATGGCTTTAAATAGATAGCCTCTCCCTGGGCTGCCACCTTATCGTGGTGGAGGGGTTTGAGTGTCCCAATGATCCTAGGAGCTAAGTTGTCTGAGGCTTTATGCCTCTGGTAGGGTCACCCATGGCAAACAGGTCCTAGGTGAGGGATCAGACAAAGTGCAGCCCAAAGACCCCTTATGATGAATAAAATAAATGGAACCAGTGTTCCCTCGCCCGGACGCGGGTCACCGGGGCCCCCCTCTGGAGCCAGGCCTGGAGTTGGGGCACGCTGGCGAGCGCCTGGTGGCCGGGCTTTCACCCATGGAGCCCAGCCGGGCATAGCCCGAAGAGGAGACGTGGGTCCCCCTTCCCATGGGCCCACCACCCGTGGGAGGGGCCAAAGGGGTCGGGTGCAATGTGGAAAGGGTGGTAGCCGAAGGCGGGGACCTTGGCGGTCTGATCCTCGGCTACAGAAGCTGGCTCTTGGTACGTGGAATGTCACCTCTCTGGTGGGGAAAGAGCCGGAGTTGTTGTGTGAGTTTGAGAGGTTCTGACTAGATATAGTTGGACTCACCTCAACGCATGGCTCTGGCTCTGGCTCTGGAACCAGTTTCCTTGAGAGGGGTTGGACTTTACCACTCTGGAGTTGCTCCCACTGAGAGGCGCCGAGCAGGGGTGGGCATACTTCTTGCCCCCCATCTTGGTGCCTGTACGTTGGGGTTTACCCTGGTGAGCGAGAGGGTAGCCTCCCTCCGTCTTCTGGTGGGGGGACGGGTCCTGACTGTGGTTTGTGCTTATGCACCAAACTGCAGCTCAGACTACCCACCCTTTTTGGAGTCCCTGGAGGGGGTACTGGAAAGCGCTCCTTCGGGTGACTCCCTCGTTCTGCTGGGGGACTTCAATGCTCACGTGGGCAACGACAGTGAGACCTGGAGAGGTGTGGTTGGGAGGAACGGCCCCCCTGATCTGAATCCGAGTGGTGTTTTGTTATTAGACTTCTGTGCTCGTCATGGATTGTCCATAACAAACACCATGTTCAAGCATAAAGGTGTCCATATGTGCTCTTGGCACCAGGATACCTTAGGCTGCAGGTCGATGATCGATTTTGTTATCGTTTCATCTGATCTGCGGCCGCATGTCTTGGACACTCAGGTGAA
>SSNS01000567.1:67702-131465 GCA_006937985.1 Aphyosemion australe
CTGCATGTTTTCCATGTCTCTGCTTCAGCACATGGCTGCAGAAGCCTGTTAATCACTCACTCATTTGTGTCAGGTGTGTGGCAGCAGGTAAAACACTGGTGTTTGAAAGGGCAACATGGAAAACATGCAGGGCAGGGGGCCCTGAGGACCAGGGTTGAGAAACCCTGCACTACAGGACGTTGGGCCCTCAGGCCATCTTCATGAAGTCTGTTCCTGATTGTTTGGGTAGAGACATTCACACCAGTGGCCCTCTGGAGGTCATTCTGTAGGGCACGAGCAGTGCTCAGCCTGTTCCGCCTTGCACAAAGGAGCAGGTATCGGTCCTGCTGATGGGTTGTGGACCTTCTACGGCCCTGTCCAGCTCTCCGAGAATAACCGCCAGGCTCCTGAAATCTCCTCCATGTTCTGGAGATTGTGCTGGGAGACACATTAAACCTTCTTGCTGCAGCACGTGTGGATGTGCCATCCTGGAGAATTTGGACAACCTGTGCAACTTCTGTAGGGTTAAGGAATCGCCTCATGCTGCCAGTAGAGATAATTACTCAAGCCAAAACTAGCACGAGTGGAAAACCAGCCAAAAAAGATCAAGAGGGAGAAACTTGAAATGACCTCCACATGTTAAACCAGTCCTGTTTTGAGGGTTTTGTAACTGTTGCCACTTTAGTGCACCTGTCGTTAAGTCCATGAACACCAATACAGCTGAAAGTGATTAACAATGCCCTCAGCTGCTGAATCAACCAGAAAATTATCAGACAAGTTTAATTGATTTCATGCCAGGCCCAATAAAAGTGTTCCTTTAATTTTTGTGAGCAGTGTATTAAAGCTGAAGTATATTGAGTGGATATAATTTTGAGATTTAAAATTTTCCTTGGTAGTTTGTGTCCTGGAGATAGACAGAGTAAAGGTGGTTTAGATCTGTGTGAAGCAGGGTTGAGGCTGTATTACAGCCCAACACACATGAAACCACATACATCAGATCTGATATTGCAGGTCATATGGGGACATTCCTAAATGAAGACATGTTATAATAATTGTTATTTTCTGTTTACCCTAGAATAAAACACCAGATTTCTTTTACATTTAACAATGACAGAATATGACAGAACCTGAACCACACATGTATTGTTCATTATTGATCATATGCAATAACAATTATATGTGCAAAGTGAATTCACTCAATATTCTACAATACTGCTTACAACAGTGACCTGCACAGTACCCAAACTAAATGCTGCTACTCTGTGTGTATATTTGTATATATTACTGTTGATTTTTACTATTTGAGTTCTACTATTTCCACATTAGTTTTTGTATAATTTTACATTTTGCACCAAAGGGAGTGGCACTCCAATTTTGTTGTACCCTGTACGACAACAATAAAGGCTATTCTGAGTCTGATTCTGAATATTGTAGCCAGCTCATTGCAGTAAGTAAATAAAGTCACCACTGTCAGACCTTTCCTCTAGTTTCTTCAGAACAAAGGTTTTCCCCGGCAGCACACAGATGAGCGCATCTTAGCCACAGATCCATCTATGTTGTCCTAAATCCCAGGATGTATTTTCTGTGTTTTTGCTGTTGTGATATCAGAGTGAGGTCTTGGTGTGTTTTCTCTCTGTAGTTGATGCAGACGTCACAGTGGTCGGCTCTGGTCCGGGAGGATATGTCGCCGCCATCAAAGCTGCACAGCTCGGTTTCAAGGTGAGTTTCCTCCGTGACAAAAACAAGAGAGTACTCACCCTAATTTTACTTTTATCCAGTAAACATTGAATCTGCAGAAACTGGTTTCTAAAGCTAATACAGATTCTTCTAACAATTGGATTTTCTTTGGCAGACAGTTTGTGTCGAGAAAAATGAAACGCTGGGTGGGACATGTTTAAACGTTGGCTGCATCCCCTCTAAGGTAAAGAGCTGGTATCTGTAGAGCAGAAAGGTTAGCTTGTTTGGACTCATTTAGTTTATGAAGTTAAAGTCCTTGGGTTCATTACATTTTTGTTTCCTGCAGGCTCTGCTCAACAACTCCCACTTGTACCACATGGCACACGGCAAGGACTTTGAAAGCAGAGGCATCGAAAGTAAGAAGTGACGATTTTCATTACACACATGTTTTACATTATGTGAGGCTTTGCAGGCTCGATCGGTTTACAGACAGATTCTTAAAGAACTCTCAAACCTCACACACTGAATGTGAGACACGTGCATGTTCCTGACTACTTCTGCAGACAAGTGACAGCTTGTCCATAGGGGGCGCTAGGGTGCCGTCCTGCCAGAGATGAAGGGAGAAAACAAATCTGTTAAGTTAAAGCACTTCATCACATTCAGAGGCTTTACTTTAGTGTTCATACTTTTTACAGACTCTAGGATTGAAGTCTAAAAACTCAAAAAACAAATGAACCAAACCAAATTTGATTTCTGTTGAATTCTTATGTAGAATACACTGTCTGCTCCCAAGTGTCTGTTCTGGTAAGGACAGAGTCATGATGGTCGTCGTTTTGCAGGAAAGACTCAGAGCTGCTGAGTTTGATTTCCACGTCCTTTAGCCCCAAGTAGGTGGTGCCGGTCTAAAACCCACACCAGCAGCCCAGAGAACATGTGACTCTCTAGTGGATGTTGTATCATCCACGGGAGTCTGACACTCTTAAGGTAGCAGGGCTGCAGAGGTGACAGAGGAGCAGAAATGAAAATGCTGGCTCAGCCATGGAGTAACCGCTGATGTCCTCTCAGTCTCAGGCATATCGTTGAACCTGGAGAAGATGATGGCTCAGAAGAGCGGTGCCGTTAAAGCTTTGACCGGAGGAATCGCTCATCTGTTCAAACAGAACAAAGTCAGACTCTGCTTTTATTTTATTTGTCGTATTGATAAACAACACTATTAGGTATGCTTTTAACTTATTTACCTCCTGTGATGGTGTTCCCTTCAGGTCACCCATGTGAGTGGTTTTGGGAGGTTAACCGGTAAGAACCAGGTCACCGCCACGGTGGCCGACGGCTCTGAGCAGGTCATCAACACCAAGAACATCCTCCTCGCCACTGGCTCTGAGGTCACTCCCTTCCCTGGCATCCAGGTACCACGTCATCTGAAATATTTGGGTCAGAGGCTTCAGTACACGCCGTAAATAAACAAGAAACATTTATTGTCTCACCAGATCGACGAGGACGCCGTTGTGTCGTCCACAGGAGCGCTGTCTCTGAAGAAAGTACCAGAGGAGATGATTGTGATCGGAGCGGGCGTGATTGGAGTGGAGCTGGTCAGCATCACTTTAGTCTCTGGAACTCTGAGCCTCCCATCATGCCGAGCTGCTCATGGGGCTGAAAACGTTCATAGCTTTATTTGAATCATTCTGTTGAGATAAATCTGAGTTCAGCTTTTGCTGAATAGCTGGTGTTACACATTTATTCCTGAGTACTAGATTAATAAATTAACTATTTATGAAGTAATTGATTACTGCAGCCCTTCTGGCGAGTCTCTAGAGTAGGCCTGGTTCAGACTTTTGTGTCCTGCAGGGGTCTGTGTGGCAGCGTCTGGGCTCTAAGGTCACAGCCGTAGAGTTCCTGGGCCATGTGGGTGGCTTAGGCATCGACATGGAAATCTCCAAGAACTTCCAGCGCATCCTGCAGAAGCAAGGGCTCAAGTTCAAGCTTGGCACCAAAGTTCTAGGAGCCACCAAGAGGCCAGACGGCAAGATCGATGTGGCGTGAGTCTGCTGGCGTCAGAATCTGGATAAAATCTTGAAGTTATGGATCTAAACTGTTGGTGCTGTGCTGTTTCAGGGTGGAGGCTGCAGCTGGAGGGAAAAACGAGACTCTGACCTGTGACGTTCTGCTAGTCTGCATCGGCAGACGACCGTTCACCCAGAACCTGGGCCTGGAGACTGTCGGCATCGATCTGGACAACAGGGGCCGGATACCCGTCAACGGGCGCTTCCAGACCAAAGTACCCAGGTGAGTCCAACCTGGTCTGATTTCAACAACTACTGTACTTTACCCAAATGAACATGTGAAAGTAGGGCTGCTCGATTATGACGAAATGATGATCATGATTACTTTGATCTTGATTATTTACCAAAACCTTTAATTATTGTGGTTGATTATACTCCAAATAAAAAGAGAGATACAAGGCAAACATATAAACCTCTATGTATATATTCTGCATAGTAATTATTTAGTCCACTGTGTAGTCGTGTAGAAAATAAATATCCACTTCAGATATGGATCACTATCTTGAATTTATTTAATTTGTAAAGCTTTTTTTTGATTGAATGAGCTCCACCGAGAATGGTCGATGTAACGTGATGATCCGCACATCATTCCCTTTCCTAATGTCAGGAAGGACGGTCCGGAGCGCAGGCTGGGTTTTTTGCTAACCTGTAGGGAGTATCACTGACAAAGTTATGCAGAAAGTAGCTACGGGTCACCAGAAATGTTGCTAGGTTGTTGCTAGGTGCCTTAGGGGAAAAAAGGTCTAGAATGGGGTCTGAAAAGTTGGTAGAAATAGCAACTAAGTTGCTAAGTTGGCAACGCTGTGTGGGAGGTGCAACTCGGAGCAGCACGAGAGTAAACAGCGAGGGAGGAGCAAATAATCGTCTCGTTTTATTTTTATAATCGTTCAAAACCCAGATCGTAATTGAGATTAAAATTCAAATAATGGATCAGCCCTATGTTAAATTATGTTGTAGGTTCTGTAACGTCCTTGTGTCAATCTGACGTTTCACCCGTCCACCAGGCTTACTAAAGCCCGCTGATCAGAGGTCTTAGCAGCCTAGAGGGATGTCAATCATGAGCACAAACCGGTTCTCCCCAACCTTTAACGCTTCTCTCTTCTCCTCAGCATTTATGCGATTGGGGATGTGATTGCCGGTCCGATGTTGGCCCACAAGGCTGAGGATGAGGGCATAATCTGTGTGGAGGGCATGGCCGGCGGCGCCGTGCACATCGACTACAACTGTGTTCCCTCTGTCATCTACACACACCCTGAGGTGGCCTGGGTGGGCAAGTCAGAGGAGCAGCTCAAAGATGAGGTGAGGTAACCCTGATGAAGACATATTCAGTGTCGAAACGTTAGTTGCTTCTTTTTTTACTTGCACCGAATTAAAAAAATTTTTGCTCACTAGTGTGCTCCAGCATTCCTGCTTTTGACTTTTCATGTCCACCGACTGAGCAGCACCTATGTGAGTGCAGGGTGTCCGCGGGGTTTTAAAAAGTATTAAAAAGTGATAAATAGAAATTGTCAAATTTAAGGCCATTAAAAGTGTTAAATTTGGTCTCAGAGGTATTATTTTTTCCAAATTAGGTATTATTTTTTCAGACTATCAGGTGTCCTATTTTGATTTAAATTCTATATGCTTAAGTTTGCGTTAGTTTGTTTAAATATGGACTTTAGGGGTGCAACGGATCTCTCTCTACGGTTCGGCACGCACGTGATCTGCGGATCGGTCACGTGGAAGACCGAGGCGCCACCTGTTCAATCCAAACGAGAAAAGCACAGCGGTGGTCATGGCTAGTGGAGGAGGAGAGGAGCTTAAAAAACCACAACTGGCATCGTTTAAGTCGCATGTATGGGAGCATTTTGGCTTCCCTGTAAAATACAAAGATGATACAAACGGCAAAAATGAACAACACACACATGCGCGTGCCTCCAGCCTGACGGCGCAGCGCCGCACACACAAACGTCCGATCGCTATGAAAGCAGGAAGGGAGGTGCCGCTCACAAAATGCCTGGGACAATTATTACCTTAACGTGATGGGACCTGAAGTATTGATGGGGACAAATCTGTAAACGAGGAGTAAAGAAAAACAAACAGCGCTTCAGAAAGTTGAGGAAATGAGTGAAAGCAGGACACGCAGGGAGTGAGCTTGGCTATGGCAAGCCGTTTTCACATTTAATCAGCAACCGGACCTCTCTGTAATTCCTATTTAGCAATACTTTCATTGACCCTACTACTAATTGTGTTCTTATTAGTCAAAATAGCAAATGAAGACATCAGCAGCTATGCTGTTATTAGTAGAAATTATAATAAAGGATATCCATAATAACAACGACACTAGTAGGAATTAAGTTTGAGATATCTCACAATCCCTAAAAACCTAAGGTCTATTAGGCAGACTGGATATGAATTCCAGATATCTATAATTTTATTGTTCCTGGTAGAAATTAACATTCCAGATATCCATGAGA
The DNA here is from genome assembly GCA_006937985.1 of Aphyosemion australe. Classification (NCBI taxonomy): domain Eukaryota; kingdom Metazoa; phylum Chordata; class Actinopteri; order Cyprinodontiformes; family Nothobranchiidae; genus Aphyosemion; species Aphyosemion australe. Next base: position 73,875 of record SSNS01000567.1, read on the forward strand.
ATGGTAAAATGGTAAATGGCCTGTATTTGTATAGCGCCTTCTTAGGGTTCTACAACCCCCCAAGGCGCTTCACAACACAATCAGTCATCCACCCATTCACACGCTGGTGGGGATGAGCTACGATGTAGCTACAGCTGCCCTGGGGCGCACTGACAGAGGCGAGGCTGCCGAGCACTGGCGCCACCAGTCCCTCCGACCACCACCAGCAGGCAAGGCGGGTTAAGTGTCTTGCCCAAGGACACACACATTCTAACTGGATATCTGACATGTTCATTCTACATGTTGTTTGTATTTAATGAGCACTAAGCAGGAAAATGTTGCACAAAGTGTTCTACAAAATTATTAAGAGAGCAAAGTTATTTGTCTTTTTTCTTTTCTTTGTGCTGATCCATAAAATGATTCGATCCGTGACTCAAATCTGTGATACGATCCGAACCGTGAGTTTTTTGATCTGTCGATCCACTAGGGCACATAATCAAAGATTTTGTCTCCGTCTGAAAATGATGACGTCATATTCAGTGGTCGTTTGGCTTCATCTCAGAACACTGTGCGCTCAACCGTCTATGTAAATAATAGAAAGGTCACTGATTAACACTTGTAATTCAGTGTCGTGGTTTTAAAAAAATTCTGAAGGTTGTAAAAAAGGTTTTAAAAAGTAGTAAATTTAACTTAAGGATTACTGTATATACCCTGGAGTGGATGACGCGCAGAGGGCTCCACTTTTTATTTTTAACATAACATGTAACTGTTAGCTAGCAGGCTAATAGAGAGCAAACATGTCTCCTCAGGAGAGAGGAATTGTCTGCACTTTAGATGAATTTTAAAGCAGACACTAAAGACACTTGTAACGTGTGCATGCATGCTAGACATTTCACATGGTGGAAAAGATGGTGCTGTATTCAACGCTATGAAACTGATACGTCACCTTAAAAAAACTTCTTCCTCTTTTGGCCTTTCCCTTCAGGCGTTGCCATAGTGAATCCTCTGTCTCCATTAAGTCCTAGTCGGCCACTAAAGCTGACTGCACACTGGAAGCATCAGCGGGGCGAAACGGCAGCGGAACATCGCTGTTTCAAATAGAATCCATTATTGTCTATGGGGATGGTTTAAACCAGCCGCAACGCGGCAATTTCCAGACGCGTCCCAGAAGCGGCACGCTGTGCCATGCTGCACTGCACCGCGCTGCTAAAGATAGGATCAAGTTCTATTTTTGCAGCGTGCCGCTTCTGGGATGCGTCAATTTCCGCCGTTAACATAGGGCTAGACAGGAAATCACACTCGGTTTCAGTGTAAAATGCCCGATAATTTTCAAAATAAAAGTCTATTGCAGGGATGCAATTTCATATCTATGTAGATTACGTCTATACGTGTGACCTCATGGCTTATTTACTTACCGCATCATTCGACAAGTGCAGTGGTGTTTTTCATGGCTTTAATCCTGGCAGTGGAGAGGAACAACATTATATATGACATCAAACAGCAATGTCACACATGAGTTCCTTCTTTTTGGTTTAATGGAGGATGGCATAAACAAACCGTGACCTTTGAAGTCTCGAGGGATCTTGCGAGTCAAGCAAGGAAGATGACGGAAGTCTCGAGGGATTTTGTGATATCGCAAGTCCAGCGAGGAGCGCTGCAGTGAAGCCGCTCCGCGGCTGAGATTCTCCCGGTGTGCACTGGCAAGCAGCGAAAATCGCGAGTAAACCGTTCTGCGACACTGATGCTTCCAGTGTGCAGCAGGGGTAATACTCCCAGTTCACTGACAAAAACATGGAGCCTGCCTACACTGAAACGTGCGTTAAACAAAGAGAAATTGCAGATGGAGAGCAAAGATTGGGGTTTCGCAGCCTCCGGGAGCTGCGGTATGAGTTACAGGTGTTGTGCAGAGAAAAACGAGCCTGCCGTGCCTGCTCTATTGCGGGAACACGCATCACTCATTCCAGCCACATACTGTTTAAACATTTTGAAATATGAACAACGAAGCAACTTTTAAATATATTTGTAATATTAACACTAGTGATGTTCGGATCACATTCTTTTGCTCATTTGATTTTGAGTATCTGCCGATACCGAGTCCCGATCCGATACTTCAGCAAAGCATTAAAATACACGATTGTGCTTTTCTGGAGTCAGCTGACGCCTCTGTGTTCCTGCTTTACTGATTGATCTCACTGTCTGTCCCCCCACCCGGCCCCCCCACCTTCCTCAGGGCGTTCCGTACAAAGTTGGCAAGTTCCCCTTTGCAGCCAACAGCCGAGCCAAGACCAACGCCGACACGGACGGCCTGGTGAAGATCCTCAGCCACAAGGACACCGACAGGATGCTCGGAGCTCACATACTAGGAAGTGTAAGAGCTGTAAATATTGTGTAGATGACAGAATCATGAGTCGGCACAAATCTAATGGGAGAATCTTTATTCTCATATCTACACTTACAGCTGTGCCTTACAGAAGGTAAACACTGGGCTTTAATGGTGCTCCTGATATTTGACTCCTGTTAAAAGTACTAATATGGTAATAATTAACCATAACTAGGGTCATTTTTATTTGATGATGCAGACATATTAGTATTAAAAACAAATGGTCCAGTGACCTGTACCTGCAGGACATTTTCCTGAGCATTAAGTAGGATGGCGACCCCTGCTGGTCTCTTTGAGTCTTGACTTAAAAACATTTTGTGAGACAGATTTTCGTCAGTGGAACCTCAAAAATAAAATCAGAGGTTAGAATTTAAAGAAAGTTGTCTTGTTAAAGCTCCTAATAATCAGATTAATGAGTAAATAAAGATGATTAAAAATAAACTAAAGTTAAACAGTCTCACAGCAGAATCATGAAACTGATGCAGGAGGTGTGACTCAGCTGAACATCATCAGGGTCTGTTTTAATTCAGAAAAGCCCAGATGTGTTAAACAGCTGTTTTCTGTCCCCTGAAGGGAGCAGGAGAGATGATCAATGAAGCTGCTCTGGCCATGGAGTACGGCGCCTCCTGTGAGGATGTGGCTCGGGTCTGCCACGCCCATCCCGTACGTGCCGACACCATCATATATTGTAAAGATCTGCCCTGAATGATGGACCTCGTTAACCTCCTCCTGTTTGTCCCTCCTCCTGCAGACGGTGTCGGAGGCTTTTAGGGAAGCCAACCTGGCTGCGTCCTTTGGGAAAGCCATCAACTTTTAACCTGCCAGCTTTTCTCACCTGTGGACGTAACGGTGGAAACAACAGGAAGCTGTTTGGGGATTGAAACATTCACCGACTTAAACCCATTTTAAATCCAAACTGTACCACAGTTTGCTCCATGTTATTTAAATGTTTCAGCAAAACAAAGACTGTCTGGAGTCAGGCTTTTGGTTTCACACTTGTAGTTTTCTGCTCTGATCAATAAAGCATAAAGGCTGTGGTGTCCAGCGACGGGAAGGTTTTTGTCTTTCTGATTTTTAGTTTGGAAGAATTTTTTGGGACAAAAACAAAAAATCTGAGCAGGAAACAGTTGCTGGATTTTCAGAATAAGTGTCCATTTTCAGAACCCTTGAAGCATTGTGAGGTTGGTCCAGTCAGTCACATGACCGGGTCGTACTCCACCGGCTCAGTGTAAGCTCCTGACACCGTTTAGGTCAGCTCAGGGCTGCTGGGAAAACATCCTGCCCCAGTTACTTCACTGGTTAGCGTCGAGTTGTTGTTGCTTCTGTCTCCATTTAAACCAATAAATGCAGTTACCTCTATTGTGGGATTTTTATGTTTTTCTGCCAAATGTTTGATGCTCCTTCAGACCTACAGTAGTGTGTTTTCACCCAGTGTTCCTATGGTTTACTTCCAAAGAGCCAGACTTGATGATTCTCAGTAGTATTTTTAGACTTTCTGAAGGTTTTCCAAAGCTCTTTTTGAAGTTTTTTTTTTTACTCATTTTCATTGTGGTCCTTGTACCTCACCATGGCAGCTTAACATGGTGCTGACCAAGGTGAGAGGCATCAGGCCCAAGGAGATGAGCTGTCATGGTGAGACTGGATCCAAACACCTGGGACAGAACCTGACCCATCTACTGGGCTCTACAAGCACTTTGACAATCATGTTGGTGCCAAAATGCAATTTTGTCCAAAACATTTGTTCTTTGGTATTTTAAAGGATTCAACCACACATCTAAAGATCTTAGCCAGACGTTTAGTGCACCAATCATCTTAAGTACAAAATATTTCCTAAATCAAAAGTAGGAGGAGCTTGCTGATTAACTTCCAGTGCAAATTCTGCCCATAGCATCGGTCTGGCTAGCTCCAGTCCTGTTGCTGATTTGGAGGAAATCCAAGTCAAAGCTATGCTAACATGACTTGTTTTGTAAATATTAAGGTAAAACTTGGTGTTGAGACGTCTGAGGGCTACAATTTTTTTAAAGTCTTTGCCTTGTCTTGAAACGTAACAAATAAATAACTGAAGGAATTTTCATAAAACTCATTGGTGGATTTTCATCTCCAGCTGGGAAACTTGGAGTCAACTTCATTCAATATGGGGCTCACAAATAATTGACCTGCAAACACAAACATGCGCTAACTCAGCCAACCGTTCAGGTACTGGACTGACATTTGAGCCAAGAGCACTAAACACTAACCTGTTAGGAGATCCTCTCCCAAACCTCGTTATGGTTGTACCAACATCTAAAACTTTTTCCTTCATGCAGTCCAATGGCCAACCTTCCTGTTTCTACCATTTATGACAGTATGGACAACAACAGAGAGGGAGGAGCCAAGGAGTAATTAAAACTTACTGAAACCAAGTTGGAAAGTACGTGTAGTGTATTGGCAAAAATATGTTGAAAATACTGATGGAACTTTTTGAAAGATTTTAAAACATTATTTGATAGCTGTTGCCCACTGCCCACTTTATTATAAATAACCCACACGATAAAAATGTTGGAAATACTTGCAAAAAAAACTTCATCTGGTAATAAATCAGAAATAAACAGTACTAAAAAGAGTGGAGTATTAACCCTTCTGATTTCTACAATAGTTCCTCTTTAAAGCTTTTTTGTTTTGTTTTTTAAGTTCTGAGCTTTCTTCAGAGGAAACTGGTCAGACTGGTTGTAGATGATAGAAACACAACAGCACTGGTTCTGAGGTCTGCAGAAGCACACCAGCTGCTCCAGGGTTGGGGGCACAGTCAGTCACCAGATCTCAGTCCAGAACCTTTGGTGTGTGGAGGAACGGGAGGTTCTCATCATGACTCCAGCTGATGCTGTCATGTCAACACGGACCAGAACCTCGGAGGAATGTTCACAACACCTTGATGAGTCTACATTTAGCTCTTGGTGTCGACTGCAGCTGATGATAAGAAAATAGTTTATCAGTAACGTTTAGCTGTTGTTCTGTTGGAGGACACACCGTGTAGGTATTCCAATAACCCCACCTGTGTTTGAACACTGACTGTGCAGATGTGTGTGTGCGTGTGTGTGTGTGCGCGTGTGTGTTTAACAGGTGTGGTGCTGCTGCATGCTGGAGTCAGGCTCTAAAGGAGTTGGAGCTAGATGATGATGATGAGCAGAAGTCCAGCCGAGTGAACAGAAGGTGAAAGAATGAAGCATAAATGAAGAAGATCAACCTGGACATCCTGGTCACTCTGAGCTGCACACACAGGTACTGTTGCTGCTTTAAACTTCTCTCTTTCTTTCTTACTTGTCTTTTCTTTAACCCTCACCTTGTTACTGAAACAGTCTTAGGTCATTAAACCTGACCCTACCCTACATGCCATTTCTGTATATTATAAAATAAACTTACTTTTTTCTCCAGATGGTTTCCTAGAAAGACAGAGAACACACTATGACTGACTAAAAATAAAACCAGCAAAGACACTCGTAACTTAATTAATACCTGAATTTAATCTGACTTTTTGTGTTATACATTCCACATATTCTAGTTACATACTTGTGTTTATGAAATAGTTTACCAGCTAGAGTCACGTACTGTATGCTATCTTAAATGTTTGTCTGCGGTTCAGGGAACCAATATTTGGTAGTCACTAGGTTTTACAGGGATGTAGGCAGATTATCAGTACAGCTCATACAGACAGTGAAAAGTATGTACGTCTGTAGTAGAAGCTACTATGAAACAGATTAATGTCATTTTAGCAAAAATAACGATGATCAACAAACTTAAAGTAGGATTCTCCAAAAGACATCTATATTGATATATTTCTTTAGCCAGTGTTGGTTTGGTTTTAAACATGAAGGTGAACCAGATCAAATGTCTTTGAAACTTCAGGACGGTGAAGGCTGAAGGACAGCAGCTGGTTTTATTCTCTGTAGAAATGAACACCTCTGCTGGACCACTTCATGTCCAGGGTGTGATGGGTCCGCAGTGAGCGCGCCCAGGTCAGGTCCTTCTTGATGGTGGCGCCTAAGTGGAAGTCATTCCCTAGGGGTGCCCAATCCTGGTCCTGTAGGGCCGGTATCCAGCATGTTTTTGTTTTAATCCTGCTTCAACACACCTGATTTCAATCAGCAGGTGATTAACGGGCTTCTACAGAGCTTGATGAGCTGCTGCAGGTGATTCAACCACTGAATCAAGTGTGTTGGAGCAGAGAAACCACAAAAACATGCTGGATACCGGCCCTCCAGGACCAGGATTGGGCACCCCTGCTATAGGAGGATCTTTATTGACATCTTTGTGTGCATGCGTGAGTGGTTAGGTGGCAAGAACACACAAAATGGCCTGCTGTCAAGATGCCGCGAACCCTTTCAAGAGAGTTTGTGGGCAAAATTCCCAATTCATAAGCACTTTAAAGAGAAGCTTAAAATCTGTGTTGAAGACAAAGCTGAAGTTATTCAAAGTCCATATGAGCTCTGGGACGGTGGAAACCGTTGGTCCGATTCCCCGGTGTCTTGGCCACAAACCTGCTGGGGAGACATTTATTCATATTTAACAGAAAGCCCTGGAACCTTCTCTCATGAAAAATCAAAGGCTTTCAAAGGACTGGAGGCCTACGGTTATTTTGTTTCAAGGACAGTTTGGCAGATCTCCTTTGTGAAACTGAAAGCCGTGGTTGTGCTAAAGCAGAAGTCAGACCTGGCCAGTAAACTCTCAGCATTGTTTGCATCACCCATGGGCGATTGTGGCGGAGGAGTTAAGTGGCCACCTTGCAATCGGAAGGTTGCAGGTTCACGCCCCGCTCAGTCTGTCACTGTGTCCTTGGGCAAGACACTTAACCCGCCTTGCCTGCTGGTGGTGGTCGGCTGCCTCGCATCCATCAGTGCGCCCCAGGGCAGCTGTAGCTACAATGTAGCTCATCCCCACCAGTGTGTGAATGTGTGGATGACTGATTGTGTTGTGAAGCGCCTTGGGGGGTTGAAAACCCTAAGAAGGCGCTATACAAATACAGGCCATTTACCATCACCCATGGGTGATTGCCAAAAAAACCCGGCAAATTCTTCACTCCAACTGCAAAGCTGAGTAAGTCTTCATTGATCAGTATCCTTATTTATTTATTTATTTTTAGAAATAATTGCGGTTTGGGACACCTGAAACAGAATGCAAAAAAAGTTTGACTCCATGGATTTTAAAATACAACATCTTCTCTAATGAACAAATACTTAGTCATAAGACCTAACCATGAACAAAATGAGCCTCACAAACTGTCCGTTGCTGCAGGAATCCAGGCGGTCCTTTACAGAGAGAATTTCAGGAAAACCTTTTATCAAGCCTCCAACGGGCCGAACAATCGACCACACAGCACTTGCTTCACTAAATCCTCCTCCAAGTGTGCAAAACAATTGATTATACATGCAAAATATTCTGTTTCTTGCCACCCACTTCTGTGATGCAATGCAAGAATCATCCTATTGGTGATGAGTCTGCCTACTTCCTCAAGTCCACAAGGAGCTGCTAGATTTCTAATCATTTGGTGCTCTTGTTGGAGCAGATATCAGGAGACATTCAGAACACAAACTGCGGTCAGTGTGAATGTCTGGAAGCTGTGTGGAAACCGGACTGCCTCCATAGCCTGGCAAGCCATCCCATACTGTGTATGTTATATAGTCTGGCCAGGAGCGATTTAAACCACCCAGCCGTGGGGAGGAATCTACAGTTGTCTTTCAAGCTGTCTCCACGTGCAATTGGTCAGCGCTAGGACCAATCAGAGCAACAAACAACGTGACGCTACGGGAATAAGTCAACGGGGCAGTCTGCCATACACCGTTGAAGAAGAAAATTAATCTTTTTTCTAAATAAAGGACTTAAGTACCTCTATCTGCTTGTCTCAAAGAAATGCCCAAGTCCTAATCGTCCAAAGTTGATGCTAAAGCTGTTTCAAACGAGCGCCGTTCCTGAGCCGATGCCATATTTGTGGTGTTTCCTTGTTGCAGCTCTGGTGCTAAGCCTGCCTAACAAACGTAGAGCACTGTGATTGGCAAGACACAAACTGTTGAGGCCAGTGGTAAACCTGCTGATGCTAGCGGCTAGCGTGGCTGGACCGAGCTGCAGAAAATCTTTTGCTACTGCAGCAGTTGGTCTAGATTGCTAGGCCGTCTCCAAACCAAGTTCAATGTGAAACAGGCTGTTTAGAATTGTTCTTGTTTAACGTCACTAGCTGGTGCTAGTGGATCCTAGTGGATCCTAACTACTAATCACATTAGATCTGCATTACTAATGCTCATATTAGACCCCCCAGGTCTTAGATGAGCTAAATTGCTCTAGATGAGCAACAACTCATAACTTCAGGATTCCCTTGTTCACTCACCAATAACCAAGTTGAAATGCAGAAACACTGAGTGAAAACCCACAGCTGCATGACTCAGTCACAACTGGCCACTTATTTGATCATTTCACGTAAGTAAAATAGATTTCTTAAAGCAAAATGTAGTTTGTTTAGTCCATATGATTTCATGTGCAGCAGAAACAGGAGGGTAGTATTAGAAAGCCTTGGAGACAATGGCCCCTTTCACAGGAAGTTGACTGTGTTGTCCTGATTAACACGACTCTTTGTAAATGGAGAGCTTTCCTGTCTTTGATCAGTTTAAAGGTTGTTTCAGAAAACACTCCATTTGCCCAGTTAGATGTCACTTCCTTCCTCAGTCACTCTCCAGCATAAATCTGAATCTGGTCTGAGGCGTAAACGCTTCACTAGTCTGGGTGGCGAGCGTAGAAACAGCGGTGTTTCTGGAGAACAGACACAAGAGTGAGTATCACACCTCTCTTATAGTTTAATAGTTTTGATTGAGATTTTGTAAAAAACGCGAGACCTTTCTGTTTAGAATGAAATTCTTTACTTTTGCTGAAGGCAATAGACACACAGGAGAACTATACTGGGTTTTTAAAGTTAAAACTGGCAAAACTTTCTTTTAAATCGCAACATATCAACCGTTTTTCTTTTTCATGGTAAAAAACACAAACATTTGGTTCATGTTAGGATCCGTTCAAAGGTATTCCCACATCGAAGTTGTTGACAAAAGCAAATTGACTGCTGCGTTTTGTGTGCTGCTATCAGAGCCAGAATCAGCCGAGGGCTTGATGTACTGCTCAGGCCTGTTTGCTCATGGTGGAGTCCTGCAAATGGAATTCAACTTGGGCATGTCACCTTACGACAGTGGCCTTTATGTTTATAAGAGTTCATGCATCAGTGCTGTTGGGGAACTCCCAGCTCGCTGCTGTAGAGTTCTTTATTTGTTGTGTCCCCTGCCTCTGTGTGTGTGTGTGTGTGTGTGTGTGTGTGGGGGGGGGGGGGGGGGGGGTGGGTCTATGAGTCTGAATTTAGGGCTTAGATTCACCAGGCCCTTCACATTTTGTAATCAAGACATGAATGTAAAACCCAATAAAAAGTACACAGTTCATGAGCAAATAAATAAAAACAAAAATGTGTCATTTTCAAAACAAAAGCTTCAATCTCCATAGTTTCTGTGAAGACAGCAACAGGTGAATTTAACGGTTTTCTTAAATTCTAAAAGAAATGTGGAAATGTTATTTCAGAGTTCTTCATCCTGCCTCATCATGCCCTCTAACCATCAGTCATCTTCACATCTGACCCATAAGTCGTCAGCCATGTTGAGAGTCGGTACAACAAAAGGCACACACACAGACCACCCCTACACCTCTACCACTAATGGCAGTGCCAACGCTTTAGTCAACTTCTTTGACAACCTGCTGAATCACATTCCCTGTAAGTGACTGAATAGCAGCTTCATCCTAACAACCCGTTCTCCTCAGACTGAAAGCTCATCCTGCTGGTGGCTCCAACCATTTACTCTCATTAATCCTATTTCACTTAAGTTCACTTCAGCCATTCTGATCATGGAAAAGTTACAAATGATTAATATCTTACTCATTATAAAAAGCTTCCTGAAGGTTGTTCATAAAAACAGCTTTTACAGGCAGGACTCATGAGCTAACAGCTAGCCCAGTGCAGCCAAAGTTTATTTCTGTCATCTTAAAACATTCATAGATATATGGAATTCCATGTTTGCTTGAGATGTTTCCATAAACCCTCGTGAAATCGCAGTGGACTATCAATGACTTGTCTGCATGGATTACCATTTAAAGTGGATTGCTGGTGTCTTAACCCCTTAATGCCTGAAATAAGAAACAATAACAAAAGATGTGTTTTTATACTAAATTATTTATTCTCTAATGTTAGCATAACAATCACCTAGTCTGTTTTATTTGATTATCTAATTCTACTTCTCTTCAGCTCCTCCACCAGGGGGCAGCAGACATGTATAGGACTGGATATGGCAGGTTTGTGATGAAGGTGCTAATCCTGATACTCCATCTTGATGGAGTATCTCTGGAGGCCAGAGAGCATTTGTGACAATAGTCCACAAGGGGTTAAAAAATCTCAAAACTTTAACTACAGTTAATGAGAATTATCATTTAAAAGCATAAACAGTCACACATGTTCTATTACATGGTTGATTTGTCACAATTATTAAGACGTTCCTGCAGGACTTGAACTCTACTGGTGGAGATATGAAACCAAGTGAGTTCCATATAAATAATGCTGTTATGCAAACTGATGTTGTTTGTGTAAAAAAACATTCTGGTTAGATTTAACATGTCATTTTAGGAGATCAGGGCTGTTACAGCAACAATGCACTGTTGTCCTGGCTGCACTCAGACGAGCTATTAGCTCATCAGTCCTGAGTGACATAATAGCTATTTCTATCAACAGAGGCTGTTCAGGAAACTATCTAAAACAGGAAAGATATGAAAAATCTACCATGTTTACACAGAAATACAGTTTTCTTAACAGCCAATGTTTGTCAGAGTGTGTGAAAATCTGTAAGACCAGGCACACAAACCTGTTCACTGCCTGGATGGACCCCATCTCATCCCCCACCTTTCAAACATGCATGCTTAGATGGTGACATGTAGAAAACCAAACGTATGTGAAGAAAATCTTCATCTTAGTTTGACTCACAGAGATGTAGTTCTCCAGACCAGCATCAGCTTCTTTTGTCTAGTGACAAACGCTGCTGTTTTCAGGGTGTTTTTGGTTCAGGTTAACGTGTGTTTGGCCTTTTGGGCGGTCAAGTCAAAACACACCAACACAACTATCTGATTTATCGTAGATGAATGTGCTTTAAAGTAGTTCTTCATGAGTCCAACGGGCTCAAGATCTTACCTGACATATTGTTCTCCTGTCTTAAATCCTAAAGTGCCACGATGGGCGATATTTGCCATCCTGGCAGCCGGCGGCCTGCTGATTGTGCTCTGTTGTCTGTGCATCTGCATCAAGTGCTGCTGCAGAGGGAAAAAGAAGAAACGACAGAGAGAAGAACTGATCAGTTTGAAAGGGGTGGATGGAAAAACCACCACAACTCTGGTAAGGTGCAGGGGTCACCATCAAATCACAATAAAGGCCGTTTCTTATCAGGAGACACTAGCATAACCTTTAATAAGCTGACAAAATGAGATCTTCATAAAAGTCTGGGAAATGATGTGTTAAAAGTAGCACTGAGGGAACAATGATGCCCCTTTGGACCACGTCCAGATGTGTCCCAGCTGGACCACGTCCAGATGTGTCCCAGCTGGCTTTGGAAGGTGGAACAGGACACTTTCCCACTCTACCCATCTCTTCTATGGGGTGTGTCTCTTTTGAGATTATTTGTACAGCTTTGTATAAAATGCAAACACAAATTTATCAATGTCAATTTAACTTGTACATCACTTTAAAAACATCATTAAAGTACCGAGCAGCAAACAAACAGAACAGAAAGACGACAAAAAGGATGGATCCAAGCTCTTACGCAAGGAATCACAATAGCCATAAAACTACTTTGTGTCAGCTGATGTTATAGCCCCAACCATGTTTGGGACTGGGTTTTTATTATTAATAGAAATTATTCAGACCCCCGTCAATTTTTCACTCTTTTTTATATTGTAGCCGTTCAATTAAATTTAAAAACTGAAATCAATCCATTAAATTCATTTTTTCCTCATTAATGTTCACACAGCACCCCATGTTGACAGAAAAACACAGACTTCTAGAAATGTAGGCAGAGTTATTAAAAAAGACAAACAGAAATATCACATGGCCGTAAGTATTCAGACCCTTTGCTCAGTATTTAGTAGAAGCACCCTTTAGAGCTAATACAGCCATGAGTCTTCTTGGTAAAGATGCAACAAGTTTCTTACAGCTGGATCTGGGGATCCTCTACCATTCCTCCTTGCAGATCCTCTCCAGTTCTGTCGGGTTGGATGGTGAACGTTGGTGGACGGCCATGTTTAGGTCTCCAGAGATGCTCAGTTGGGTCTAAGTCAGGGCTCTGGCTGGGCCATTCGAGAACAGTCACAGAGTTGCCGTGAAGCCCCTCCTCTGTTATTTTAGCTGTGAGCTTAGGGTCATTGTCATGTTGGAAGGTGAACCTTCAGCACAGTCTGAGGTCCTGAGCGCTCTGGAGGAGGTTATTGTCCAGGATATTCCTGTACTTACATTCATCATTTCCTCGATTGCAACCAGTCGTCCTGTCCCTGCAGCTGAAAAACACCCCCACAGCATGATGTCTGAATACTTTCCGTTCACACTGTACCTCCATGTGCTCTCTACAGGTTCAGCCAGATGTGGGAGATGTGGACTACGGTGGGATCAAACAATACAGAGGAAAGCTGCTTTACTCTCTGGAATACAATGCCACTTTGTCTGAGGTAGTAAAGTAACAGCTGTTCACACTGCAGTGTTTTCTAATGCTGATAAGACTCCACCTCCACATTCATTAAACATATTTATTTTGACTTGTCAGTCAGCACTAGACCATTTGTAATGCCCCTTGTCAAAACACTTGAATTCTTTAAATTGTCCTTATTAGAGTCAGATCATACGTTGTCTTTCTGCCCTGACAGCTCACAGTAGGGATCAAACAGGCAAACAGCTTGAAGGCCATGGACCTGGGAGGCAGCTCTGACCCGTACGTCAAAGTCTACATCCTCCCTGAAAAGTCCAAAACCTACGAGACCAAAGTTTTCAAAAACACACTGAACCCTGTTTTCAACGAGCTTTTCACATTTCAGGTAAATATTATACAGCAACTTTTTAGAGTTTGACATTATAAGTTTGTACCTCAGATGAACCTAAAAGACCCTGTGATAAGAACTTACAATTGTGGACCTTTGATGCTGTACAGTTCTTTGGTACTGACCTATTTAAGATAAAAGATCCATCCACCCATCCATCCATCCATCCATCCACCCACCCACCCACCCACCCATCCATCCATCCATCCATCCATCCATCCATCCATCCATCCATCCATCCATCCATCATCGTCCTCATCTTATCTGGATTGGTCACGGGGGCAGCAGCCTAAGCAAAGAGGCCCAGACGTCTTTCAGTCACTACCCAAAGCTCATGACCATAGGTGAGGGTAGGAACGTAGATCGACCGGTAAATCGAGAGCTTCGCCTTCTAGCTCAGCTCTCTCTTCATCACGACAGACCGGTACAACGGCCGCATCACTGCAGACGCAGCACCAATCCACCTATCGATCTCTTGATCCATCTTTCCCTCACTTGTGAACAAGAACCAGATACTTCAACAATTTTTTCTCCCCATGTCCTGTTTGGCTGTATAGCAAACAGAATTGATGTCTGAGTGCCGAAAACAAGCCTTGCAGTTTTATTCTCACAGGTGGATCGTTATAGATTCAGCTATAACACCCTGCCTGATATCAGAACTTTATTAGAAATGTTTTCGGTGGTTAAAATTTCAACGGACACGGAAATGAAAGAGAAAGGGGGGAAAGAGAAGGAAGGGGGGGAGTTCACAAAAATAAATGTAACACCCGTGCCAGGTAGCTAGATAGAAAATCTTTAGTTTGTTTAGGGTATAGTACTCTGGACGGGGCCCTGGGAACTTCTAATTATGGCTTACCGTACAAATGGCTCACAGGAGATACAAGTTTATACCTTTTTGATTTTATCTAATTTTTTAATCACTTTTACAGTGCCTCCACTTAGCAGGAAAATACTTAATGTTCTTAACCCTTTTAACACTGCTAAGAATTTACTGAAACTCAATAGTCAACTCCAGAATAGAATTTATATGAACATATTGATTAACATTTAACAAAAGATGAGTAATTTACAGTTGAATGGAAAAGGTAACCCCAAAATAAATCGTTGCAGGCCTGAATCGGTGCTTGGGTGCGTGTGGTGGCCAAAAACAAACAGCCCCTTCGCTCGTTGAGCCAGTAAACAAAATAAGCCCATGCACTAGTTAGGTTTTTTGTACTCACAAATCCTTGAGTTAGTTTGGTAAAGGGTAGAGGTTAGCTACGCAGATCTCATTGTGATGCAGGTGAATAAGATAGGTAGGCAGATGATGGCAAAGGCAAACCCCAGAGTTCCTCTCGACAGCAAATCCCACACGTGACACTCAGGATGAAGGGGGAACTTCTCTTTCAGCGGGTCCAAAGATGAACTCCCGGTACACTGTGTACATTAATAGCTCTTAGTCCCTTCTTTTTAATTTATCTAACTTATTTTCTTCCTAGTCAAAGATATTAGCAATTACAATCATTAGCAGGTAACAACTGCTGCTACCCTGTTGCAATATATGCTAACTCCTGCTTATAAGCTAATATGCTAACTGCACTTAGCATGATTTACTTTATCACACAGCATCATGTGGAAACAGTACAAACATTAACACAAAGGCGTTTACCTTGTATGCTTCTCAAAGTCCGTTACATATCGGCAACTCAGCATTAACCTCCGTAATGGACATCTTTAAGCTCTCCCTGTCAAATATCGGCTCTGCCGTGCGCTCTGGTTGTCAGTGACCTACTTTTTTCTGCAGCGCACCAATAGTCCAGCCCACTCACACGCGATTTGTTCAGAACACATAACATAATCAAAAGGATGCCACGTTGCATCCATGTACATTTTAACCAAACTATGTAACATTCAAGGAGCATCGTAAAACAGACGACTCTTTTATTCTGCTTTAAACTCAGTTTTTTTCAATAGAACTGTTTTTATTCTCATTTTAAATGACAAATAATCTGTTTAATGAACTAATTTATGTTTTTAACCTCTCATATTTATTCACATTTTTATCTTGTACATATTGCTTTTAATTTAGATGTTAATATTCTCTTACTTTAAAATACTTAAGCTTCTATTACATAGCACAGCTCAACTGGGCTACATAAACAATAAAGGATGCAAAAGAATCCGCTTCTAGACCTGCAGAAAGAGAGAAAAAAAAAGGGACACAAAAATACAACAGAACCAAAACATCACTGCACCAACAACATGAGGATGTATAACAGCAGCAATTTTTGCTGAAAAGCACACGGTAATAAATCCTAGTGCATATAGTGCCAACCACCGCCTTAGGTTATGTGTTAAAAACACCCAAGCCCATACTTGTGAGAGCACCATGTGAGCACCTGTGTGTGTACACGCGTTTGTGTATGTAAGGTTTCTCTAGAGGAATGTCCAATAGTGAGTGTGAGAGGCCACAGACCTGCCCCCAAAGACCCATGGAGGATGGAGAAGATTGAAGCCCTGAGATCCCGAAGTCTCCCCAGAGCATGGGGACCCCAGAGAGACTGCCACCGGAGCAGCCCCAACCACTCTCCCGATGGGCGCAGAGACTCTCCCGGGGGGGCCAACCAGCAGCCGTGCCAGAGGCCCAGGAGATGACGACGACAAGCCCCCAACCCAGCCTGAAGCCACCCACCCGAAGGTAGACTGAGCTCGGAACTCAGCAGCCCGTGATCCAAGGGCGCCCAACCCCGCCAGAGATCTGCCAGAGCCCAGGGTCTAGGCCCCTCCAAACAGCCACCAGGAGCTAGCTGACAGCTGCAAAAAAAAAAAAACTTCAGCCCCACATACGAGAGCTGCAAATACGCAGGCATACCGAGGTATCACCCACCAGCAGGAATAGAGGTAGGCGGGAGGGTAGGTCAAGATGTTATAGCGTCACAAGATGTCCCAGGAGAGGGGAGGAGCCCAAAACTCTACCTGACACATAGGCAGTCACACACTCCCACCCTCTTACTCACTCAAAAATACATTCAACCTAGACACACAAGAATGCACGTAATACACCCAGTCACACTCCCCATACACACCCTACACACTCTGGTCTGATACAGCTGCACACAGTGAACAACCACCGGACTCAGAGATGGTCCTGTTCTAACTGGGGTGATGAGGAACAGGCAACCCCGCCCAGCGCAGAGCAAAGTGACCCACCACCCCAGACCCCGACCAGACAACAACAATCCACCTATCGATCCATCTTTCCCTCACTTGTGAACATGAACTAGAGATACTTCAACTCTTCCATTTGAGGCAGGACCTCATCCCTGACCTGGAGAAGGCATTCTACCCTTTTCCCGATTCAAGACCATAGTCTCAGATTTAGAGGAGCTGATTCTCATCCCAGCTGCTTCACACTCGGCTGCGAACTGCTCCAGCGAAAGCCGGAGATCACGTTCTGATGAAGCCAACAGGACATCATCATCTGCTAAAAGTAGAGACCTGATCCTTAGGCCACCAAAACAGATCTCCTCACCACCTTGGCTGCACCTAGAAATCCTGTCCATAAAAGTTATGAACAGAATCGGTGACAAAGGCCAGCCTTGGCGGAGTCCGACTCTTACCGGGAACAAGTCCGACTTACTGCCGGCAATGCGGACCAAGCTCTGACACTGGTAGTACAGGGACCTAACAGCTCGTATCAAGGGGCCTGGTACCTCATACCCCTCACAGGGCCCCCTGAGGGATGCAGTCGAACGCCTTCTCCAAATCCACAGAACACATGTAAATTGGTTGGGTGAACTCCCACGCACCCTCCAGGACCCCCCTAAGGGTTTAGAGCTGGTCCAGTGTTCCACGGCCAGGACGAAAACCACATTGCTCCTCCTGGATCTGAGGTTTGACTATCTGATGAACCCTCCTCTCCAGAACCCCTAAATACACTTTACCAGGGAGGCTCAGGAGTGTAATCCCCCTTTTTAAATAGGGGGACCACCACCCCACTCTGCAAATCCAGATGAAGGATATCCTTTTTTATATATTATTTATTTTCCATTTGATTCTATTCATTTAAATGTATCAAACGTTGAACTGATGTTTGACTGCTTTTCCCCAGCTACCCAAAGCCACTCTTCTGAAGTCAACAGCAGTAATGAAGGTGTTCGACTTCAACCGTTTCACCAAGCATGAAATAATCGGTGAGCTACGGCTGCAGCTTTGCAACGTTGATTGGAACCATGTCATTGAAGAGTGGCAGGACCTGACTGAGGCTACCAAGTTTGAGGTTTTTGATCTCTTCTTTTTTCACTCAGTATCATATTAAGAAAAAGTAAAACTTGAAGTCAACCTTTTAGAATAGAATAGAATTTATTAATCCCACAGTGGGGAAATTCACTCGTTACAGCAGCACATACACTTAGAGAAGAGGAAGCAGAAAAATAATAACAAAGTACAGGTAAATACACAAAGGCTGTAAGCTGTTATTGTAACCTTCAAACCACTAAAAACAATGAATAAAAATAGAAAATTGAGTTTCCAAGAATACACAGCATAAGGGACACAGAGAAAATAATGTACATCCGGGTATTGAACACGTACTGAATCTAGCACTGATGCTAGTGTGTAACAGGATAATACCAGTAACAGTTAAACCGTGGAGTTCTACACTCTTACTGCAGTGGGAATGAATGATCTACGGTAGCGTTCTGTTTTACATCTTGGATGTCTCAGTCTGCCACTAAAGGAGCTGTCCATGGCCTCCACAGTGGAATACAGGGGGTGGGAGGGGTTTTCCAAGATGGAGGTCATCTTCCCCAGCATCCTCCTTTCACACACATCCTCTACAGAATCCAGTGGGCAGCCCAGAACCAAGCTAGCTTTCTTAAGTAGCTTGTTCAGTCTCTTCCTCTCGGTCAGAGCTGCCTACACCCCAGCAGACCACAGCAGAATGAATAACAGAGCCAACAACAGAGTGATAAAAGGATTTTAGCAGCTGGGATTTAACTCTGAAGGACCTCAGCCTCCTCATGAGATGGAGGCAGTTTTGGCTCTTCTTATACAGAGCATCTGTGTTGTGGGACCAGTTCAGTTTACTGTTGAGGTGAACACCCAGGTACTTAAAGGTGTCCACCACCTCAATGTCTGCTCCCTGGATGTTTACTGGTGAGTGAGGAGTGTTTTTCTGGAAGTCAGTCACCATTTCCTTTGTCTTAGTGGTGTTTAAGAGAAGGTGGTTATGCTCACATCAGTCAACAATGTCCATGATGACTGACCTGTACTCCTGGTCGTTCCCCTCAGACACACAGCCAACAATGGCTGAGTCATCTGAGAACTTCTGGAGGTGACAGCTGCTGGTGTTGTAGGTGAAGTCAGAGGTGTAGAAGGTGAATAGAAAGGGTGAGAACACAGTACCCTGTGGCACTCCAGTACTGCGCACAACCACCTCAGATGTACAGTTGTGCAGCCTCACGTATTGTTGGGGAGGTAGTCAATGGTCCATGCAGTCAGATGTCTGTCCACTCATGCACCCCTCATCTTCTGCTGCAGTAGATGGTCAACCAAGGGTATGATAAACTTTCTTCAAGTAAGACTTAAGGGCAATTTTCCAAGCAAAAAAGCTTAGACTAGACCAGGGGTGGGCAATTTTGGTCCTCGAGGGGTGCTATCCTAGCCTAGTGAACTAGACCAATTCTTGCTTTGCAGAGTTTGGTCTAGGCACGCTTCATTGGAACCCTCGCAGCCCAAACCACTGCTGTGTCTATCCAATCACAACTCGCTATAGTTTTGGTTGGGCCAATCACAGCGCTCTATATCATGGGCCAATCACAGAACGGGAGTAGCCGATGACGTCAGCGCTGCGGCCGCGAACCCAAGCAACATGGCGGCAACTCTGAAAACACGTTCGTTTGAAACGGCTTTGTCATCAACATTGGATTATTTAGACTCCAACGTGCGTAAGTCTGTCTGATATACTTAGCGGCTTCTTATTTTTATCAAACAAAGTAGTGCAATGTCCCAGTACACCTGATATTCGCGTGTTTTTCATACAAAAACGACAGAAATCAGACGCTATTAAAGCCTCCCGCTTTTCCGTCGCCGTGATTACGTCATGTTGTTCGTCACTATGATTGGTCCTAGCGCTATCCAATTGCGTGCTGACATTTTGAAAGACAACCGTAGATCCCGCCTCACGACTGAGAGCCGTCAATGGTTCGTGGCCAGACTATATATTCACATATATAGGATGGCTTGCCAGGCTAGTGCTATCCAGCATGTTTTATTTTTTTCGCCTGATTTTAATTAGCAGCTCATAAACAGGTTTCTGCAGTGCTTGGTGAGCAGCTGAACAGGTTTATCAAGAGATTTGGAACAGGGAAACAACATGCTGGATGGATGGTTCCTCAAGGACTGGAGTTGCCTATCCCTGGACTAGACTAGTGACTGTTTAGCACAAATGAAACAAATATTGCTTACGTCTAAAATAATTCTAGTTCTAAGCTGAATTGGGGATGAAATTCACCCAGGCATATGCAGTACATGCTCTTCCTGTGCAATAGGTACCCTGTTCTCCCAAAGTCCCAAAACACACAAACTAGCGCCTTGCGAGTTTCTATCTTGAATGGTGCTATGCAAATAAACCTTTATGTTCTTCTTTTCTAATTATTTTGTGAGTGCATACATGGTACTTGTGATTTTTCCCCAGCAAGCCCACAAGGCTGGTCTTCTTGGCCCACAAGGTGATTTCTTTCCTTCCCCATGAACGGCTTCAACAGTTTTAGAACCACATTTCCCCCAAGCAGCTGGCCTCTACTCCACGTCTCCTAATTTCCCAGATATGGAGCCCCATTTAGCATGTAATTTGACTTGACATCTGCTGACTGCCAAAATTTCCTATGTACTGATAAAATTTGCACCTGGCTTTGGTGTGGAAAGCAGCTCATCAGTGGTGATGTTGGCACCGGGCTTGTAGCAGGAAACAGTTATCAGCAAACTTGTTTCATGTAGCTGATATCAACACAAATGTGTCATCCACCAGTCATGGACGCTGGGTTTCCTTTTAATTGAAACAGAGAAATCTTATGATCTCTTTGAGCCACTTTTTAGATATTGCTTCCTTGAGATATTGGAAGCCCCATTTTTCCGACCAAAGACTGTCTGAGTCCAAAGGCCAATGAGCGCCTTCATCTCGGCCCCTGTCATGTCCCTTGAGATGTCACCATAATATCTCCCTGGTATGCTTTAGCATACCTGGGTCAGTGATGCACAGAAAAGCTGTGAGGACACCATCGATATTGTGATTTTTGTGTGGTATAGGGCCCTACCCATTCCCTACCATCTTTGGGCAAGACACTTCACCTTCCTTATGTTTAAGGGTTTGGTGCAGATCAAAGGGGGCTGGTGCTTGCAGTGTAGTTCACCACCACCAGAGTATGAGTGAGTGAGTGAGTATGTAAGAATGAATAATGCATCGTCTTGAAAACACAATAAAACCAACCCTTGTTATCATCATAAATAATCATCTTTGGTCGAAAACTGAATTAGAAGAGTGGAAAACACTGAATGTTGATAGTTTACTGTAACATTGTGTGTTGCAGGAGGAAAACCTGGGGGAGGTTTGCTTTTCTCTGCGTTACGTTCCAACGGCCAGCAAACTTGCTGTGGTAATCCTGGAGGCAAAGAACCTGAAAAGCATGGACTTTGGAGGAAGCTCAGGTCAGAATGATAAAGGACCTAAGATAACTTAATCATTTAATTTATTGGTTTTCATTTCAAAATAATTTTGCTTGATCAGCTCGTGTTTAAAAGTATGGAACACTCGTTTAATCAATACATCTGCAGTGGGGTCTAGTAGGAATGAATGCCTTGTAACTCATACTCGGGGTAAAAAAAGCCCTGGTGCACCAGTTTCAGGAACTAGAAGTGAGCCAGATAAGAGTAGAGCTGAACACGACAGGATCTGGACTCTTATTTCCTGGTATTTGAACATCTCTCCTCTGATTGGCTAACGGCAACGTTGATGTTTTATCTCCACAAATAACACAAGCCTGGATGAGTTCTGCTGTGTGGTGGAGTTGCTAATGCTAACAGTTAGCTTCTACTAGCCGAGACGTTCTCTGCTGTTTCCTGGACGCTAAACCAACAACAGCCTTCCCCGTCGTGAGTCAAGATGGGTGAGTCCATGAATGTTAAGTGACAGTGTGACGTAGATCTGTCAGGATTTTCTAATCCTAGAGTTTCACCGTCTATTTTCTATCAGAAGCTAATGCAGGAGATAGGTGGAGACTGTTTTCATGTTCAGCCTGCATGAAAAATTCAGAGTGACTGATTATAATCAGAAATAAGATTTAAAGAAATGGTTTTTCAGTGTGCCACACCTTTAAGGAGCAACGTTGAACATTGGCTATGAGCATTAACTCCATAATATAAAGCATAAGTTATACAGGAAGTCATTAAGTAGATGAGTAAGTGTTAGGATCAATGCAAAAAAAAAAAAAAAATCAAAAACACAAAATAAATGTCCTCAATGAAATGAATATGTAAATTGAGATAATGTCTTGATCACTGTCCGACCTAAGCTACAGAAGTGTTTGGTGCTTTTTGTTTCACAGAAACTGGACTCATTGAACTGTCACCTAACACTGGATGAGTGAACAAATGAATCATGAGTGTCCTGAGGGCCTTGCCTCTGCTTTTGTGGATAATGTGGTCCTCTTAGCTTCATCAAACTATGACTGTCAGCTGTTGCTGGGGAAGTTCACAGCTGAGTGATAAGTTGCTGGCATGAGAATCATCTTCTACAAGGTTGAAGTTGTGGTTCTCAAACAGAAAAGGGTGGATGGCCAAATCTGGGTCAGGGAAGAGGTCCTAATTCAAGTGGACTTTAGGTATCTCAGGTTCCTGTTCATGATGGAGGAATGGAGGAAGAGATCAGGAGATTGACAGCTCAGGGCAGCATTAGCAGTGATCTAGACTGTTGTGGTGAAGAGGGGGCTAAGCCAGAAAGCAAAGCACTTGATTTATTGGTAAATTTGTGTTCCGGCCCTCATATATATTCTTGAGTTTTGTGTAATGACGGAAAAGTTCTGGCTTTTCCTATCAGAGGAACTGGTGAACGGGCTGGGAAGAGAACAGTCTGGTCTTCCCTCCTTGGGCTGCTGCCCCTGTGACCTGGACCCGGATAAAACAAAGATGAAGAGAATGAGTCTAACAAGTAAAAAAGTATATGAAAATTATGAAGACACATGTTGGTGTCTACCTGCAGCACATTACTGCCTGGCCTGCCAAACCTCCACCAGTGCCTTTTATGTGAGTGTACTCCTCTGAACCCATCTCTGGGCATGACCAGCTTAGGACCACCATTTATGGAGTTTTGATCCTTTAACCCCAGTTCTTGTTATCTCTGCCACCCCCTAGGTGGTACTTGTCCCCCAACTCCTGTCCTGTCTACCTAACCAAAAGCTGCCCTTCTCTGCCTCCTCCGCCAGTTTGTTGGGGAGATTCTGTCAAAAAGAGGCCAAAGTGATTTCAGATTAGGGCGTTTCCTGTAAATCTGTTAATGAAAAGATTCTTAACTTCAAGAACTCAAAAATACTATAAGTCTGACCACCATCACACAACAATCAAGAATTTCTTTTTGCAAAAATTTTGTAATTCAAATTTAACATTCCTGTTTTATAGTTTGCAGCTTAAACAAGAATCTGCCACCAACTGATGCTAAATCATTCTCTTCCACTTGCTGTGAGTAGATCCATATGTGAAGGTGCAGCTGGCTCTGGACAAGAGGAAGTGGAAGAAAAGAAAGACCTCAGTTAAAAAGAAAACTTTAAACCCCTATTTTAACGAGTCCTTCACCTTTGACGTGGCATTCGATCAAATACAGGTGAGTGTGAAAGTATCTATTTCAATTCTCAGACTTTTGAATATGTCCCGGGGGAGGCGGGAGACATTGAGTCCAAGTGGGCCATGTTCCGTGCCTTCATTGTCAAGGCGGCCAACCTGAGCTGTGGCTGCAGGGTTGTCCAGGGGCAGTTCCACAGCTCAGTGGCCTGGTGGTATGAGTGTCTGCCCTGAGACTGGGAGATTGTGGGTTCAAATCCACGGTTGGGTCATACCAAAGACTTTTTAAAAAATGGGACCCAATGCCTCCCTGCTTGACCCTCAGCATTAAGGGGTTGGATTGGGGGTTAAACCACCAAATGGTTCCCGAGCATGGCCTTGTCTGCAGCTCACCGCTCCCCCTGGGGATGGGTCAAATGCAGAGAACAAATTTAACCACACAACAGTGTGACAACTAATGGGAATTTAACTTTAACTACAGGAGGATCCCACTCCTGAGCCTCCCTGGTGAAGTCTATTCAGGGGTTCTGGAGAGAAGGGTCTGTTAGATAGTCAAAACTCTGATTCAGGAGGAGCTATGTGGTTTTTGTCCTGGCTGTGGAACACTGGACCAGCTCTATACCCTTAGGGGGGTCCTGGAGGGTGCATGGAAGTTCACCTAATCAATCTACATGTGTTTTATGGATTTGGAGAAGGCGTTCGACTGTGTCCCCCGAGGGGCCCTGTGGGGAATACTCCGAGGGTATGGGGTTCTGGGCCCCTTGATACAGGCTGTTAGGTCCCTCTATGATTGGTGCCAGAGCTTGTGTGACCATCTTTTCTGGCGACTCCCATTTGGGGCTCAAGACAACACACTGGAGGCTGCATAGCGGTAGTACCAGTCACTTTATTCTCCAATCAACCTGCATTCACATAACATGAGCAAGGGTTAACATCCGTCTCTGGTCAACAGAGCAATGTGCTTTATCTCAGCCACGCTCCTCGTGGCTTTTGAATAACCCATAATGTTTACTTCTCAATTATTTAAATATTCATTCATTTCAATGACAATCATGTAGTTTTGACAGTGATCGTATAGTAAATTTCTTTAATTTAATGTTTACTCAGGAAAGTTAACAGAAAATGACTCTACTCCTATTGAGAGAGCAAAACATCAATCAATCTGATAATAAAAAATAAAAGTTCATACATTTCATTTACTGGCTACCATTTAGTTTTAAAGATTTTATAAATTGTGAACACTGAATTCATGAACCATGTAAAACAAATAAACCAGCCCTCTTTAACAATTGTATCCCCAGCTAACAGAGCTAACCACCCAACAACAGTAATAAAGTGCTACATACACAACATACCTGCATTCACATAACATGAGCAAGGGTTAGCATCCGTCTCTGGTCAACAGAACAATGTGCTTTATCTGCAAAAGAGGCACGGCAGCATTACTGAGTGGATTCATTTGCTAACCTTTTTCTTTTTTTTACAGCGAATAAACACACAAAACACGACGTTAGCTTCAAAACAGTCAAGCTAAAGTGAGCTGCAGTAACCAAAGTTCGACAGTCCACCTATGTTACCCTACACAGCACATTAGCATGTAAACATGCGTTTTTCTTGTAAGACATTGCAGACATGTTACCTCAGCCGCGCTCCTCATGGCTTTGAGAATAACCCATAATGCTTTGCTTCGTAAGGTGAATGCAGTTACACTTTTCACCAGCAGATGGCACATTTTAGCAGGATTTGACATGAGCTCATTCCTTTTTTTTTAACTATGTTACACTTGGTCTGCATTGCTGGCAGTAAGTCAGGCTCATTCCTTATCAGAGTTGGACTCCGCCAAGGCTGCCGTTTGTCACCAATTCTGTTCATAACTTTTATGGAGCAGTTCACAGCCGAGTGTGAAGCAGCTGGGATGAGAATTAGCTCCTCTCAGAGACCATGGTCTTGAGTCAGAAAAGGGTAGAATGCCTTCTCCAGGTCAGGGACGAGGTCCTAAGTGGAGGAGTTTAAGTATCTCGGGGTCTTGTTCACGAGTGAGGGAAAGATGGAGCGTGATATCAATAGGTGGATTGGTGCTGCGTCTGCACTGATGCAGGCGTTGAGCCCAGGGTATGAATTACAGAGGCTTCCAGGGGAGCCCTGTGAGACGGCCGCGGGGGTGGGGGTGGTGGGTGAGTTGTAAAAGCAGAGATCCCTGGGCATGGAAGTACTGGCCATCTCCCCACCCCAGAAAATGATTGTTTATTAAATAAAAAAATAAAAATAATAATAATAATAATAATTGAGCGTGCGGGGCAGTGTGTGTGTGTGTATATGTGGTGGTGGAGGGTGGGGGGCTCCAAGTCTATTTTGCTTTGGCCCCCAAATGCCATGAAACGGCCCTGGGTGTGGGACTGAGTTTAGAAGGTGATCTGAATTGTGTCAAATATATAAATATTACATGCTTATAAATATTGCTTTATACTGATAAAAAGGTGTAGTGGGATAAATCTATCTACCTTTTCCTTTTCAAGCACTTTGTTGTTTTCTTGTTTTTTATTTGACTATTTTCCTGTCCTGTCTGGCTTTGATCTTTCTGCATCTCCTCACAATCCTCCAGAAAAACTGCTGTATAAACTGCCAGACTCCACCCGCTCCGCACAAAAGAAGCCCCGGTATGCCGAGAATCCATATAAAATTTATAATACAGGTTGAAACTTGAACTTTCTTCAAGCTCCATCTGGGTGTGTATGCTGATGGCTCCCAGGGGAGCTCATCACCCTTTCAGGGGTGCTGTGCTCCCCTTGGCACCCTCGTAATTCAAACCCTGGCTGTGCCGGTCTGTCGTGGTGAAGAGAGATCTGAGCCAAAAGGTGAAGCTCTCCATTTACCGGCCAATCTACATTCCTACCCTCAGCTATGGTCACGAGCTTTGGGTAGTGACCGAAAGAACTAGATCGCAGATACAAGCAGCCGAAATGAGTTTTCTCCGCAGGGTGTCTGGGCTCTCCCTTAGAGATAGGGTGAGAAGCTCGATCATCCTGGAGGGACTCAGAGTAGACCTACTGCTCCTCCACATTGAGAGGAGCGAGTTGAGGTGGCTCGGACTGGTTAGGATTCCTCCTGGACTCCTCCCTGGTGAGGTTTTCCAGGCACGTCCAACCAGGAGGAGACCCAAAGGAATAACCAGGACTTGATGGAGGGACTATGTCTCTCGTCTCGCCTGAGAACACCTTGGGATTCCCCCGGAGGAGCTGGCCCAGGTGGCTGGGGAGAGCGAAGTCTGGGCCTCTCTGTTTAGGCTGCTGCCCCCACGACCTGACTCCAGATAGGCAGAAGAAAATGGATGGATGGATGGATGGATGGATGCATGGATGAATGGATGGATGGATGGATGGATGCATGGATGAATGGATGGATGGATGAATGGATGAATGAATGGATGAATGGATGGATGAATGGATGGATGGATGAATGGATGAATGAATGGATGAATGGATGAATGAATGGATGAATGGATGGATAGATGAATGGATGAATGATGGATGAATGGATGGATGAATGGATGGATAGATGAATGGATGGATGGATGGATGGATGGATGGATGGATGGATGGATGGATGGATGGATGGATGGATGGATGGATGGATGGATGGATGGATGGATGGATGGATGGATGGATGGATGGATGGATGGATGGATGGATGGATGGATGGTTGGATGGATGGATGGATGAATGGATGGATGGATGGATGGATGGATGGATTTACTGTATGTTTTATTAGCCTGGGGCTTCAGTAGCTTGTGGTAGGTTGATACACAGTCTGTAATAAATGAATGATGACTTAAGCATATTTGTGTGTATTGAGGCTACCTTCATAGAGAATATAATAGCAAACTTCCAAAAACAACTAATGTTGTTTCATTTAACCCTGAATTTTCCTACCAAACAAAGTTCTACAAATGTGGTTTTGTTTATTGTCAGAGGGTGAACCTGGTGATCTCAGTGTGGGATCATGATGCCATGACCAGGAATGATGCCATGGGAAAGATTTTTTTGGGCTGCGATGCCACAGGGAATCAACTAAGGCACTGGGCCGACATGTTGTCCAACCCACGGCGACCGGTGGCTCAGTGGCACAGCCTGTTATCAGCCGAGCAAGTCAACTCTACGCTAGCCCTGAAGAAGAAGATCCCCATCCCCAGCAAACTGAAGGAAAACCCACTGTTTGATAAACATTTTAAATAGAGTTAAAAGTCAACATCTTGTTTTATATATGTATTTTACATATAAAATAAATTGAAAATAATTGAATTTAGTGTGATTTTAGAGAACTTAGCATATTAAACCCTTCATTATTTCTCCTTAAACACAGGATTTCTCTACCATTTTGTTGTGTGCTTCCATTTAAAACTTATAAATACTATCTCCCCTGATGTAAATAACTTCCTGAAAATGTGTTGGTTCAGAGAAACTGAGATTTAGATGAGGGGACTGGAGCTGTTTTAAGAACAGAGCAATGGGGATTGGGTACAGCCACGTAGGTTCTGTCAGTGCACTGGGGCCTGCTGGCCCCAGGGGGCCCCTCTAGGGGCAGACTGGCCATCTGGAGCATCGAGAGAGAGAGAGAGGAGATGAGAACGCTTCTCAGCTCAGACATCATGGACACATTAATATTCCTCCATGGTGTGTTCTGTGTTGTAAAAATGAATAAAAAAAACTCGAGTTTAGTCGGGCTTGTGTGTGATCATGGCTCGTGTTCTCTGATGAGGAGGAGGAGCGTGGGGGGTGGATTGACATCAGCTGAGAGACAGTGGCTGTCAGGAACTGATCATCAGACTCATCTCCTTTTTAGGGACAGAGAGAAATAAAAACTTATAACAACATCGTGCTGCTGTGTCAGCCTGTAGAAGTTCTGGCTAAACTTTATTATTTTCTTTCATGGGCCAACGTGACGTTAAATTATCTTAAATTCAACTTTAAGACAATTTGGAGGAAGTGTTGGTTTACTTTAAGTTACTGTCGATGGTTTTCTTGAGATAAAAGTCAACATGTTCCCAAAGAACACTGAAGAGCCGGAGTTAAGCCGGGTGTACACTGTGCGATTTTTGGACCGTGATGAGCCGATCTTCCTCTCGTGCAAGAATGTTTGAGGTCGGGGCGAGTTTTGCTTTGTGCATCGTGTCGTACACAGGGGCTAACAAGAGGCGATCATCACCTCACGACCAGCTCCCGATCAGCAATTGTGCGGTCGCACGAATATCAAGTATATTTGAAACTTTGCTCATCCCTCGTGAGGGTATGGCACTGCTGAAGCAGCACTGCAACCCAAAAACACCAGAACCGCCCACACAGCTACTTTCATATCAACACACGTTTATTTTTATTTTTACACTTTTCTCTGCACACAATGACAAGGACTGTTAAGAAAGCCTGTTTGTCGTGTTTATGTCAAATAAAATGGGTCCTAAAACATTGTTTATCCAACCTTATCCAACCCCATAAACCCCTGCGTGCTCTCCTACGGCAAGCCTGAAGGACACATTACAGTGACCCAAAAAAGAGTCATGCTATAGTTTTTCATTTTATCTTGTTAATTATTTTTCACAAGGCACTTCTGATTTATAAATAAAACCATTCATCACTAGGCGTTAAAGAAGCTCAGGGTGTGGGGAGAACTGAGTTAAAAACAAATGAATTAACTGAAGTGGGTTTCAGATGTTTATGAGATCCTAGAGGTCTCCTGAAGAGAGATGTGTGAGAAACATGCCTCTGTTGTGGCTGTTAAGCTGTAAATAAACTCATATCTATAACTATGTATGAAATGTGTTTGTCTTGTCCTCAGCCTTGAGCAGCAGTGAAGCTGCAGCAGATTCTGGTGCTTCTTCATTCAACATATCAGGAGTATTAAGGAATTTATACATCTGCAAAAGTTGAAAACCCAGAAAACAATACTGGCTGTAACACAGATGGGAGCTGCATGAGACTAGCGCTGTGGTGTGTGTGTCCTGCTGCTGAGACTGGTGTGTGTGTCCTGAATAACACACACCAGAAAAACTGATGTTTCACCTATATGATGAAGAAATGAGCTCTAAAGCTGGGCAGATATTGTTTACATGGGAAAACCACTTCCCAGAAAAGCACTAATAGTTATGTTTGCCTGACTTGTGAGACCATGTGGCCTAAAGGACAATCTGACCATAGGTCAGAAGATCTAGGTGTGTTAGAACCTTTTACGCTTTTGTAGAGAAAAACACTAAAGCTATCCAGCCTTTATAAAATGTTCATCAGGGAAACTAGGCTCACTCCATCAGTTCATGGTAATGTCTTCCACAAAGGTCTCAGATGATGTGTACCACACAGAACGTTTGATGGAGATGACCCTGAGCCACTTCATTTTAACTCAGGATGAGACTGACTGAGTTATGGCCACTTGTGTGTTGGATGTGGTGGCCATCTTGAATTGGGTTGGATCCTTCCTCTGACCAAATGTGTCTAAAAATTCTGCTTTCATGTTTTGGATCATTTTTGTTGAGAGTAAACATGCCAAGACTAGGTTGGCTCTTCTCCTGAATCCTGGTCCTTGCTGGATGTTTGTCTAGAGTGTTTCTGCACTACTGGAACATAACAGTGAAACAAAGACATCATAACTAATGTGTCATGTTCCAGAACATGCACACCAAACCCATCATTCCCTAACTGGCTGATGCACCTGCATCGAGGCTCTGAATGCATACAGCAGCTGTCTGGTCAACAACAGTTTTGGTCTCTCCATAAAATATAGCTGAAGGTAAAAAAGTCGCTGGGGCACAGTCTTTAAGAGGCTGATGTGTGTTCAGAGATGTACTGATTCATTCCTCGTGACTCTGAGCAGATTCATCACCTAGCAGGGAACAGCCTAATCAGGAACCCCCCATCATGGTACTCAAATGTAACTCAATGTCGTCTGAAACATTGAAGCAAATTATAAGGAGCCAAGTACAGCGTTATGTATCATCACAATACAATCCTATTCATGCCCTCCATTTAGGAGATGCCTGGGAGATGAGAGTCGAGGTCAGTGAAGAGTTCACTCCAGGTCATCCTAAAGGGTCAGCTTGAGTATTTCCTCCTTATTCTGCTGAATGACTCTGAAGGTCTGCAAAGAATCTTGGTTACGCATCATCTAACACCTTTGAGCCTGACCTTATTAGTCCAAACCTTCTGTTGACGGAGCGATGGGACTCCATAGTTGAGTACCCAGAAAGAGGTGACTTGCCCAAACCCTAAAGGACCATTGCAACCAGCTGACCAGAAGGTTCAGGTGCTGTTTGGTTTGAGTTTGTTGAAAGGTTGGTGCTTTTGTACAGATGAACACAGAGAATGAGTTTGGATCAGATACCACAGAAAAGAAGTGAAAAACAGAACTTAACTGTTAATTAATACACTACACTATTACTTATTACACTATTGTGTTGGAGTTGAAGTCAGTGTGACTCCCTCAGATGGCTCCTTTGAAACTAAAGGGTTGATTCTTTGTGGGGTAACTTAGAGGCTGAAGCAGAGGCTTTAAACAGAAAACAGATATTAGTTTCAGATAGGAGAGAGAAGAGCTGTCGTCCCTGAAGGGAGAAGAAGAAACCCGGTGAGTGAAGATAAAACCTTTAGCTCTACACATAGCCTAGGTTAAGAGCTGGTGTAAACATCATCAGTTTAGTTTGAGAATGAATCTAAATAATCTTAGTTTACCTGATACGCCGGTTTGGCTTGTTTTGATTTGATGAATCAGAAAATGAAGATAGAAAAAACCCAATGTGTGTGTGTGTGTGTGTGTGTGTGTGTGTGTGTGTGCGTGCGTGTGTGTGTGTGTGCGTGTGTGTGTGTTTGGTGGTGTAGATGCGAGCTGCGTCCGCTGGGTGGCGGCATGTCTCCATCCATGTCTCCTCCACCCTCAGCAGCTCGTCTTCCTGCCACATGAATCTGGGGAACTTCATGTGTGACTGCTGCACGCGCCACACACGCGCTCTTCCTCTCCGTTTGGATGAGTTTGTCCGGAAGCTCCATCTGGACGGGGCTCGTGCACTCTGCGCTCAGACCCGGGTCCGGTGTCGGTGGGAGCTGAACTCACCCTGAACTCTGCTGGAGTGATGAACCTGGAGCTTCCAGGGCTGCCGTGACGCAGGACAGCCGCGTCGCGCCGCGGGGGAGAAAGCGCGCGGCTCTGCCTTTGGACCCTCTGATGTGCGCTTGTTTTATTGTGGTGACCTGCAGGAACCCTGCTGAGAGGGCGGGAATCGAACTCAAATATCCTGGTGATCGGTGAGGAATTTAGTCTGACTGGAGCGGGAGCATCCTCGCTACTGCTGATGGAAGTCCACCTCAGGATAAAATATGTCCGGTGAACGGCTGCTGTGGTGGAATTCTGTCAAATCCCAGTGGGGAGGATTAACAGGGAACGATGAAGTGATGTGAAAAACCGCTGGAGGCTGAAAACATCTGGCAGAGCTGGGCGAGAGGAGCACCTGCTGCCTGAGAAGGAACAAGGTGACAGACCACAGGAACATTAAGGAAACAATCAGCTGTTCGATGATCAGATCAGAATATTTCATCATTACATCTGATTCTGATGGCACATTCATGCAGACTGACTCATGCTTGCGCTTCTAGTGCGCGTACACACAAACTGTGGAAGTGGGAATATTTGACGTGCGTACACGCGCGTGGAACACACGAGCGCGTGTCCAAGTCCAAATCTGTCTTGTTGGTTAGGGACATGCGTCCTGTGTGTGTGTGTGTGTGTGTGCGCGCGTGTGTGTGTGTGTGTGTGCGTGCGCGCGTGTGTGTGAGAGAGAGAGGATTAATTGACAGGAGAGAGGTGCATACGGCGTGTTAAATGAGAGCGAGAGAGAAAAAAGCTGAGAGGAACTCAGTTCACATGAGTGAGAAAACAGCAGAATTTTTAAAGATCTCCGAGCACATTCATTCATTCATTCATTCATTCATTCATTCATTCATTCCTGAGTAGGGTCACAGGGAGCTGGTGCCTGTCTCCAATAGTCAGCTGGTGAGAGGCGGCACATCCTGTCCATCCCAGACGTCTCAGAGTTCCTTCCTCTGGGCCAAACTTTCTCCAGACACTCTTGAAGTCTTTCAAAGTCTAATATCAGAGGTTTTTGTTGTTGTTGTCTTCAGGGCAATTACATCTGACTTGTGAATCATTTAGACATAAAAACGCTTCTAAATTCAGCAGCTTTGTGACGTCACACAACAGAAAACAAATGAATCGTTTATTTGCAAAAGCAGGAAAAAGCCATTTTGGATCAGAATCACCAAACTTTAAATTTACTGATATCGCCTGAAGTAAATAATGAAAAGATGCCTTTTGTGAAAATGTATAAAAACTGAGTTATGGGTTTTTGCAAACTAACTCTTCAGTTTCACGTGTGGTCGTTGTTACCAACTGAGACAGCATCTATTTCGGGTTAGGAAGGAGATGACCCGTCTGCTGGATTTGTTAGACAAATTTACTTTAAGATGATTTTTCTGTTGGACGTAGCTTTTTAAGGAAGGGCTGGTGCTTCCTGTTTTGTCTCGTTTGTCCTCTCTATTCATTATTTAAATGCAAACTGCACACAACTGTCCTGTTCATAAAGGGGGACTGGATGGAAAAAAGTAAAGAAGAAGCCAAAGTCCAAAGCAAAACATGGACTCAGAAAGCTGTGAGAACTATTGGTGTGCTACTGCAGAGCCAGAGGAGAACAGGTCTTTTTTATAATGAGCCTTATAATGCATGTTTTATTTGGCCATTTATCACTGCTCCTGGGACATTTTAAGCTCCAACAAAAATGTATTTGCTCTATAGGAGGATCATTGTTGACATCTTTTTTTCATCGTTGTGCGCATGCACGAGTGGCTGTGTGGTAGAAACACAAACTCAAAACAATATGGCCTGCTATCAATACGCGACGTACACTTTCACAAGTGTTAACGGGCAAAATTCCCAATATATAAATACTTTAACGTCTACAGACAGGAGGAGGGTTAGAGAGAAGCTTAAAATCTGAAGACAAAATAATATTTAAAGCCTGTATGAGCTCTGGGATGATGAAAAACGCTGGTCTGATTCACCAGTGTTTTCTCCACAACTCTGCTGGGGAGACATTTATTCCTATTTAACAGAAAGCCCTGGACCCTTCACTCATGAAGAATTAAAGGCTTTCAAACGTCTGGAGGGCTACGATTATTTTGTTTCAAGGAAAGTTTTGCCGATCTCTTCTGCAAAACCGAACCCTTGTGGTCGTGCTAAAGCAGGTGTCATCCCTGGAATACAGAGTTACAGCGTTATTCACATCACCTGTGGGTGATTGCCAAAGAGGACATATAAATCCTCACTGCAACTGCAAAGCTGGGTAAGTCTTCATTAATCAATGTCCTTATTTATTTATTTCTTTATTTATTATTATAATGATCGCAGGTTGAGACACCTGAATCAGAACGTGAAAACAATAAATAAAATAATAAATAAAATAATAAAAACAATATGACGCCGTGAATTCAAAACTACACAAAGATGAATATTTTTAAAACATCTTCTCTTACTGACAAATTCTTAGTCACAAGGACTTACCATAAACAAATGAGCCTCACAAACTGTCTGTTGCCCGCGATCATATCTAAAGTATTTTGCGGTCCTTTACAGAGGAAATTTTTATCAAGCCTCCCACAGGCCGAACGATCAACCACACAGCAAGAATGATCCATCTGCTTCGCTAAATCCTCCTCCAAACGTGCAAAATAATCGAATAATGGGCAAAATATGCCGTTTCTTGCCACACAATCCTGTGATGCAATGTAAAAAACATAAACATTGATGTCACAAAAGATCCTCCTATAGAGGCTCAAAGATTCATCCATCCATTTTCATCTGTGTATCCGGAGTCGGGTCGTGGGGGCAGCAGCCTAAGCAGAGAAGCCCAGACTTCCCTCTCCCCAGCCACTTGGGGGAATCCTTCTGGGGGAATCCCAAGGCGTTCCCAGGCCAGCTGAGAAACATAGTCCCTCCAGCATGTCCTGGGTCTTCCCTTGGGTCGCCTCCCAGTTAGCCGTGCCCGGAAAACCTCACCAGGGAGGCATCCAGGAGGCATCCTGACCAGATACCCGAGCCACCTCAACTGGCTCCTCTTGATGTGGAGGAGCAGCGTGTCTACTCCGAGTCCCCCCTGGATGACCAAGCTTCTCACCCTATCTCTAAGGGAGAGTCCAGCCACCCTGTGGAGAAAACTCATTTCAGCCGCTTGCATCTGCGATTTCGTTCTTTTGATCTCTACCCAAATGCTCGTGACCATAGATGAGGGTAGGAACGTAGATCGACCAGTTAAACGCCTGCAGTACTGCAGACGCAGCAGCAATCCACCTATCGATCTCATGTTCCATCTGTCGCTCACTCGTGAACAAGACCCCGAGATACTTAAACTCCTCCACTTGGGGCAGGACCTCATCCCTGACCTGGAGAAGGTATTCTACCCTTTTTCAACTCAAGACCATGGTCTCGGATTTAGAGGAGCTTATTCTCATTCTAGCCACTTCACACTCGGCTGCGAACCACTACAGCGAAAGCTGGAGATCACGTTCTGGTGAAGCCAACAGGACCACATCATCTGCAAAAAGCAGAGACCTGATCCTCAGGCCACCAAAACAGATCTCCACACCACCTTGGCTACACCTAGAAATCCTGTCCATAAACGTTATGAACAAAATCAGTGACAAAGGGCAGCCTTGGCGGAGTCCAACTCTCACCAGAAATGAGCTTGACTTAATGCCGGCAAAGCAGACTAAGCTCTGGCACCGGTCATACAGGGACCTAACAGCTCGTATCAAAGGGCCTGGTACCCCCAGAATAGACCTTACCAGGGAGACTCAGGTGTGTGATCCCCCTGTAGTTGGGACACACCCTGCGGGGGACCACCACCCCGGTCTGCCAATTCAGTGGAACTGCCCCCGATGCCCATGCAATATTGCAGAGCCGCGTCAACCAACACAGCCCCACACCATCCAGAGACTTAAGGAACTCCGGGTGGATCTCATCCACCCCTGGGACCTTGTCACCGAGGAGTTTTTTGAACACTTCAGTGACTTCAGCCCCAAAGATTGGAGAACCCAACCCAAAGTCCCCAGACTCCACTTCCTGGAAGACGTGCCGGTGGGATTGAGAAAGTTTTCAAAGTACGTCGACCAACCAATCAACAACGTCCCGAGTCGAGGTCAGCAACACACCATCCCCACTGTAAACAGTGTTGGTAGCGCACTGATTTCCCCTCCTGAGACGCCAGCTAGTGGACCAAAATCTCCTCAAAGCTGTACGGAAGTCTTGCTCCATGGTCTCACTGAACTCCTCCCACACCCAGTTTTTTTCCTCTGTGACCACCTGAGTACCATTCCGCTTGGACTGCCGATACCTATCAGCTGCCTCTGGAGTCCCATAGCTCAAAAAGACTCAATAGGACTCTTTCTTCAGCTTGAAAGCATCCCTAAATGCCGGTGTCCACCAGCGGGTATGGGGGTTGCCACTATGACAGGTTGCCGACGACCCTGCAGCCACAGCTCCGGTCGGCCGCCTCGACAATGAAAGCATGGAACAGGGCCCACTCGGACTCAATGTCCCCCGCCTCCCCAAGAATGGTTTGGAAGTTCTGTCGGAGGTGGTGATTGAAGCTCCTTCTGACAGAAGACTCTGCCAGACTTTCCCAGCAGACCCTCACAATATGTTTGGGCCTGCCAGGTCTGACCGGCATCCTCCCCCACAATCAAAGCCAGCTCACCACCAGGTAGTGGTCAGTTGACAGTGTCTTGTTAATAGCGAGTGCAAACTAGCCTGGTAGAAAGGAGACTGAGACGACCATGATTTGATCCAGTGCTGGCAGCCATTTTATTAATTCAGTCTTCCTGTAATATACTTCTAAGCCACCTGATGGCATTTTAGGCTTGAGTGTAGATACAGCCCCTACCATAACAAACAGCGCCGCCCCTCTCTTCACCCAAGTGTCCAAGACATATGCGGCCGCAGATCAGATGAGACAACAACAAAGTTGATCATCGAACTGCGGCCTAAAGGATCCTGGTGCCAAGAGCACATATGGACACCTTTATGCTTGAACATGATGAGCACAGAAGTCCAATAACAAAACACCACTCGGATTCCAATCGGGGGGCCATTCCTCCCAACCACACCTCTCCAGGTCTCACTG
Source organism: Aphyosemion australe (assembly GCA_006937985.1). Classification (NCBI taxonomy): domain Eukaryota; kingdom Metazoa; phylum Chordata; class Actinopteri; order Cyprinodontiformes; family Nothobranchiidae; genus Aphyosemion; species Aphyosemion australe. The sequence goes on from SSNS01000567.1 coordinate 110,372, forward strand.
TTGTTGCCCACGTGAGCATTGAAGTCCCTCAGGAGAATGACGGAGTCACCAGAAGGCGTGCTCTCCAGGTAGGTAGTCTGAGCTGGAGTTTGGTGCATAAGCACAAACCACAGTCAGGGCCCGTCCCCCCACATGTAGGCGGAGGAAGGCTACTCTCCCATTTACCGGGGTAAACCCCATCGTACAGGCACCAAGATGGGGGGCAACTAGTATGCCCACCCTACTTACCGCCTCTCAGTGGGAGCAACTCCAGAGTGGTAGAAAGTCCAACCCTTCTCGAGGAAACTGGTTCCAGAGTCATGCATTGAGATGAGTCCGGCTATATCTAGCCAGTACCTCTCAACCTCACACACAGACTCTGGCTCTTTCCCCACCAGAGAGGTGACATTCCACGTACCGAGAGCTAGCTTTTGTAGCCGAGAATCAGACCGCCAAGGTCCCTGCTTTCGGCTACCACCCAACACACAATGCACCCGTCCCCTTTGGCCCCTCCCACAAGTGGTGAACTCATGGGAAGAGGGACCCACGTCTCCTCTTTGGGCTATGCCCGGCCGGACTCAATGGATAAAAGCCCAGCCACCAGGCTCTCGCAAGCGTACCCCAACTCCAGGCCTGGCTCCAGAGGGGGACCCCGGTGACCCATGTCCGGGTGAGGAAACACTGTTTCCATTAATGTTACACATCATGACGGGTCTTTGGGCTGCGCTTTGATCTCTCACCTAGGACCTGTTGCCATAGGTGACCCTACCAGAGACATAAAGCCTCAGACAATTTAACTCCTAGGATCATTGGGATACTCAAACCTAATGTACCGCCACAGTAAGGTGGAAGCCCAGGGAGGGGTCAAAGATCAGTTTCCAAATTTAAATTAATGGCATTCTTCCACCCCTTTAAGGCCTGGGATTTTTCTCTTTGCATTTTGGACTATTTTCTTGGTTAATGTCTTAAAGGAGCAGGAGGCAGGATGATGAAACAAAACTCATTAGCGATGCGCTCGGCGCTGTGAGTAACTGCAGCCCGGCATGAGAGCGCACATGAACTCTTCACTATGAAAAAAATCATATCATCAAATCAAGCTCTGTTTACGTTTCTCGTCAGAATAAACGGAGCATCCATTTATCTCAAAAGACAAGTGGTGTCTCGTCCACAAAACGCAGAAGTGATCCGATTACTCCTTAGTTGCATTTAGCTATTTCAAATGGATCAGGAAGCTATATGCTAAGCACCGTTAGCTTCTTGTTTTTTGTTCATCTGCACAAAGATTTGTTAGATTACCTAAACTTGTATTATCTAAATCCATAGATATTATTTTCTTAGTTTAAATTGCGGAGACCCCGCTCTGATATGTTTACCGATTATTCCTTACCTGGTCACTAGAAAATGAGCCATGTCCGCATCCTTTTTCAGTCCCAGATCAAGTTGAAGCAGTCTCCATTCTTCAGTAGCGTATCCAATACATATTCGGGTCCCTGTCCGGCTTTTCTCATACTTTCTTTTTGACTCTCGAAATGCCGCTGATAAAACCTTCTTCTTTGTGCCACTCTTTAGTGGGCTTTGAGTTGCGCTTGGTCTTTTGCTGGTTGTAGAATCCATTTCCAGAGTTCGTCCTCTTCTTCTGAGGTTTTAACGCGGCTAGCAAACAACTCATTACCGCCACCTAGCCAGCTCTTCTTCTTCTTCTTCTTCTTCCGGTTTTGAAGCTTGTCGAGAACGCGCTTGAAGTGTCACATCCGTAAAACAGCGCGGGAAATTCGTGTCTGAACTGCAGCGCATTTTGCAGCACACAGCCTAGTTAACAAAATGGAATGATAAATGGATTTCATCATTCTTTTTCGTTTAAAATGCTTCATCACCCATTAGCTTCACAAGAATTAACATATATCCTATTTATTTCTTGTTTTTGGACAAATCCTGCCTCCTGCTCCTTTAAATAATAAATGACCCGCACTTGTATAGAGCCTTTCAGAGTCAGAGGACTCCAAAGTGCTTTACACTACAGTGTATCATTCATCCATTCAGACACACATTCACAAACAGGTGATGATGAGCTACAATGTAGCCACAGCTGCCCTGGGGCACACTGACAGAGGAGAGGCTGCTGATCACAGGTGCCACCAGTCCCTCTGACCACCACCAGCGGACAAGGTGGGTGAAGTGTCTTGCCCAAGGACACAACAGCAGCATTCTCTGTCGGTAGCTGGGATCGATTCTACAACCCTCTGATTACTGGACAACCTGTTCTACCTCCTGAGCTACTGCTGCCCCAGTAAAAGGAGGCCTCAGAGTGAATATACGGGAACGTCCACTCGTCTCTGTAAAAACACTTAAATTGCATGAAAATGGGCCTATAGCTCTTCCATGCCCAATCATCATCATCATCACCACCATCATCACCACCACCATCATCACCACTATCATCAACATCATCATCAACATCATCACCACCATCACCTCCATCATCACCACCATCAACATCACCATTATCACCACCATCACCACCACCATCATCATCACCTCCATCACCACCACCATCATCATCACCTCCATCATCACCACCATCAACATCACCATCATCAACATCAACATTACCATCATCACCATCATCATCATTATCATCACCATTGTTACGCCCCATGCCGTCTAGGGGTCCAGGGGTAACAATAAAGGAGGCATGTCCAGATGTTAAAAGCATGATAAGATGTAAAAAAGTTTCCTATATAAGGAACCCAGCAGATTGCATCAAGATACTGACTGTGTGTTGATACAATCCTCATACTAAGCAAGCATGTAGCGACAGTGGGAAGGAAAACTCCCTTATAACAGGAAGAAACCTCCAGAGGATCCTGGCTCAGTATGAGCAGCCATCCGCTACGACTCACATGGGATTGAGAGGACAGAGCAGGCACACGCACCCCCCCCCCCCCCCCCCCCCCCCCCCCCCCCCACACACACACACACACACCATATATATCAAGTAGTGTTTCTATGGCTACACTGTGATCTCTTAGTAGAAGTTCTATTTAGGAAGAGAAACTTTATTGTCTTTATCTGAGTGAATCTATAATTAATTCAATAGGTCAACTAATAGTAGCACATTCTATGTTAAAGTTAAAGTCCCAAGTCATCATCACACACTGGTGAAATTACATCTCCGCATTTGACCCATCCCCGTGGTGGGGAGCGGTGAGCTGCAGCTGTGGCTGCGCTCGGGAACTATTTGGTGGTTTAACCCCCCAATCCAACCCCTTAGTGCTGAGTGTCAAGCGAGGAGGCATTGGGTCCCATTTTTTCAAAGTCTTTGGTATGATCTCCCAGTCCCGGGGCGGACACTCTACCACTAGGCCACCGGAGCTGGTAAAGAAAGTAAGATGTAATATCAGGAGAGGGAGAATGTTAGGTGGTTGGCAGCAGTGTGCCAGCCGATGGCCCCCTCCATGAGGCCACCACAGCTCAGCAGAACGCCAGTGTAGCTTCTTCTGGGGAGAAAAACACTTAGAGAGAAAATAAAGTTAACAGCTGAAATAACAGGAAATAATGCAATTAGAGAGTGGTGGTAGAAGAGAGTAGCAGAGTGTGGAAAGTGGTCAGTATGTCCTCCAGCAGTCTAAGCCTATAGCAGCATAGCTACAGAGATAACTCAGGATAACCTAGCCTTTTAGATGGAGGCATGTGGGAGGCAGGGCCAGGGAGAAAAGTCTTTAACGACAGTAGTCCCCGCTGTACACTCCACCTCCCTCTGCTCCCCACTCGTCTAAACCTGGGCTAACATCAGAATTTAACCATAAGCCCTATCAAATAGAAAAGTGTTGAGCCTAGTCTTAAAAGTAGACAAGGTGTCTGCCTCATGGACTAAAGGTGGGAGCTGGTTCCACAGTAGAGGAGCCTGATAGCTAAAAGATCTGCCTCCCATCCTACTTTTAGATATTCTAGGAACCACCAGTAAACCTGCAGTCTGAGAGCGAAGTGCTCTGTTAGGAACATATGGAACAATCAGATCACTGATGTATGATGGAGCTTGATTATGAAGAGCTTTATATGTGAGAAGGAGGAGCTTAAAATCTATTCTGAATTTAACAGGCAGCCAATGTAGGGAAGCTAAAACAGGAGAGATGTGGTCTCTCTTTTTAATTCTCATCAGAACTCTAGCTGCAGCATTTTGGACCAGCTGAAGACTTTTGACTACATTCTGTGGACCTCCTGATAGTAATGAATTACTGCAGTAATCCAACCTTGAGGTAATAAATGCATGAACCAGTTTTTCAGCATCACTCCTGGAAAGGATGCTTCTAATCTTAGCAATATTCCGAAGGTGGAAAAAGGAAATCCTACAAACCTGTTTAAGGTGGGATTTGAATGACATGTCCTGGTCAAAGATTACACCGAGGTTCTTTACTTTGTTCTCGGAGGCTAATTTAATACCTAATCATCACTACCATCACCACCATCACCACCATCATCATCATCATCAGTGCTGGTGTTTTGTGTTTTTGGTGATGTGTGAACACACACCTGTGTGCTCCAGACAAGCAAAGTGACAACACAGCTGCAATTAGAAAAGTGCTGCATCAGCATTTTTAATTAACATGAAAAAGGGAACAATTCCTGAATCAGATTCTAGTCTGTAGTTCTTATTCCTGAATGAAATTAAACATCACAGCAGGGCAGAAGGAGAGGAGGTGTTTAGGCAGGAGGAGACAGGAGTAATCATGCTGTGTGCTGCTACAGATGACAGCTAGAGAATATCTGGTTTGATTGTCACTCAGGTATTTGTTTTTTTGACAGGTTTCCAGAAGAATGTGAAGCTGCAGCTGAAGGACACATGAAGCTCTCCACAGAAACCCGCAGCACAGAGAAACCTCAGGGTTACTGCCTCCTCAGTACGACAGGAACTTCCACGCTCTGGCTCTTCCTCTCCTGACCTTAAGGCCGTTTTTCCCGGTTAATGGTGCCATAAAAATCACTGCTCCCTTCGTCTAACGTTATATCCACTCCAAAATGGCCCGGTGCTCAGAGCATTTCTTCTTCTTTCTGCTGATGCCCATGAGCTGCTGGCTGCTAGGCTCCGCCTCCCAGAAGCCCACTGTACTGGCAGACTCCCAGCAGTCCATGCAGGAGTACGCCCACTCCATTCGCCTGGACGGTGACATCATCCTGGGTGGCCTGTTCCCTGTGCACGCCCGTGGTGAGAGGGGCATCCCGTGTGGCGAGCTGAAGAAAGAGAAGGGCATCCATCGCCTTGAGGCGATGCTGTTTGCTATAGACCTCATCAACAAGGACCCAGACTTGCTGCCCAATGTGACGTTGGGGGCTCGCATCTTGGACACCTGCTCACGTGACACGTACGCCCTGGAGCAGTCGCTCACTTTTGTCCAGGCGCTCATCGAGAGAGATGGTTCAGATGTTCGTTGTTCTAACGGAGAGCCTCCCATATTTGCCAAACCAGATAAAGTAGTTGGAGTCATCGGGGCATCTGCCAGCTCTGTGTCCATCATGGTGGCAAACATCCTGCGACTGTTCAAGGTAAGAAGGCTCTGAGTTAAGAGTTGTGTTGCACCAGGAGGTGCAGCATCTTGGTCCTGCTGCTTTGGTGCAGCCACCAGAAGGAACAACATCAAAAAAGTCACAAAAACTGGCTGTAGAATCACTTTGGGTTTCAAATGAATCTGTTCTCATTCCTGTTTCTGATGTTTTCTGTGCTGCTGATGAAGACGTAGAACATTTACATTTTTGAAAATTTTCCTTAAATTTGGAGTTGCCCACCAGCTTGTGCTTTCCTTGCTAGTCAGTCTGAGAGTAAGCAATGAGTGGACATCACGTGACCGTGGTGCAGTTGTCTCATTTACTCAGTGATGAGAGGCAATGTGAGTCACCATCGGTTGCTCTGAGCTCTGGCAGGTTTGAAACCTCATCAGCTTCCCAATCACACAGTCATTCTGTCTCTCTGTGACTGGAAGTTCTTTAGTTCTTCCATTTATTTGTGAAAACAACAATCAGTTTATTAAGTCTTGTCAAAGTGCAACACGAAAGCAACCAATCAGGTCCACATGCAAGACCATTTGCATCAAGTTTAGGTCAGTTTTAATAAAATTCATTATAAAATGCTGTTTAAATGATAATGGCCCACACTAGTATAGTATCTGGTACGGATAATGCATTTTTGACGAGTACGAATATTAAACGAGTAAAATTCATGATTATCTGTGTTCGGGTGGAAGGAGAATCCTCATTGGGTAACTGGCTGTCTGTGCGCTCTGTGATTGGCCAGTCACACAGAGCGCCCGTCCCTCCCTACAGACAAAACCATCTCTGCTACGCCGGGAGGCAGCTGTGCTGCTCCGCTCACATACGACAGTGACTGTGCTTGTAGCTCTCTCTCGTCATGTGGCTTCAGTAATCTGTACTCCCTTCTTCAGCTCGCCTCTTTTTCAGTTTGTGTAACATTTAAAGTTACTTGTTTCGTAGTGGTGCATTTGACAAGAGAGCTGAAAACGGCTCGTATCGCGTTGGTCTCTCTCTCTCTCTCCCTCTCTCTCTCTCACACAGACACGCGCACACACACACACACACACACACACCTTAATCAACATTGTTTTGTTTAACTTTGTGGGGAAAAAATGCCAAGAACTTTAGAAAAAAAATAGTTTGATCATAAAATAAAATTAAAATTAAAAAGTTGTGTCTTACTCTAGTAGTTCATGCATGAGTTCAGTTATAGTCATTCATGCACTTTACTATTCATGTTCTGAGTTTATTGAAAAACTTGTTCTGTAATAGTTCCTTTACTATTGTGATCAAAAACACTGAATCTCAATTCTGAGGCTGATCTGTAAATAGTTTTCAAATAAACAATACATATAGCAACTTGTGATCAATCCATATCAATTTCAGACTTAAAATAATGTACTGAGTTAAGCCACACCTACTTCCAGTTGAACCATGCCCATTTCCGGTTTAGGCCCCACCCACTCCGAGTACAGATACAGATAATTTAGATGGTTGAACAGATACAGATATATATAGTGCCTTTCAGAGTAGTGATGGGAACTCCGGCTCTTTTAAGAGAACCGGTTCTTATGGATCGGCTCACTAAAATGAACCGGCTCTTTCGGCTCTCAAACAGCTCCTCACATTTTTTGTTTCTTAAATGAATTCATCACCAGAAATAATGCTAAACTGTGTGTTTACTGAATTACTAATCTACAATATACATTATATCAAATTCTTATTATTTAAATAACTTATTTTATTCAACATGAAGCAGATAACTATAAAAACACATTTTAAATGACAAAAACAAACTCTGCAAGAAAAATTTGAACTATTAGAGCCCGTTGGATATATTTTCCCTTTGCATATTCCTCACTCTGTCTTTGTCACTGTAGTTAAAATGTGTCCAAATCTTGGTGCCTGTCCTAGTTTCACTTATTTCCTCACCTTTCTGTAGCGCTGTTTGTTTTTCTTTCCTCCCCTTTTACAGATTTGTCCCCACCAATATTTACAGGTCGGGTCTCGTCGTGATAATAATTGTCCCAGGCATTTTGTGCGCGCCACCCCTCTCCCTGCTTTCACAGCGATCAGAGGTGTGCTGCAACCCCCCACCCCCACCTCATTTTCCTCATGTCCGACTGTATTCAAAGTTAATCCAGGAATTATGAAGACTTCGTCTTATTTGCTCGTCTTTTTCTGCCGATAGCCGGCACTTGGCTGGTGATTTAGCTGTTTCCTGTCACCTCAATGCTCCTGTGTTTATATCATATACTGGACGTAGAACCACCCATTTCTCTCATTTCACTAATTTGAGGCCAAATGTGGGCGGTTCCCATCACTGCCATCTTGGCCGTGTCACGTCTCGTCATGCCCAGACAATCCAAAAATGGGAAAAGTGGTGGAGCTGAGAGTGGGGCTGTGAGAGTGGGAGCTAACGAACCAATGTAGCTACTAGCTTATCTAAGCTAACCCCCAAGGCTAAGACGGAGCTAGGAGCTATGTTGACAGCGGTGCAGCCACCTGGCTTCTGTGCAAGGCTGTAGTAGTGCTGGTCGCCTGTGGAGCTGGACTGTGAAAATACAAGCAGAGCCTCAGACTGCTGCGATTGGAGCCGGACGCCCTGGCTGCATGCAGAAGCTCACGCTCCGCTCCGCTGCCACAGTCAGAGATCAGCGGGACATTAGCTACATGCTAACCCGAAGCTAATGGAGGCAGGTGAGCGAATCCAAAGTGAAGCAGAATCAACTCAAAGAGCTGCATTTTTTCTGTGGTCTTCCTCAGAGAACTCCACAGGTGACAAGCACAGCATCCAGTGATCAAATTCAGGCCGCGTTAGCCCCCGCTCTGCTGTTATCGGAGATCAGCGGAGGTAGCGGTGCCGCGGGGCCCTGTCTCAGGCTACAGTGAGGTGGAGAAGCCAGGCAGCAGAGCCGCTCTGCTCCCCAGCGGTCAGAGGTCAGCAGGGCTGATGCCGCTGCAGCTGTGGCCTCGAGTCTCCCTGCCCTTCCAACACGTTATATTTCAACCCATCTTTGACCAAGATGTGTAATATTAAATGCACATTAATGCACAGCATTTCCCCCATTCAACCAGCTAAATAAAGTACAGAAATATAAATTTACTTACAGATAAAAAGAAGCAGAGAGTTCTTAAATGGTCTGTTAGTGCAAGCAATACCACAGCTTGCCATCCTTGTCCAATATTCCATGATTAACATCAAAACACAAAAACACACAGAGGACACAACTAAAGTTCAGAGAGTCGAAATGGCCAAACATCTATTAAAATGAGGCAGAAGCTGTAATGTTCATAATTTATAATACTACGTAAATACAAAATAAAATACAAAGCTGCACTGCTGATTCACAATGCATGTATCAGTTTTAATAACCTCACCTTTAGATGCAGTTCTCAAAAACCTAAGGGCTAAAATCTTTAATTTATTCACAAGTTGTTAAATCCAACATTTGATGCCTTCACTACGCTGAAAAAAGGCCTCAGAGAATGTGTGCACCTTTTTAGCTGATCTTTTTTCTCACTCAGTTACTGATGAACATTTTTGCTTTTCTGACGTGAGAATGAGAAAATGATCTACATAAGGATCTGGACAACAGTCTGAATGTTAATTAAAGGCTTGTTGTAATTTGAGCAGAACGAGATCTAAAACAGGCCTGCTGGGAAAACAACAATCCTGGGAAAAGATGTCACCTCCATCAGGGCCTAGGCCATGCACATCGGCTGTGGGTTCTTTTAGATCCTCCTGACACATCAATCTGTTTCCAGGATGGTTGTGAACAATCACCATCTTACCTGTTGTAGGCAGCTCTTTGGCCAGCCTGGTTTGGACCAGACAGTGTGAGTTACTAAGTGGACTGCCGTTATCTTAAAACAACTGTTTTCTCAAACTTTTCATATCGGTTCATGCATACATTTTATTTTTTTTAAATCTTCCAGACTGCTGCTTTGTTTTATGTGGTTATTTTTGTGGGAAGATTAAAAAATGTACTCTAGAAATGGTATGGACAGCTAGCTTAGCTTCTAATGTCTGCTGACATCACTTCCTCCCCACGCATCACTTCTGGTTTGCAATAGAGGGTGCTGTTTTTCAGCAAGGTGACAAGAAACCCACAAAGAGACCCCGAAACATGAATTTCTACTCCAACCTCAATCATAATTCATGTCCGAAAAACTGCTTGTGTAACTCTTCCATTTAGGTGTGATCAGGATGATCAGATGAGGATTGTACCAACACAATGACACTAGTCAGTGTCTTGATGCAATCTGCTGGGTCCCTTATATAGGAAACATTTTTACTGATTGGCTTATGAACTGAACTGTATTGAAATGTTTACTTTGTGAAGTGCCTTGAGACGACTCTTGTCGTGATTTGGCGCTATATAAATAAACTGAATTGAATTGAACTGAATCATAGGCGTCATTTTAACCGGGGACGCCGGGGACATGTCCCTGGCAAAATTTGTGATGGGCAGTTGTGTCCCCATCACTTCCAGGCTTGCCCTGCCTAGCTGTTGGAGGCCAAATATATATCATTGATAATAGTTTGACCAGAGGCACTTTGAATCTATATTGTTTTAAACAATGCAGATAAGAACGTGGGGTTTCTGTTGCACCTGAACGTAAAAACTGCCTGATATTTACATCAGCCAACTCCATCTCTCTGTCCTGGTGCAGCAGCTCTCCATCAAACTGAAGCTAGTTTATAAATGTCATTCTTTCATTTTCTTCTGGTTTTGCATTTCTCGTGTCAGTAATGACGATGTTACATTTGCTGCCAGTAAAAATGAATCATAATTCATTTATTTTATTTTCAACAATTTACAAAAGCAAAGCATGCTGGGAAATCTGTTCATCCAATCATTTTCATAGACGACAAAACTTCTAGTTTAGCTAACTTTTTAGTGGGGAAAAGCTAATAAGCCTTTAGTTCAGCGCTAATGTTCAGAGTACTAGCAAGGAAAGAAAAGGCACAGGTGGCCGTACGCAAGGTTGTCCATCTGCGCGTCAGGTGTATCTGAAAATGTCCCTGTGAGAAGTTGAACAGAACGGGGAAATTGGAGGAACAGGATGAAGCAGGGAAATAAAAACAAATAACTTATTTGCCTATAAGTACAAAATGGTCCCTCACAGACCACCTTCCTTTTTCTTTCTGACTCCATGATGTAACAGTAGAATAATTTGCTTCAAAAGATGTATTTTTGGCAGAAATTCATCCCGTTAATAGATGGAGACTCTCCTCCATTTAAACACGGTTCAGCGCTTCACTGAGTGAAACAGCAGCTGTAGGTCACGCGACTACTTCCTAAACGATGCGCGCACTGAGACGGGGTCTTGCACTACGCGACAACACATTGGTGTTGCTCGTCCCATCACTAATGTTGAACATATGATTTTTAACAACTGTTAATAAACTACGGTGCATATTGGAGTAAAACTGATGAATCATTAAATAGCTTAGCCTGTTTAATGACTGTCCCCACCAATCTTTAAACCCCATTCAAGTGTAACGTTATTGTCCCCAGCAGTTGTAAAATCAAACTGACGCCCTTGGGTGTGATTAAAGCTAAAAATTATGAATAATTAGGGGCGTGTCCTTTTGATTGACAGGTTGCAGATGAGCAGTCAGTTGAGCAGCTTGCCACTAATGCTTTCACTAGGGAAGGCCTCGGTCTCACAGTAAAAGTGCTACAGCCTAGAACCGCAGTTTTATGGATGAAAGCACCCGTCAACTGCGGGATTGGGATAAGCATGTATGGCGAGTGATTTCTGCCACGGATTGCCAGCCGAAGGAGACCCTCGTCTAACATTAACGTCGTCTCTGTAGCGTGTTGACAGTGCAAACATTCACACGTCGACATCACCTTCAGCATGCGCCTCCTCCAGAGTCTAGTTATTAGGTTATATTAGGCTTAGTCATGGCAGAAATCACTCGCCATAGCGCATGGAGACTCCGATCACAAACGCTGCTGCGTCAACTGTGATCCCGGTGACACCTCGGTGTTTAAGGGTTAAAAACTAAATGAAAATAAAGTGCGCTAATCCTGACCAATTTGTCAAAAGACATGCAGGCCTGAGAAACGAAACAAAGAGATTCATGGGGTTTCTGTATTAAGCCTATAAAATGACATGTTTTCTCCTGCGGGACCAGAGAGGACACAAAATCAATGCATCTCTTTTATTGTGCGGGAATAATTTCTCCGAGTTTTGCGGGTGCAGGCGGGAGTGGACATGCACACTGTGGGTGCGGGCGGAGGTATAACACACACGATGCGGGTGTGGGCGGTAATGGTCAGAAATTCAGCGGGAGCAGGATGAAGAAAACAGTCCCGCACGCGTGATTTGGAATTGTAGGATGGCCAAGGAAGATCCCGCCTTTCTCGCCTCTGATTGGCTAGAAGGGCTCTCCTACGATTGGCTACTTCATTTAGCAGCAAACCGTCTTCCCTCGCTAAGTGCAGACTGCTTCTGCCACCAACAGAACAGCTGTTTCGAGGAGTTTTGTAAAGAAAATGCGAACTTAGCGAAACAATAACCTTTTTGTTCTGTTTTGATAAAGCTTTATTTTGTTCCTTTTGTAAAAAAAAAACTAACTGAAAAATGTAAAATGTGAACTTATAAGTAATCTTGTTGCATTTATCACACTGTTGGATTTACTCTATATCTGTTGGCTCTCAAGCATTGAGGTTAGCGGAGTGCATATGTGTGCCTTACCTAGGTATGAAATATAATAAAACTGCCCTATTCTGCCCAGCTGTGTGCAGCAGGTCTGTTTCTCTTCTAGAATAATGAAAAGTGGTGAAAAATAGGTCTAAATTATAATCAGCTTTGAATTAAATTTCGATTAAATGATACACATTTAAACAGATGATGAGATGTGTTCTAACTTGCAAACAGTGTGATTAATGCAACAAGATGTATTGCAAGTTCCCATTTTGTTCATATTTGAGGTTTTTTTTGGTTCTTTTATAAAAGAAACTGAAGCTGGTTTGTTGTAAAACAGGACAGAATGGCGCAGGGCTCTACCACTAACCTTACTTAGGCCTCACAGCTCTGCAACAATCAGTCAAAGGCTGCTTTTTTGGGGCGAAGGTGGCAGATGAGTTAAGTACCCGCCCTGTAACCCCATCTGTCCCAGTCGTTGTGTCCTTGGGCAAGACACTTCAACCGCCTTGCCTGCTGGTAGTGGTCGGAGGGACCGGTGGCACTTGTGTACAGCAGCTTCTGTCAGGGTGCCTCAGGGCAGCTGTAGCTACAATGTAGCTCACCACCATCAGCCTGTGAATCTGTGTGTGAATGGGTGAATGACTGATTGTGTTGTAAAGTGCCTTGGGGGTTGTAGAACCCTAGAAGTTGCTGTATTGAAAATACAGGCCAGGTCATTTTAACATAATCGTAAAACAAAATAAATGGTTAGAATTAGAATGAGTTTACAGACATGGAAGGATCAAGGAGTAAAGACAGGATAACATTTGGGATGGGGGGTGCAACGCATTGTGAGTTTTTCATAAAGCATCACTTTCATAGTAAACTTATCAGAGTGGAGAACCAAATTCAGCAACAAGAACACTACAGTAAACTCTGAACTGAGAACAGAGAAAATTAATAATCACACCCAGCAACTGTGTCAAAGTTCTGGTGCTTTTTGACACCATCACTGTCTGCCCAGAAACACGTTTGGAGTCGAGATAAATGTTCTTACCAGTTCTGGGTGTTAAAATGTGCCCGGGTGGATTAACTTTATGTTTGATGAAGTTACTTAGATGTGAAGTAGAAGAAGATTCCACTAAATTGACTGTTTTTCTTACAGAAATACTAAAAAGCAGTTTAACAAACCCTTTATTCGACCTTTAAACTTAAAGTAAAAGTAAAAGGCCAGTTTGATATATATATATATATATATATATATATATATATATATATATATATATATATATATATATATATATATATATATATATATATATATATATTAGGGGTGCAACGGTCCACTTTCCCCACGGTTCGGTCCGTACCTCGGTTTTTGGGTCACGGTTTCGGTCCGGTTTCGATAGGGTGACCAAACGTCCTCTTTTCCCCGGACATGTCCACTTTTCACCGTCTGTCCGGGGGGGTTTCCGATATTGATGGAAATGTCCGGGTTTTCATCCAGGAGCCGGGTTTGAATTACGGGGGAGCTGGAAGCCCTAAACCTACACACCCAGGGAGGCCTGAAAAAAGATGCTGTTTCTACCTAAATTACATTATTTATATGAACTCTCAGCGCACCGGGGATTCTTTTATGAGGAGAGGACAGACATGCTGATTGTTGAAGCTGCGTCCTGCACGGCCACAGTAACATTCTCAAAGTGGCGCCACCAAAAAATATAATTAACACGCGATCGTTCATGTCCGTTCATATAATCTTCTGTCTTACTTCTGTCTTTTAATATCTTTTATTCGTGTCTGGAGCGCGTCACCTGTGCGCTGGTGATTTCACCTCACCTGCGCCGCCGCGCAGCGCACACTCCACTATTTTTCAGCCAGTAGATTCATTTGACCTGTTTTGTAACTCGAGTTGAATCAGGAGGAAGCCAGGAAACAGTTTATTCTGGTGGATTGAGAGGAGAAGCAGGAAGATCAGAGCCAGACAGGACAAGAAAATATTCAAATAAAAACAAGAAAACAAAGTTCTTGAAAATGAAAATGTTGGTAGATTTATCCACTACACCTTTTGACCTTCATAAAGCAATAATTCATAAGCATGTAATATTTATATATTTGATACAATTCAGATTACCTTCTAAATTCCGTCCCACATCCAGGGCCGTGTCAAGGCATCTTGGGGGCCAAGGCAAACAGACCCCCCCACCTTCTTGTTATGTTCTTCCTGTGTTTATTTTTCATCTCCATTGGTTTTCTTGTTTTAACACAGTATTATGATGTTTCATTTACCTTTAATCACTGACGGTTTCGGCGACTACTGTCGCCATCTTCAGAGTCACGCCGACTTGACGGCGTCACTTCCGCTGTTTATTTGCAGGCAGTAAGGGGCGTTGCCGCCCCCTACTGCCTACCCGTGCCTTACAGACGATGGATAAAGGAAGCAATCGAGATAAGGAGACGTGGACCCAGGACCATGAATAGGGATGAAGGAGTGTACACGCTGGATCATTCATGGGACGTGGTGATCGACCAGGAAGGCGCAGGCAGTAGGGGGCGGCAACGCCCCTTACTGCCTGCAAATAAACAGCAGACGTGACGCCGTCAAGTCGGCGTGACTCTGAAGATGGCGACAGTAGTCGCCGAAACCGTCAGTGATTAAAGGTAAATGAAACATCATAATACTGTGTTAAAACAAGAAAACCAATGGAGATGAAAAATAAACACAGGAAGAACATAACAAGAAGGTGGGGGGGTCTGTTTGCCTTGGCCCCCAAGATGCCTTGACACGGCCCTGGATGTGGGACGGAATTTAGAAGGTAATCTGAATTGTATCAAATATATAAATATTACATGCTTATGAATTATTGCTTTATGAAGGTCAAAAGGTGTAGTGGATAAATCTACCAACATTTTCATTTTCAAGAACTTTGTTTTCTTGTTTTTATTTGAATATTTTCNACTGAAGCAATGATTTCAAACTGAGCGAGGCTGTTCTCTAGAGGAGATTCAGCTTCAGTGAGATTGTTTATCATGTGTTAGAAACGTTTCTGTGGGTAAATCTGTGAGGGATTTTATCAGAACATGTGATGACATTTACAATGAGATTTGATTTTTATTTCATCTGTTCAGAACTAAACAAAATCTGTTGTAACGGGTTTATGTTTGATGATTTTCACTCTGAGTAAAACTGCTTCAGAGCAGCTGTGGATCAGTTCCTCTGCAGCTGAAGGAGGTTTTTGTACGGCGTTGTATCACTGTGTGAGTGGGTAGCTGTTATGCTGCTGACAGTAATAAACTCCTGCATCTGCAGGCTGAACTCCACTGATGGTCAGAGTGAAGTCAGTTCCTGAGCAACTTGCTCCAAAACGATCTGGAACTCCAGACTGACGAATTGTTGTATCATAAATCAGAAGTTTAGGAGCTTCTCCAGGTTTCTGAAGATACCAGTTCATGTCATCACCTATCAGTGTGTCAGTTTTACATCTGATAGAAACAGTTTGTCCTGCAGCAACAGACTGAGATCCTGGAGTCTGAGTCACACTGATTTCTCCTGATGAACCTGGAAATGATAAAAGAGAGCAATAAGATAAAAAAACCTTAATGGAATTTTTAAATGAAGAGTAACTAGAAGGATGTTGATGCTAAATGTTTCTCTGTTATTTAAGAGCATCATCTTAGTGAACCTGTTTCCATCCCTCAAACAGAGTTTTCATCAGAGTCTCACCGTGAACAAGGAGCCCCAGGGTGGTCAGCAGTAGAGTCAGTGACATCATCATTGTGCTGCCGGTGTGTCAGTGTCTCTGAAAGACCTGGACAGACACTGATCAACACTGACCTCTTAACAGCTGGGAGCAGAGAGGCAGGATACATATGCAAACACACACAGTCAGTCAGTTGATGATGACTTTAACAAATCAAGGTGTTTCCAGTCAAAACTGAATCATTTGTATCAGGAGCTGAAATGATCTGAGACTGAGTTGATCAGTCACCTTGTGTTTTTGTTGCTTTAACAGTTTTCTCTTTTCAGGTTTATAATATTTGTTTATAATGTTTATTATAATGTTTAATATTTATTTGGATATTAGTTGTGAGGAGATAATGTGAGAAAATATTTCTAAAAGTTTTAATACAGTAATCTAGGAATTTAAAGCAATCATGAAAAACAATAAAATGATGCTGTTATGATTAAAGTTTTATATTGGAGATTTGTTTCTGAAAATGGAAGAGATGTGTCATGAACGGGCTGGAACTGAACTGAGCAGAGCACAGCATGAGTAGAAATGCGGTGTGATTGTTACGACCCACACTCGGATTGACTGACGCTGGGTTTTAAACAGACACGCTGTTTAATATAGGAAGCTGCGGCGCGCAGCTCGAAGGGAAACGAGCGCGCCTGTGGTTCCAGAAATGAAAGAAGCCACATACTGGTAGAAGATGTCTGTTCGACTGAAGAGCCGTAGGGTAGGGTGACCAAACGTCCTCTTTTCCCCGGACATGTCCACTTTTCACCGTCTGTCCGGGGTGTCCGGGGGGGTTTCCGATATTGATGAAAATGTCCGGGTTTTCATCCAGGAGCCGGGTTTGAATTACGGGGGAGCTGGAAGCCCTAAACCTACACACCCAGGGAAGCCCGAAAAAAGATGCTGTTTCTACCTATTACATTATTTATATGAACTCTCAGCGCACCGGGGATTCTTTTATGAGGAGAGGACAGACATGCTGATTGTTGAAGCTGCGTCCTGCACGGCCACAGTAACATTCTCAAAGTGGCGCCACCAAAAAATATAATTAACACGTGATCGTTCATGTCCGTTCATATAATCTTCTGTCTTACTTCTGTCTTTTAATATCTTTTATTCGTGTCTGGAGCGCGTCACCTGTGCGCTGGTGATTTCACCTCACCTGCGCCGCCGCGCAGCGCACACTCCACTATTTTTCAGCCAGTAGATTCATTTGACCTGTTTTGTAACTCGAGTTGAATCAGGAGGAAGCCAGGAAACAGTTTATTCTGGTGGATTGAGAGGAGAAGCAGGAAGATCAGAGCCAGACAGGACAAGAAAATATTCAAATAAAAACAAGAAAACAAAGTTCTTGAAAATGAAAATGTTGGTAGATTTATCCACTACACCTTTTGACCTTCATAAAGCAATAATTCATAAGCATGTAATATTTATATATTTGATACAATTCAGATTACCTTCTAAATTCCGTCCCACATCCAGGGCCGTGTCAAGGCATCTTGGGGGCCAAGGCAAACAGACCCCCCCACCTTCTTGTTATGTTCTTCCTGTGTTTATTTTTCATCTCCATTGGTTTTCTTGTTTTAACACAGTATTATGATGTTTCATTTACCTTTAATCACTGACGGTTTCGGCAACTACTGTCGCCATCTTCAGAGTCACGCCGACTTGATGGCGTCACTTCCGCTGTTTATTTGCAGGCAGTAAGGGGCGTTGCCGCCCCCTACTGCCTACCCGTGCCTTACAGACGATGGATAAAGGAAGCAATCGAGATAAGGAGACGTGGACCCAGGACCATGAATAGGGATGAAGGAGTGTACACGCTGGATCATTCATGGGACGTGGTGATCGACCAGGAAGGCGCAGGCAGTAGGGGGCTGCAACGGCCCTTACTGCCTGCAAATAAACAGCGGAAGTGACGCCATCAAGTCGGCGTGACTCTGAAGATGGCGACAGTAGTCGCCGAAACCGTCAGTGATTAAAGGTAAATGAAACATCATAATACTGTGTTAAAACAAGAAAACCAATGGAGACACCCCCTCCCCGTCACTGGGCTCCCCCAGAATCCTCTGTGTAATTCAAAGCCTGCCCACGAGTATTAATTATAGTGTTTGCAAAAACACATCGACTTACATATGAATTGTTCTAGAGCCATTTTGTTGGCAGAATCTAATATTTTAGCTCTAAGCCAGGTGTTCTGACAGAACATCGGGAAAAAAATGGGTCCCAACGTGGTTTGTGTGGCATTCGGTGTTGTGTCTGCGGCACGCGGCAGCGATGCGCCTTTTGCGCATTTGGAGAATGAGTACTCGTGCGCAAAACGAGGCCCCTCATGGAGCGCGTGTTCTGCGTGTCGGGAGGGGTGGGTGTTTAGCCTCCTTATTAGAAAAAGCGTGGGTGTTAAAACACCCACATCCCCCACGGGTGTGACGCCCATGGTGTGACGTCATCGGTAGGCACAGATCCCCTGTCCTCTTTTTCGAAAATGGAAATATGGTCACCCTAGGTTTCGATCCACTTTGAAGTGTAGAAAAGCTGAAATTTCCAAACTTTATTTTATTCACACAATAATATAACTATTCNTCTCACAATTCAATTCAATTATGATTATTGTGTCAACGATTCGATTTGATATCTCGATGCATCACGATTATTTCATATGGATTTGTTTTCATTGAAGATGTCAGATATTTGCTTTTCTTTTTTAATCAAAAACATGTCTGACACAACATGCCATCTCCCGCCACGCTCTTCAGTCACAACAGTCTTTAGGACGATGTAAAAGTACAAAACATTTAAACATTTAAGATTTAACAAAGTAAAACAATCTGTTTCCTAATTCAACAGTCACATCTCAGGCTGTGGGAAAACATGCTCTGCAGATGCTAACAGAATCTTAAAAATACTGAAAACCTAAAGGACATGTCCAATTCTTGCCTTCAATTTAGTTGATAAAATCCATAATGGGTCCATATATTAGCGTTTAATGTCTTTGAGCAGCTTTAGAATCAAATATTTATGCCACAACAGAAATGAACTTGCATATTTCAAAGTTTGTAAATTTAAACGGTTTGTATAATGAGACATTTCAGATTGTATCTTATGTTTGGTTTTCATACACCAAACAGAAAAACAATTTTTTTTAATGAGGAACTGACACGAGTCTTTTCTCTCTCTAAAAGAGAGTGGCTCTGATCTTAAAATATGTCCTGAAAGTGAAAACAAGAAAATGTGGTTAAAGTATAAAAAAGAATTGGCTGTCAACAGTAATCTGCTGTTTTAACATATTCTAGTTTAGCTTCATTTCTGTTCTTCATCACTTTGAGAAAAACTGCATAAACTCAACTACCTGGAGTTTTCTGTTACTCTACCGTGGAATTTTCTTTGAACTCACAGATTTTTAGCCTCAGACCATGCAGTTCAACTAGATATTTACTAGGGGTGCAACGGTCCACTTTCCCCACGGTTCGGTCCGTACCTCGGTTTTTGGGTCACGGTTTCGGTCCGGTTTCGATCCACTTTGAAGTGTAGAAAAGCTGAAATTTCCAAACTTTATTTTATTCACACAATAATATAACTATTCGATGTATTACTTGTAGTCCAGTGTGTAATAATATGTTCAGAGACCAACAGAAATGTCACTTTTAAAACGCCTTTTCAATGTGGTGTCAGTGAGAGGCTAGGGCGACCGAAGCAGGACCGGGAGGGACGCGTAATTTGGAATTGTAGGATGTCCGAGGAAGGTCCCGACTCGGGAGTGTGTTGTGTGAGGGGTTGTGGTTGTGGTGTCAAATAAAGTGAGCCTCTGAGTTCACCGTTTTCTCTCCTCGTCTTTATATTCAACTGCACACCAGAAATGTTCCCACACGGAAGGTTTGTTTGAAGACGGCGCGTCGCATGTCGCCGTGGCTAAGTTTCTCTCTGTAGCGCTTGTTTTGCTCAAACTTTCAGCTCAGTGGGGCGGGTCAAACCTGTGACTGGATATTTACTCGCGGGTAGGGAGGGGGTCTGCTGTGAGCAGCTTCAGACGAGACTAGTGCAGGCACACGGAATGAAATTCATCTGTCTGGACAGACAAACGCACCCTGGTGCCATGTAAAGCATAAAATAAAGGACCAGCGCGAAAATAATGGCAAAACCGAAGTCCCGCGGTACACGAGGGTAGATTGTCCCGTGCAGGGAGGACCGAACGGTCCGGGATTTTACCGCGTACCGTTGCACCCCTAATATATATATATATAAGCAAAAATTTCTATCTCACCCTCAGCGGGTGGTCTCATCCTTCCAAGCTTGGGTGTTCTGCCAGAGGCCTGGGAGCTTGAGGGTTCTGCGCAGAATCTTAGCTGTTCTGCACTTTTCTGGACTGAGATGTCTGATGTTTTTCCTGGGATCTGCTTTAGCCCTCCTCCAGGTTGGGGGTCACTTTCCCCCGAGAGCCCCGATGACCACGGGCACCACCGATGTCTTCACGCTCCAGGCTTTCTCATAGGGCTGCGCAGTTAATCGAATTTAAATCACAATTATGATCTGGGGTTTTAACGATTATAAAAACAAAACGAGATGATTTGCTCCTCCCTCCTGCGCTGCTCCGAGTTGCAAATCGAGCACACCTCCCACACAGCTTTGCCAACTTAGCAACTTAGCGCTATTTCTATCAACTTTTCAGACCCCCTTCTTGACTTTTTATCCTAAACGCACCTAGCGAACAACTTAGCAACATTTTTGATAACCCTTAGCTACTTTCTGTAGAACTTTGTCGTTGATATTTCCTGCAGGTTAGCAAAACATTAGGAAAGGAAATGAAGTGCACATGTGCTGTATGATACATCAACTAACTAATCCTGAACCTTTCTCTGTGGATCTCACTCGCTAAAAAACTGTTGTTTTACAAGATAAAAAATTTCAAGACGCAGCGAGCCACACCTGAAGTGGATTTAGTGTATTTTATCAGGCCTGCAAACTCTCACACAGGAGAGTGAGACGGTCTTCGTGTGCTCTCACGCCACACCTCCAGTTCCTCTGGCTGATAAATAACAATAGTTAATCTTTCTGAGAAACACGTTGCATCGTGCTGCTGTACGCACTCCTACGGAAGCCCTGAAAGGCAACGGAAAAAATATTTTTTTTCTTGTGGAATTTTTCTAAGTCTTTTTTATTTTTTTTTTTTTACTAAGCCCAGAAAGGCAAAATGAAAAAAAAAATTTTTT
>SSNS01000567.1:131565-159065 GCA_006937985.1 Aphyosemion australe
ACAAGAAAAAATATTTTTTTTCATTTTGCCTTTCTGGGCTTAGTAAAAAATAAAAAATAAAAAAGACTTAGAAAAATTCCACAAGAAAAAAATTTTTTTTTTCATTTTGCCTTTCTGGGCTTAGTAAAAAATAAAAAATAAAAAAGACTTAGAAAAATTTCACAAGAAAAAAAATATTTTTTCCGTTGCCTTTCAGGGCTTCCGTACACTCCTCTATCACGCCTCCGACAGGACTAAATTATTATGCGGCATGACGTTGTGGAATATGTTTCTGTTTATTTTTGTATTACAGATGTTTGTACTGTAGATCTTTTTTGTCAGTATTTGCAGTATTTTTTTTTATATCAAATTAGATCGGTATTGGGCAGGCTTAAGTTAAACTTCAACCTAGACCCCTTTGGGTATAAACTATGAGGAAGTGTGACAGGAGGAATCAGGATTTGTGTGTTTGTGTGTGATTATCTTGTACAGTATATATATATATATATATATATATATATATATATATATGAAACGATCCTGCATGATTTTGTTGTTCCTATAGGAACCTGGAGAGCACCACAGAGAAAAAAACTGTACTTTTTTATATTTCTGAAGCAGCTGGTTTATGAAAAGTGTAAGAACAAATGTGGACGTGCCATCAATGTTTTAACTCTAATTCTCTGTAGAGGCTGTTCAGGGAGTTGTCTATAAACAGGAAATAATTGACACTTAACCAAGAACACAGTTCAGAATGGCCGGGACAGTCCTTTAATGGTATTTAAAGATTCATTGTGCACTCACTGTGCTTGTGTTTTCACTTCCATTTGTTAACCCTTATATAATACAACCCTTTAATTTTCTAACAAAAGAAATCCACTCAGGGGATTTAAGGGTTAAAGAGAAAAATAGCAGCGAGTTGGTAGATTCACAGGCCGGTTTTTGGTTCTGGACTTTATTAAAGAATATGTAACCGAATCAACTGTTGACTTGAAGCTGTATAAAAGGTAACTGGACAGGTGTACGGGTTCTTTTGTTCTCCTGTTGGTCTGGTTTTCTGTTAAAGTTTTGTTTACTGAATAAGTGTTATTGTCCACTCTGATAGACAACAGGAGATTAAACCATCAGTCATTGACCACGAACATTCCTGAACATTTTTGATATTTTGCTTCTGAAATGTGTGATTAGTAAAAGGTCGGATACCTGAGCCCTGTAAACCTAAATGAGCTGGACAGGTCAGACCCTCTTTTCTCACGAGGTTCTGATGTCTACAAGTCTTCTGCAAATGAAGCACGTCTGGAGGCGGCGTGCCGCTGTGTGCAGCAGCAAAACAGATCTGATGTTAAATGAATGATTCATGTTTATATGTTGCAGCAGTTTAATGGGAACAGAAAGGTCCAACAGCACCACTTATCTAAAATGAACTGGAGATGCCTTTAGGGGGAGGGGGTGATGTGAACAGTGGGATTGTGCTGACGAAGAGCTTCCCTCACCAGCAGTGTCACAAGCTTCAGCTCCACTCAGAACCGGAGCAGAATCAGAAGTGACTGGAGGACTTGGTTCCAGTGAAGTGTGCTCTGAGCTCAGCTCCCCCAGCAGACATCTCCCTGCTTCCCTGTGAGGAGCATTAATGTCTGATGTGTATCACCAGATAGGATCTAAGTAGTACAAGCACTGATTAAATTATATATAAAAACAGATAAATCCAATTACATTATGATTTTCTCAAACATATATTGTTGTTGCGACCCCTAATTACTATGTTTATTTTGAGATAAACAAATGCATCATTTCTTATTATTTCTTAATATTTTTATTATGCAACTTGCCTAAACTTGTATATGTGCACCACTCCACTGATGCAAATTCCTGCTAGAGTGAAACTGCTTGGCAATAAAAAAAATAGCATATTAACATCCTCTTTCAGGACAGTGACGGCTGTGTTGGGGGAGGGGGGAGCTTGCCTTTTGTGGGGAGACTTCTGGGGGCAGGAAGGTGTGGGTGACCTTGTTGAGATGGAGATGTAGCTGTGCTGTAGGTGGTGTCCTGGTTAGCTGGTGGCAGAACTCGTTCAGCCTGTTGGCTAACTGCAGGACCCTATGCAAGGATCCTAACAGTCTGCCCAGCACTCCTCCAGGACAAGCTGGCCCTGATGAATGTGTGCGATCCCATCTGCCGGTGGATCACAGACTTCCTGACAGATAGGAGACAGGACGTGAGGCTGGGAAGGAATGTCAGACACTCGGACCACTAGCATCAGAACCCCCCAGGGCTGCGTCCTCTCTCCCCTACTCTTCTCCCTCTACACCAGGGGTCTCCAACACGAACAATAAATGTTGTTTAAATGTCATTCTATAGTTTTTGGAAGTATTTGTTCATTTCTGACAAAATAGCTTAACTATGAAAAACTGACATTGCTGCTTAGGCTCCAGGCACAGGGTCAGGGACTGAAGAGGAACAGGTTAGCTGTTCCTGTGTGCTCAAAAACTTCTGTTACTGATCCATTCTTAAGAAAATGTCAACTCATTCACACAAAGTAGATTTATATTTCATTATCTGAAAGCATCTGATTAGTTAAAAACCAAAATATGTTTTGTTTAGTTTGAGTTTAAAACTGGAATGTCACTATTTTACTTTTACTTTTTTTACAATATTGATGTATTGAAAGAGAAAACAACTTATGCATGTGAATATAGTAAGCATAGCATTTTTAACATAGTAAGCATATTCACACATGGAAAGTATCAATGTGAATAAATCGTATGGCAGTAGCTCTTCTGTATGTCATGGTGTAAAAGTAGCTAACGCTCTCCTAAAGGTTGGAGACCCCTGCTCTACACCAACTACTGCTTTTTGTACATTAGTAGTGAAATGGGCGGGTTGTGTCCATGTTTATGTGCTGTAAATGGATGGGACCTGTAAATATTTGTGGGGATAAATCTATAAAAGAGGAAAAAAGAAAAATAAATAGCACTTCAGAAAGGTGAAGAAATGACTGAAAACAGGAGAGAGCTGGCTATGGCAATCCATTTTTACATTTAATCAATCTGACCTCTCTGTAATTCCTATTTTATATAGCAATAATTAAATTTATTCTAGTACTAATTGTATTCTTATTAGTCAAAATTGCAAATGAAGACATCAACAGCTATGTTGTTACTATAGAAACTGTAATTAAGAATATTAACAACTGCGCTAATAGGAATTATGTTAGAGAAATCTTTAAATGCATAAAAACCTAAGGTGGCCTTTTTTAACATTAATTAGGCAGACTAGACATGTATTCCAGATATCTATAATTCTTTTGTTCCTGGTAGAAATGAACATTCCAGATATCCATAAGAACATTCTTACTGAATGAGCATGTCAGGTATCTGAAACGTTCATTCTAGATAGTAAGAATCATTCAGTTAAAAAATCATTGACGTTATAGATGTTATAGAACATGTTATAGAATAAAGGTCTGACTGAAAGAAGTGTCAAACAAAAGTCATTCATTCCGAATGACAAGAGCTCAGAGACAAAGAAGGATTCAAATTGAATGCAGACCATGCGATCATGCTATTGCTTGTAAGTATAATATGTGGTCAGCTGGATTGAAAACGGGCGCACAGTGAGGGGGAGAGGTTGTTTTTAAGACGGACACAATCTCCAGGAGAGACACACGCATCACCTTTATCTCTTTATTTTTGCACATCTGAAAACGTGCTCGTGTCTCACGGTTAAGTGATCTAGCTCTAGTTAGAAAGCAGCAGACTTCCCTCTGCAGAAAATCCTTTTTTTAAAGCTCTTACACAATTTTTACAAATATTAATAGTTAAGTGAATCGTTTTCACGCTGAAGATGTGTAAAAGAGCTGCTTAGAGATGCTGTGTTCTGCTTGCAGCTAAAGTTCCCTCAAAGACCTTAAAACCTAAACCTCTAGTCGAGCAGGTCAGACTTAAAATCAGCTGATTAGCTGGCTCCTCCCCTCCTGAAAGTTGGACAGGAAGAATTCCTCCATTAATAAAGAAGAGGCAGGTAAGGCAGGAGCTGGAGATGCTGCTGTGATTCTGAACGACAGCACCGCCTCTCATCTGCTTTGATTTCTTTACCATTTTAGCTCCCAGCTTTACAGAATAGATAAATAAATGTGTTCTGTGTTGATTGGAAGAAGATGTGTTGTTAATGAAACACCCCTCTGCCTCTTCCAAAGCTTCTTGGAGGCTGTCAGAGGTGAGATCTTCCATCTGAAACTGTGACATGCTCTCAGAGGATTTGCATAATATTTGCACATCTTTTTTACGCGGTATCACCTGATCTGGCCTCGTCTTCAGCAGGATGACATTCTCACTGTTGTTGCTATATTTCCCTCTCTGTGTGGGAGAGACAGAACAGCAGACTCTCCGTTTATGGACGTGATGCAGGCTCGGCCAAAAACACAAAGTAGAAATAAAAGAGGTGAGAAAATAACAGAAGGGAGGAGGAAAAACAAAGGGAACCTTCTTGCATGAGCTGTGTGAGAGAGAGAGAGAGAGAGAGAGGGAGAGAGAGAGAGAGAGAGAGAGAGAGAGAGAGAGAGAGAGATGCCTCCAGCAGCACGATCTGCTCAAGTCTCAGATCAGCCTCAGAGATGTTTCCTCAGACAAAGTGACAGTCATGTTACAGGAAACGAGAAGAAGTCATGTTTTAACTGTTCACCTGTTGTTTATCCCTCACTCTCCTTTTTTCCTTCAATTTTTTTATGTTTTCAATTCCACTTCTATTATGTAAGTGCATTTTCCCACCTAAAAAGTCTTTTATTAAAGTGTTTATTATCTTAATAACTAAAAAAAGAACCATTCCCAAACTTTCCTGCAGATGGATAAATGAACGAACATGTCTAAACAGAGGGCTAAACTGCTTCACTCACAAAAGTTCAAATGCCGCCAAAATACCTTGAAAGGCCCTGGGTGTGAGACGGAGTTTTGAAGGTGATCTGAGTTAGAAAAAATAGTTTCTTCTGGTAGGCGCAGGATATTAGTAAGAGAAAGTCTTCTTCATGGGACAGCCCATGAAGAAGACTTCAGCCAGAAGTCGAAAATGTTGGCAGGTAAAAGAGATTTATACTAAATTTCTCTTACTAATATCCTGCGCCTACCAGAAGTAGGCTAACTATTTTTTCTATCTATTTAACTGTGGCACAATGAACGTTATTTTGGTGATCTGAGTTGTATGGAATATTTAAATATTGCATGCTTATAAAATATTGCTTTATAAAGTTAAAACATGTAGTGGGATGAATCTACCTACGTTTTCCTTTTTTGTTTGGTTTTCTTGTTTTTTATGCGACTATTTTCCTGTCCTGTCTGGCTCTGATCTTCCTGCATCTCTTTTAAATCCTCCAGAAAAACCGCTGCCTGGCTTCCTCCTTTTTCACCTCATGAGCTTGCTAGCCACAGCGTAATGGTGGCATACCTTCGGAATTCACCACAAACATACGTCTGAAACTGTACGTCGCCTCCATAACGTCTGCCTCACACACCTGCTAATTACACCACGTCACTAAAACGTTTGCTCTCTGTTCGTCGTCTATGAGTTGAACAGTTATTTTTTAAATAACTACGTTAAATGTCTGTTTTCAGTAGTTTTCGCTCCCATAAGCCTGCTTCAGACTGGCCAAAAAGTGATCAAACACCACAGGAGTCATTTTACGGCAGATAAAATCCTTAAAGGAGCAGGAGGCAGGATTTGTCCAAAAACAAGAAATAAATAGGATACATGTTAATTCTTGTGAAGCTAATGGGTGATGAAGCATTTTAAACTACAAAGAATGATGAAATCCATTTATCATTCCATTTTGTTAACTAGGCTGTGTGCTGCAAAATGCGATGCAGTTCGGACACGAATTTCCCGCGCTGTTTTACGGATGTGACACTTCAAGCGCGTTCTCGACAAGCTTCAAAACCGGAAGAAGAAGAAGAAGAGGAAAAAGCTGGCTAGGTGGCGGTAGTGCGTTGTTTGCTAGCCGCGTTAAAACCTCAGAAGAAGAGGACGAACTCTGGAAATGGATTCTACAACCAGCAAAAGACCAAGCGCAACTCAAAGCCCACTAAAGAGTGGCACAAAGAAGAAGGTTTTATCAGCGGCATCTCGAGAGTCAAAAAGAAAGTATGAGAAAAGCCGGACAGGGACCCCAATATGTATTGGATACGCTATTGAAGAATGGAGACTGCTTCAACTTGATCTGGGACTGAAAAAGGATGCGGACATGGCTCATTTTCTAGTGACCAGGTAAGGAATAATCGGTAAACATATCAGAGCGGGGTCTCCGCAATTTAAACTAAGAAAATAAAATCTATGGATTTAGATAATACAAGTTTAGGTAATCTAACAAATCTTTGTGCAGATGAACAAAAAACAAGAAGCTAACGGTGCTTAGCATATAGCTTCCTGATCCATTTGAAATAGCTAAATGCAACTAAGGAGTAATCGGATCACTTCTGCGTTTTGTGGACGAGACACCACTTGTCTTTTGAGATAAATGGATGCTCCGTTTATTCTGACGAGAAACGTAAACAGAGCTTGATTTGATGATATGATCTCACCGATGAGTCGGAGATAGCTATAGTGCGGTAGCCGGAGAGAGCTAGCGTGCGGTAGCATTTCAGCTGTGATCATGCTTCAGTTTCTGTGTACCACTGAAGAGAACGGACATTTTCCAAACCGAAGATGAATCATTAGAAATATGTCATATTTGACCTACAGTCCAACCTCTAAGCAGGACTGTTACTTCGTCGCTAGACATGGTGCCTTGTTTTGATAATATCGAGCCGCGCTCTGGCCGTACATCACTGTGAAACTTTTTTTTTTTTTCATAGTGAAGAGTTCATGCGCGCTCTCGTGCCGGGCTGCAGTTACTCACAGCGCCGAGCGCGTCGCTAATGAGTTTCGTTTCATCATCCTGCCTCCTGCTCCTTTAAAGAAAGATTGAATAAAAATAAATGGCCTAAATAAAATAAAAAACACTTTATGGCACAACTACCGCGCACAACACCTGATTCTGATGATAATAAACTGTTTTTAGGCATCTTAATTTAAAATTCGTATGGTAGTTACCTGGTTTAACAAGTGTTAATGTGTTTAATTCACGTATCACTGGTTTGATTGCTTCAATATAAATTATTCTGTGTAATTCGGTCATTTTTATGGGTTTATTCCTTCAGTTTAACTAATAAGTAACATTAAAACCTCCGTGTTGCCGGTGCGCACCGCGGTGGGTCATGGATCAGCTGATCTGAGCGCAGCTCAACAAAAGTGA
Source organism: Aphyosemion australe (assembly GCA_006937985.1). NCBI lineage: Eukaryota > Metazoa > Chordata > Actinopteri > Cyprinodontiformes > Nothobranchiidae > Aphyosemion > Aphyosemion australe. The sequence goes on from SSNS01000567.1 coordinate 138,824, forward strand.
AGGAAATTGGATAAACTTCCAACCTTATTGTAATATTGACAAAAAACGCATCAGAGCATCATTTTACCTGCAATTATTCACTCCTTAAGTAAAACTCAACTTCTATGAGCAAAAGAAAAACATGAAAAATGAACAGATGAATCAGGAAAGCAGAAAGAAATTTTATTTTGTTTTTACATTTTTCACTTCAGTTCAAACTATTTAGAATTTTGTGTTTTCATCACATTTGGCTTGTATTTTGTTGCATTGTTTGAAAAAATAACATAAACATAAAAACTATTTGAGATATTATATTTTGCATTCTTTAAATAAGTTTTGAACATTAAATGCTATTTAAATGGCATTTTATACTTTTTAGAATTATTTGTTTTGCAATTCATCTGGTATGTGAGATTGATCAGAAACAGTAATTTAGACATGTCTAAACAGAAGAAAAGAATATATCGTGATATATATCGTTACCGCACGTGCTTCTAAATTTATCGCAATATAGATTTTAGGCCATATTGCACATTCCTACTACCTACCCAATCAAAAACATGGTCAGCAGAGGGCTGCAGAGTGGTGTCAAATATGAAACAGGTCAAGTTTCTAACCCTACAATCACTGAATGTTAAGTTTAAAACACTATCTGTTGTTACTTTAACAGGAAGAAACCTCCAACAGAGCCTGGCTCAGTATGAGCAGCCATCTGTCACGACTCAAGCTTCTCCATCTGCGTCGGTACGGAGACACACGGCGTCATTTTGCGTCGGCGCAATGGCTCTCGCGCTTGCAGAGGCTGACAGAGACGTGCCCAATTATTTGTCAAAAGTGACAGACTGCAAGCTTGTGATTGGTCAGGACGCCGCTTCCTTTAAATTCGTCAACAGCACCGCCATTGCCCCCTCAATAAAACAAAAAGATATCTAGCGGCAGACACGGAGCAGATTGAAGAACGTCTCGTGGAAAAAGTTTGAAAATATGAACGTTTATTCATCCGTGACTGAAGGAGCACAAAGATACGGAGCAAGCCTTTTATTTGTGGACGGAAATGACTAGAAACGTGGGTTTAGAGGTGCCGACCACATGAAGAGGTGGAGGAGAATGAGGGACAAATTCTTCCGTGTTAAAAAGTCTCAAATACATTAAAACAATGTAAACACAGTAGTTAATAAACTATCGTGGACCGGATACGTGACTGTAATGGAGGCAGGATACCCCAGAAAAGCGCTACGCCCTCTGCTGTCCTGGCGGGGAATTGCTTTGCAACTCTCCCCAGGTGACGGAGAAGTCTGAGGGAAAACACCTCCATCAATGAGTGTGTGTGACTCCACACTCGAGCTGACGGAGACGTATAAATTAGGGTTTACTGGGGTTTGAGAAGACAGAGCACACATACACACACACACACACACACACACACACACACACACACACACACACACACACACTGGTATAGCTGTGATTTTTATCACCATGTGGGGCTTACGATTATCTTTAGAACCAAAATGGGAATTGGCACGTCGTTCGGATTGTTGGAGGAGGAGAATAGGGTCTAAAAATAGGGTCAAAGTGCATAATGATCCTACAGTGTGAACCAGAACTAAGTCAAACTCAGGCTGGACTCCTCCAGGGCTGTCCCTGGTCTCGGATCCAGTTTGGGTTCTTCATGGACAAGAGGACCTGGAGAAGTAGTCACTCAGAGGGAGATGTTTGGACGTTTGGGTGTTTTTAAGCCCCAACCTTTAGCGATGGAATTTTGCCTCTAGGTTGGGAATGAGTCTCTGCCTCAAGTCGTGGAGCTCAAGCATCTTGATGTCTTGTTCTCCAGTGATGGTAGAAAGGGTGGAGAAGAGGACTGAAGGCTATATCAGCAGTAATTATGGGGATTGCTCTGGTCTGTCAACAAGGAGCTGAGTTCTTGATTTACTCGTCCGTTTTTGTTCCATTACCCATGTTTGTGAGATCAGCTTGAATGAGGCAAACATTTAGACTTGCAAGGACAGTCAAACACATAATCAGACACGTCTCGTTACCCAGCCACACTGTGACCTCTGCAGGTTTAGCAGCAGGTCAGCAGGTGTTTACATCAAGCTGAAGGTATAAGGATGAAACATGGCTGACTCCTACGAAATCCAAAGCAAGCTGCAGGGATTCACAGGTTATTCTGTTTGGATTGGCTGAACTCTCTGTTGTCGGATCACAAATTTAAGTCTTTTATGAGAGAAGAAAATGGACAAGGGGAAGTAACTGAATTGAATTGGGGGAGATTTGCTTGTCAAGCTGCCCGTGTTATTTATTGTTAGTGGTAATTAAGCTTTTAGTGCTTTAGAGGCTTCGGTTTGTACTACACCTGGATTTTATTTACATACCTTATGACTGTAGCAGAACGTGAAGAGGACTCAGCGCTGCCAGAATAAAAGTCAGATCAGACGCCTGCGCTGGAAAATGCTCCGACACTAGTAAAATTACTGGTTAATATTTAGGAGGTGGTGTTGACCTGCTCGTCTCGTGGCTCAAATGGTTTCTTGTATTTAATAAGATCTGTTTTTTGGTTCACCCTTTACCACAGAGACCTTCAGGAGTCATCGTTTCTCCTCTTTCTGGGTGGTTCTCTGTGTTCACAATCCAAAGGTCAACATTCTGACACCTGATGTGGAATTAAATACGTGTGGGAATAAACCGAGAAAATACTCTGAAATTTCAGACTGCAGAGGAGTCAGCGTGACCCCTGCAGAGAGATCAGCTGGTTTTAGTGTAACAGACTCAGTGATCGTATCAGAGTCTCGCTCTGTGGAACTTTCTGCTGCTTTAGTTCAACCAATCAAACATTTTCAGTACCTAAACACTTTTATCCAACAGAAAAAAAAGCTCTCTTTGATATTTAGAGTTGTTTTCTCTCCTTGGAGTTCATCATATCTCTGACACCGTTTTTGATCCGGTACAGCAGGGGTGTCCAAACTTTTCAAGATGTTTGCCAAACGGCCACAAAGATTTTATCACGGACGTTTGTTCAGGATTCTTTTCCAAAAACAGGAAATAACGTCCACCAATAACAAGGTGTGTATTATGATGGACATTTCACAACATTTTAAACTGACCTGCTTTGTGTTTCTGCTTGGTGGTGAAGGAGTGTGAGCAGAAATGAGGACTCCAGCGTCACAAAGATCAGGAGTAATGGTGAGGAGAACCCAGTTTTAGAGCTAACAGGGACACCTAAGTGGAATCGTGACCCTTCCCGGGGAAAGTGTTGCTGTAGTGAGTTGTAGCATCGCTGACTCAGACGTTACAAACGAAGATCTCTCAGGTTCTGACTGCTTGGTGCTTCCAGCCTAACAGGAACGTCCCCATATTGTTCTCTTGGATGGCTCTGAAAATGCTGAGGCAAGAGAAACCCTCCACTGTGATTCAGACAGCCATGGGGTAGGAAAGTGACCTTTGACCTGTAGGTTCATGTCCAGCTTAATGGCCAAACTGTTTTCCCACTGAGAGGTTGTTTAACCTCATTAAACTGTGTTTGGATCTTCAGACCTTTGACTTAGATGCAGATATGGTGCCGTGCGCCATTGTTGGTCCGTGGCAAATGGGTTTTTGTCATTTCTTTATTTTTGTCTTTGGTTGATGTATTAAAAATCTTTCTTGGTTTTAAAACATCAGGTTCTTTGATAAAAATGACAGAATACAGATTTTTTAAATGTCATTTAGATTCTTTAAACTCCAAATAAAACCACTAAACAATGAATTTAATTCAGGGATCTAAGAATATTGGGATATTTTGTGTTATAATACTATATCAATATTTTTAAAAAGTGTATTTTTATTGAGAATTTACAGGCAAACATTTACTGTATGTTGTTTGTGCAGTGGCGCCCACAAAGGGTGGTCAGGGGTGGCCATGGCCACCACTAGAAATTTGCTGGCCACCATTTTTAATGAAAATGAATAAAGGAGCATTTATTACATCACCACAGGCTAAATCCGGGGGTCAGCAACCTGCGGCTCTGGAGCCGCATGCGGCTCTTTGAGCGACCCCTAGTGGCTCCCTGGAGCTTCTTCACAAATGTATGAAAATGGATGGGGGATATATTTTTTGTTTTAATATGGTTTCTGTAGGAGGACAAACATTCTTAACGTTTTCCAATGCTGTAAAAATGTGCATAATAAATATTACATTTCAACATTCCTGTCAACGAAAATTTGCGTCATAGCCTGCGACACACGTTTCAGCGCTGTGCCCATAGATATACGGCGGCACCGTGCCAGGCAGATGGATGTAAACAAATCAGCAAGTGTGTCAGGGTCATGGATCCCAAAGGGAAAAAGAGAAAGATAGATGATGAGAACAGAGGATTCAAGGAAGAATGGACCAAATTATTTGCTTTCATTGTCGACGTGGAAGGATTACCTGGAAAAACTTCAACTTTTCACCGTTGTCGCTCGGACAAGGACCAATCAGCGGAGGTTTCATTGACTGACCAATGAGGGGACAGGATGCTTCTCAGTACATCTCCGGGTAAACATGGAGGAAAAGTTAATATTTGCTGTGTCTGATGTCCCAGAGCTTTACAAGACTTCACTTAACTCTAGCAAAACCTTGTGAGACTTCACATCTACCGCTGTTTCAACTCTGAACTGCTTTAATAACCCAAAATTCCCTCCAATCTGACGGCCAATCAAAACAACGGAAGACTCGCTATTCGCCCTGGAACAGAGGCGTCGCTGGCTTTTGCCGCTGCCGCATGTCGCCTCCCGTGTGTCAGGTTATAAAAGCGATAGCGATGAGTTTCACTGATTGCGGTCGTTTGTCGCCTCCCGTGTGTCGAGCCCATAATTTGAAAAGACATTTCCAGGGAAGGCATGCTAAATTTGCAGCCGACTACCCACTTAGGAGTGAGCGAAAATGTGCAATTGCAGTAGGCTACTTCTGGAGAAATTAGAAGAGCGCAAAAGTACATTTAAGAAGTGGATTCCATCTCCAAACTCAACTACTGCTGCAAGTTTTGTTGCAACCTGAGAGATAAAAGCGTGGAAAACTGTTCACGGATGGTGATTACATGAAGGATTCGTTCATCAAAATATCAGAGCACCTATTTCAGACTTCAAAAACAAAACCGAGATAATCCAGAAAATTAAAGACATTCCTCTCTCCACAAAGACAAGGACCATTAAAACGACAGGAGACGTCACCAATCAGCAAATCAGAGACATTAATTCAGCTCCAGCGTCCTCAACTACCTGTGATGAGTCGTGTGATGTGATCCATATCAAACAGACAGCGCTGTTATGCAGGTATGTGAGCTGTGATGGGCTCAAGAAGAAATGATCAAATTAATCCCACTGATTAATATTGTAATGGAAGTTAAAACGTAAAGCACCAAATATCTACAGCAGAGTCACGTGGTGTGTCGTTCTCTCCAGGATGCGCTGCAGGAAATAAACATTTAATCATGAATGCTCATTAAGTATTTGTAGCCTACTTAGTCATTTTGATAATAGGCTAATGTAGCTAATATACACTTACAACCTGTGTTGCCTTCATATAAGGCTTATATAAGGCTTTTCATTTTTTGCGGCTCCAGACAGATTTGTTTTTTGTTGTTTTGGTCCAATATGGCTCTTTGAACATTTTGGGTTGCCGACCCCTGGGCTAAACCTTACCAGAGTTACCATGAGGATCAATTTGGTGTGCCACCCCAAGATTTTCTCAGGCCCCATGGCCACCCCTGTGAAACTTTTCTGGGGGCACCACTGCATTTGTGTGGTGCATTCAGACTCCGACCTCTAGGTGGCAGCAGTTCTTACTGTCTTCATTCTAACACAACAACGACATCTCACAATAACACTGGATGTGTCTTGGAAGTTTCTGTCCTGAGTTTTCTGATTAAATTCAGTTATAAAAATGATAAATGTTGCCTGGCTAGTACTGTGATGTATCGTATCGCCTCCCCTGTATTGTGATTTATATCATATCACCAGATTCTTGCCAACACACGCCCCTGCTTACAGATTTATGGCTTCATTGTTAACAGCGAAAAGTGAAAAAAGAAGCAGATTTTCAGCTGGAATCACGTCAGTCACATGGTAGCTTACAGTGTAATTGCAAAGAAATGTCAACTTTGGTGCACCTCTTCTGGCACGAGTAATCTATTTAACACAGAAACAATGTATTTTAGCTCTTTAGCTGTTGATTGTAATGTTTTCTCATCTCCAGTCCCTCTAACTCAGTGATCCCCAACTCCCCTCACCGAGGGCCAGTATCCAGCATGTTTTACTGTTTCCCTGCTTCAACACATCTGATTTTACTCAGCAGGTGATGAGCAGGCTTCTGCAGAGCTCGATGAGCTGCTGCACAGGTGAATCAAGTGTGTTGGATTAGGGAAACAACTAAAACATGCTGGATACCAGCCCTCGGGGAAGGGCGTGGGGGATCACTGCTAGCCTCTCATGTGAAGTCCACCTGTTGTCAGAGGGACTGGAACATGCACGGCCTCCTGTCTTTGCTGTAGCTGAGTCATCAGCACCAAGCGATCCAGCTCCATCTGGCTGTCTGCTTCATAGATCTGCTTCGTGTTTCCAGTCTGACAAGGAGTCAGTGGAGTTAATTCACTTAATCTGTGAGTGGAAACAAGCTGCAAGAGAGAAGACACAAAAAACACAACCTTCTTTACATTGAAGTGCAGTTATCAAATGATCCATCAGCTTGTTCTGAGTTGGGTGTCGCCGCAACAAATGGCCTTTTGATGATTTTATTCTGAAAGAGGCGACACTAAAGCCTCCTTTCCACTTGACGTGAAACCAGCGTGTAATGTAATAGCAGCGTTTTACCCGCAAGCTTCCTTCCAATCGAGAGCGTTTCAGATGTGAAACGCGAGCGAAAGTGTTCCACACCACTGATCACGCAAAGACACAAAATCACGGGAGAATTGCAACACCACACGTGGTTTCAGAAGTCCACACAATTACAAGAAAGGAGAAAGACACGTATCCAAAAAGGTCTGTGGTTTATTTTCTGTTCTGTTTACGTCGGCTACGAGGGTTTCACAGGAAACGACGTACTGCACGTGACTTTTATTTTGGAAGCTTCTGGATGTTTTACACTGCTTTCATGTTTGACTTCCTGTCTGGCCCGATATGAACTGCGAAGTTTGACATGTTTTTGGAAGCATAGCGCGATGAGGAAGACCGCAGTTGTCAGCAAGAAAAAGGTAAAAACAACTCTTGATGTGTGCTAAAGAACCAAGTGATAACAGTTAGAAAAAATACACAGAATGAACGCTCAAAAGATCTGTTTGTTTCTTCCTTCCTCTCTTTCTTTTTTCTCTCAAACATTAAAAATAACAATAAAAAAGCAAAACCAGATAAACCAACAGGCAACAATCAAACTGTTTAATAATCAGGAAACAAAAATAACAGTTCAGCAAAGAGCAGGGAGAAGCAAAGTGCTCATCAGGTCCTGTCCCAAATCACAACAGTAACTTTCTGTTGGCCATGTCCAAAAAATGTCAATACCATCACAGTGGTTGACTGGAACAGCCCTCTCAACAGCCAATGAAAGAAGCTCTGACAACCTCTCCTCAGAGCAAAGGGTGCGGAGTTTGGGTTGGACCAGTTTGAGTTGCCATGGACACCGGAAGTGTGCCATATGTCTTCATCAGCTCAGACATGTTGGGGAAGATCAAATTGTTTTCTTTGACCGCTGAAAGAATGGATGTCACCTTTATTGGTGGAGGGCATGAGTAGGAAGCATGAGAGACTGCTTGGAGTGCCTCTGTTGAGATTCTTGCTGTTTGCCACTTCTCTGGGACTGTCAGGTAATGGAAGGCATTCAAGATTTTCCATGTGGAATTATCTCTTCCTTTAAAACATCTCTGAAGCTCCCGTGTCATTGTGTCCACAAAAGTGTAGTACACTTTGGCACGGTAGTGCTCTTGGGGGGTTGTGAAAGCATGGTCAGCAGTAGCTGTTGTTGCAGCAAACTTAAACTTTGCTGGCACTCTCCTCCTCCTAGCTTGTCCAGGCACCTCAGATGGAGGATCCAGTCCCACTGATGCTGCCTTCTCTGTAGCCTGTTGATAGATTTTCCTCAAACTCTTCCTCCGTTCTGCTGTGGGACAGCCTCTCTAAAACTCCATCAACAATCTTGTATGCTGAAACCAAGTCGATGTCTTTCTGCTGCAATGCATCAGCTGCAGTTGCGGTCACTTGGAAGATTGGACAAGTGATCTGCAGACACAGGAGGAATTCAAAATTGACGTTTTTGAGCAGAATCAGGGCATCACCTGCTGAAGAGTCTGGGGGATCTTGCTGTGTTATTTCCTCAGGAAACTGCATTAAAGCTGGGAGGACCTTCCTCATTGTCTAAGGAGCAGTTTCTCAGCAGGTCCACCTGGTCCTTGTTATGTTCTTCCTGTGTGTCTTTTCAATCTCCATACGCCAAAACTGTCAGCTGTGTATTAAACAAGAAAAACCAAAGGAGGTCCGTCTAGTGTCTGACAGCTTCTGCAGCTCCAGTGGGCGCTGATCAGGGTACACCTTCTTCTGCATTTTAATAAATGCTGAGTGCCGTTTAGATGAGTTGGCCACAAAAGTGTAAAGTTTGTCAAAACAACTGAAAAAACTCATGAAGCAAATGTTTGGCTTGGCACTCTCTACCAGCACCAGACTAAAGCAATGTGGCTGACAGCGCACATACAAGGCCTTTGGATTCTGCTTCTGGATTCTTGACTGAAGCCCCTTAAAGTGCCCACTCACGTTTGCAGCCCCATCATGACCTTGGATGTTGTCTATCTTCAGATTATTTTCTTCCAGTAGAGCCCTCACAAGCTTTTGAAGAGCACTTGTTGATTCCACATTACACACCTGAAGGAAACGCTCCTCGGTTTCCATGTTGTGTACATATCTGACAACAAAGGAAGCCTGTTCAGTGTGAGACACGTCAGTGGTTTCATCCCACAGTATGGAAAGGATTTCAGACTCCTGCAGCTCTGTTTGGATGACACGTTTTACTGATGTAGCCAAAAGCTTTGATTATGTCATTCTGACTTCTGTTTGAGAGGAGCGAGACGAGAGGTCTTTTTCCAGATCCTTGCTGCTCTTTAGCCTAGTGAACTAGACCAATTTCTTGCCTTGCAGAGTTTGGTCTAGGCACGCTTCATTGGAACCCTCGCAGCCCGATCCACTGCTGTGGCTGTCCAATCACAGCTCGCTATAGTTTTGGTTGGGCCAATCACAGCGCTCTATATTGTGGGCCAATCACAGAGTGGGAGCAGCCGAAGACGTCAGAGCTGCGACCACGAACACAAACAACATCCCGGGGCGAGCGAGCATTTGCAGTCCGGGCCCCAAGACTTTGCAATAAACTACCTCTAGATATCAAACGCTCATCTAATGTTAAACGTTTTAAAGCTAAACTCAAGCAGTATTTTGAATCTATTTAACTACTTGGCAGTTTTATTTATTATTATCTAAAACCCTGGAACGTTTGTATCCATTTTTACTATTTTAGGTGTTATTTGTTTGATCTTATTTTTTAATGTGTATTTGATTGCTTTGGGCAGTTTCATGGTTTTTTTTTTATTGTTGCTTTCATTTTTAATATATGTGTTTTATTATTTTATCATGTATTGCACCTTGGGCAGCCTTGATTGGTTGTAGTATGGTGCATTAGAAATAAATAAATGAAATGAACATGGCGGCGGCGCAGGAACCACGTTGGTTTGAAACGGCTTTGTCATCAACATTGGATTATTTAGACTCCAACGTGCGTAAGTCTGTCTGATATACTTAGCAGCTTCTTATTTTTATCAAACAAAGTAGTGCAATGTCCCAGTACACCTGATACTCACATGTTTTTCATACAAAAACGACAGAAATCATTGATGTTAGACGCCATTGCTGGTTCCCTCTTTTCCATCGCTGTGATTATTGTTCGTTACTCTGATTCCAATGCAATCCAATTTTATTTCTATAGCACTTTCTACACAACACTGTCGACCAAAGTGCTGTACAATAAAAAATATAACAAACATCAATAAAACATTAAAAACACATCACAATATTGGTCCTAGCACTATCCAATTGCGTGCTGACATTTTGAAAGACAACCGTAGATCCCGCCTCACGACTGAGAGCCGTCAATGGTTCGTGGTCAGACTATATATTCACATATATAGGATGGCTTGCCAGGCTAGCTCTTTTATGGTATCAAGGTGTAAATTCACTACACTGTCACACTTACTGAACAACTCAACCAACTCCAAGAAATTTCCTTGATTTTGGCTCGACGCAGTCTCATCATCTCCCCTGAAAGGCATACCCTGTCTTGCTAGGTAAAGAGTAATGGCTATCAAACGTTTCTCTCTCTCTCTCTGTGTCTTTTGCTGCTTGTGACACTTGGTCAGCCACTTCAAACGCAGCCTCCAATGACTTTTCCTGAATGAGTTCCATCTGACCATACTACACATGAGACTCTGACGCACTGTGCTCTTTGATTTTTTTCTAAAGCCTTTCCCCACTGATTAAACCCTTCTGTCTTCCAGCAGGGTTTGTGACTTGTGTGCTTTTCATCATGTAAGAAAAGACGGCAGCTGAAACAAAACATAGCATCAGCACTCGGAGAATACTCTAGCCACGAATTATTCTCGTACCATTTCTTTTGAAAGGATCGTCCTTCTTCATTTTTGGGATATGATGACAGAATTGGTTTGCAGGGTCCAATTTTATCACACATTTGAATAAAGGCCTCATTGTACTTTATGTTGAATTGTAGGACATGGGCAGGATCATTTGGGTGTGCAAGTCCAAGTAGGTCTGAGAATGTCCTCTCTAGGGCTCTGACTCATTCTCTGATACTTTCACTTCAGCCTCTGTCTCCTGACTTGCCCTTTCCTCAGAAATCACCCTGGGCTCTGTCTGGGACTCGCCTCTTTTCTCCTCATCTGATCTATCACTCTCCACTTGCTGTCCATCTGAGAACAAGGCAAACTTTGCTATTGTATGAACTAATTATTTAGTCATTGACATTTAACACGTCTTGCACCTAATCCATAATCAAGTAGCTAACAATAGAAAATGTGGTATCAAAACATTGCAATTGTGTAAATTATTGTTTCTATACTTGAATACCTCTGCGATGCAGCTTACCTGTGCGGTCCTGGTTCTATCGCCCACCCTCACAGCCCCACCCTCAGATTGTCTGGGTGTGACGAGACGTATGATGCGGTGAAAATGGCGGTGGTGGGAACCTCATTTTTTGCCTCATATGCCAAAAACAGACATAAATGGGCTCAGACTGTCCAGGGTTTATTAATGGCTGTGACTAAAACGGTGGCTGATTGCCACGGAGTACGTTTCACATCTGTTTTTTGATGCTTTCACATCTGGTGGAGAGGAGGGGTGACAGGTGAATATAATTAGTTATCTCATCAATCAAACTGTTTATATTGTTTATTAATGATTTTGTAAATGTGTCTACTTTGCTTGGTTCGGTTTTGTCTGCTGATGACACAACATTGTTTTATTCTGGATCAGGTATACAAAATGTAATTCAAGTGCTAAACAGTGAGATGGTTAAACTAAAACATTGGTTTGATATAAATAGACTAACATTAAATCTTGATAAAACAAATTTTATAGTGTTTAATGATGAACAGAATAATGAAGTATCTATAAATATTGATGGTGTGGAAATTCAAAGAGTAAAGGAAATCAAATGTCTGGGAGTCATGATTGATGAGGATCTTAGTTGGAAATCACATATAGGATATATAAAAGGTCAAATGGTCAAAGCTACTGCAGTATTACACAGAGTCAAGAATTTACTAAACAGTTCTGGGTTGTTAGCGCTATATCATTCATTAATTGAGCCATATTTGGCATTTTGTGTAGAAGTCTGGGGGTCAACATATAAAACCTACATTCAACCACTGTTTATTTTACAGAAAAGAGCTTTGAAGGTCATCAGTAACACCCGTTATAGAGATCCATCTCATCCTTTATTTTATAAACATAAAGTATTGAAATTTCATGATCTAGTGAGCTTAAGGATACTACTACTTATGTATAAAGCTAATAGCAATAATTTACCTGTTAACATTCTGAAACTGTTCAAAAAAAGAGTTGGTAGTTCTAAATTTAGAAGAACATGTGTTTTTGAGATGCCTAAGTTTAGGACTAAAAGGAAGGAATGCTGTGTTTCTGTGGTTGGGGTTAAATTATGGAACAATCTGAATAAGGAATTAAAAGAATCCAAATCACTAAATATATTTAAAAAATGTATCAAATCAATTGTATTAACTAAATATGTAAATATAATGTAAGATGGTGTTTGTGAAGTATTGAGTTAAATGAGTAGTAATATTGTAAATATTCTAGAAGTATGGAAGAGCTGAAAGAGCAATAATATTGAATTTAAGTTTCTCTTATTTTAATTTAGTATTGTAAAAAGGGGCAGAACTTTATAAGATTTTTTCTTCTCTCTGCTCCTTTTCATTCATTGTTTGGTAATTTATTTAAATGCTGTTTGTTTTTTGTTTTATTTGTTGTTTGTTTTATATTATGAATGAAATAAAGAAAGTAAAAAAAAAACAAGCAGAACTGGGATGTAAGCAGCAAATATGGAAAAGCAGAAAATGCAATGGAGATAAATAAAAACAGCAGAGCACAGAGCTGTGTACACGTTTTAGTTTCTTATTGATACAGCTTAAGGTGGACATCTGTGATCCCTGATCCACAGCAGCTGGTAGAGCTGCATCTAATGACTCTTAGATTCGTCAAATAAGGATTAATTTTCATCCAAAACTTGTAAACCATCTATTATAACTGTTTTTTTATTCTCCTGCACGGTCTCTGAGGTCAGCTGATAGGATGCTCCTGGAAGTCCCCAGAACGAGACGTAAGCTCAGAGGTGACAGGGCTTTTCTGTAGTGGCCCCTGGGCTTTGGAACGCGCTGCCTTTCAACATCTTTTCCATTTTTATGCGTTGGCTTTTAACTTACTTTACGTTTTCTTGTAGTTTTTATGTATTTTTATGTTGTGTATTGTTTTTAATGTATTTTATTTCTGTGAAGCTCTTTGGTCAATTTCAAACTGTGCTATACAAATAAAGTTGCCTTGCCTTTTTATATATCCATAAACATCATCTACACACGGGACACCTGAGATAGGAATCAAAGACATTAGACGCACACACACACACACGCACACACACACACACACACACACACACACACACATTGCTAAGACAAACGTGGACCCATATTCCAGTTCAGGTTTTGCACAACATTTATTTACCAGAAAACTGAGTCAAACACGTGACTGGTCTGACCTTTAATAGAGGAATGGGGTTTTTGCAACGAACCCCTGGTCTGACGCTTGCTGACTTCTTAGCCAGGTGAATCACTTCCGGGTTGCTGTACCGTTTGTGTTCTCTATCGCGTTTTTTAAGCGATTGTTGCAGGACCGTCGAGAATAACAGTCAGCAGGATAATCCAGGCCACATTTAAGACACCACAGTCACATTTTTAAATATTAAGTGTCCTCTTAAATTCATTATGAAGGTGAGTTAACAAGCTTCTGCTTCTCACCTGTGTTACATCAGTAATGATGTCATCATGTCCACATCGGCCTGGCCCTCGGATCCTCCTGTAGCTAATCCCGTTTTCATGCCCGATGCTGCACCCCGTTTCTACGCTACCGGTCTTGCTCTCAGCTTGTGTCTTTGCTCCTGATGCTAATAGGACTCAGAGCTGGAGCTTGATCCTTCAGAAAAGGGAAAACAGGAGAAGAGAAATACCAGGAAGTTTTTCCCTAATGCTCTTGGTGTAAACACCGCCTAAAAGTGGCAGTTATTTGGGGCGAGTTGCGTTACTCAGAGGCTCCCAGGCAGACGTTTTAGTAGCAGTTGGTTGTTTGTCGTCCTGGTTGATAACTGTTTACTCAGGTCAGCTGGAGGCCCCCCCATCCTCTCTGACATGAAGTGAAATGCGTTAGTGGTGCACGAGTGTTGAGTCACAGTGTGAAGCGACGCTGATGAGAGCAGACACTAACCTGACATTTATTGGGCTGATGATGTTTTTTATTTTTTTCTGCCTGAATGAGCTGTTTGGGGGGGGGGGGGGGGGGGGGGGGGGGCTGTCATCTCAGGAGGCTTTCTCGTAAGAAGAGGAGCCATCTTCTTCCTCTGAGTCTGTACACAGTTCATGCTTCATTTGCGTTTCCTCCACACTCCCACGCTCGTCTTTTCCTCTCCGCTGCTCGGCCCTCGTGTCTGAATGTGTCAGCAGCTCAAACCGCTGCAGGAGATGCTTTCTATTCAGCATTCAGAGCTGAATGGCAGCGCTGGACCCAGTTCTTTTGACGTGTTTTGTTTATCTGAATAATAAGTGTCTACAAAATGCCAGAAAACACAAAAACATTCTTTTTGTGTCCACTGCATGAAGCACTGGTTGTTCAGAAATATTGTCAAAAATAGTGACGGTTGTACCATAATGTTTAAATCTATATAGATTATTTCTGAGCAATAAAATCAGTTATACATATAAATGTTTTATATGTATAAAATAAAGGTTTTGCATTTCTGACTGAAGGAAAAGAGAAACAGGCTACCAAATAGCCTTGTTTTAATTTACAATAAACATCTAAGAGTATAATGCTTCAACAATTAGATAAAACATCTCAATTTTCTACATGTATGAAGAAAAATGAACAAAAGTTTCACTATTAATCCTTATGAAGAGCTAAATGTGAGAAACTCTAGCTGGTAAAAGGCTGAATGTGGTAAAATAAAGCTGTTAAAATGAGTCAAAAAAGTAGCTGTCCATTTGCTAAATGTAACGTACCAAAAGTGGGAATATGTAGCTGTAAGTGTCCCAGTGTGGTAGTTTAACAGCTAAATGTAAGAAAATATGATAAAACACTAAATGTGGTTAGAGGTGATATTTGATGACTGTGGATACATTTAGCAGTATATGTTTTAAAATATTACGTTTTTCTACACCATAGCTTTCTAGAGGATGATAAATGATAAATCGCTAATGTTTTCATCTACAAAGATGCCCGTCATGCCTTCATTCAGCTGCTTATAGAAATCAGTGTTTGAAGCTCCCAGTTACCATCATCCATGAGCCTGCATGTCTTAGGCCCAATCCCAACACTCGCACTTGCACCCTTCAAATGTGCGTTCCCAGCCAGGGGTGCGAGTGTGTAGGGTGTCCTGATTCTCAAGTGTGGAAGGTGACCACGCCCCTTTTGCACCCTTAATCCGCACTTCGCCCAAGTCCCCATCGATGCGGATTTTGGGCAAGGGTATTACCCACAATCCATTGCTGCGTGGGAAGTTTGAGAAGAAGGCAGAACAATGGCTCAAGTGTGTTTTCTGAAAACATGTATTTTCAAATGAAAAGTTAATTTTAAGATGATTAATATTTATTCATTCCCTGAATGTTTTAGACTAAGATTTAGCGTGGACAGCATTGAATGTAAATTTTGTTTGTTTGAAAGTTGTTAATAAACATTTTTTAAAAAGTAGTACAAATAGCAACCGGTGTCCCTGCATGCGTCGTGGTCAATAACGCAACGCTCCCCGTCTCAGTTCTATGAGGGGCCGTGTAAGCCATAATTTATTCTGTTACTCTCACATGCATAAATTCTCCTCACACATGCATACATTCTTCTCATACATACACACATTCCACACTCATACACATATATATTCTCTACACACACACATGTATTCTCTGCACACACACATATATTCTCTACATACACATACATATATTCTTTACACACACACACATATATTCTCTGCACACAAACATATATTGTCTACACACATACATATATTCTCTGCGCACACACATGTTTTCCACACACACACACTTATATTGTCCACTTACACACACAGACATACTCTTCACATTCACATACATTCTTCCCTCTCTCTCTCTCTCTCTCCCTCTCTCTCTCTCTCTCTCTCTCTCTCTCTCTCACACACACACACACACACACACACACACACACACACACACACACACACACACACACACACACACACACACACACACACACACACACACACTTTCTGGTTTGACATTATAAGAATATCAGAGATAAAATATATATAAATGTGAAAATGAAGAAAGAAGTGTGTGTGTGTGTGTGTGTGTGTAAATGAGAATATATGAATGTTAGAGGAGAATGTATGCATGTGAGAGAAAGTATGGTTGAAACGGAAGGCAGACCATCTTACTGCTCTGTGATTGGCTGAAAGGTTCGAGGGAGGGTCATTGTCATGAGAGAAGCGTTCTCATCATGGACGCTGAAGCGAGGCTGGAGCTGGATATTTTATCTGTCCTGAAATGGTCACATATCTGTCTTCAGCTCTTGAGCAGCAAAGGACAGGCTCACCTCTCCCTACTGGTACTCAAAGCGTGGCTGAAAATGACATTAAAGGACTTTTTCAGAACAAACTTCTCTGCAGGCCAGCCACCTCGAACCGGTACCGGTTTCGCTGCCTCGGGAGTGCTCTCCGGTCAGAAGCAGCGTTTCCGTCAACTGTGCCTCGATTCCAGCTAACTACACGTGGAATTACGTTTTATTTTGAAGAAAATATGAAAGATAGTGGTGTTACTTTATTGTTCAGTTTGTGGGTGACGTCAGAAAATTATGCATTTATTACGTGATATTGATCATTCTGAACGTTTCCCTTACGACCGCTGTCAAGTGAGCCGACACTTGGAAATACGCTGGGGCGGAGTGCACCAGCTGGTTGTACGTCCGGATGTAACCTTAAGTCCAACATAGATTTGAAAGTTACGCTACTTAAGAAGACGAGTGCACCACTCAGGCCTAAGCTCTTCAGCCGCTACGCCCAGGTGTAACTTTTACGCCTGGTCCACACCAGGTGTAAATTGGAAGATCTAGCCTACAGCTATTGTAAATAAGCAACAGCTTAAGTGTGCAAACAGAGAAGCTAACCTGGCACAGCTGAGACTCACCGAGGATGCAGCTGATTCATTTGTTCTCTGCGTAAAGCGTTGATGAAAGACAGACGACCTCCATTGTTTAAGCACTGTTTTATTCTTTAAATAGCAGCACATTGGGTAATGTATATAATAATAATTCATATGAGTCATTTAGTTGACCTATTCCGATCATTTTCCTGGATGCAGCGTTCTCGCGCTGAGGTTGCTGCGCACACGGCAGAGAAAAGCTGTGCGTAATGGCACCGCGTAATGGCACCCTCCAACCTTTCAGCCAATCACAGAGCAGTAAGATGGTCTGCCTTCCGTTTCAACCATACTTTCTCTCACATGCATACATTCTCCTCTCACATTCATATATTCTCATTTACACACACGCACACACACACACACACACACACACACACACACACACACACACACACACACACACACACACACACACACACACACACACACACACATTTCTTTCTTCATTTTCACATTTATATATATTTTATCTCTGATATTCTTATAATGTCAAACCAGAACGTGTGTGTGTGTGTGTGAGAGAGTGAGAGAGAGGGGGGGGGGATGTATGTGAATGTGAAGAGTATGTATGCATGTGTAAGTGGACAATATAAGTATGTGTGTGGAAAACGTGTGTGTGTGTGTAAAGAATATAGGTGTGTGTGCAGAGAATATATGTATGTGTGTGTAGAGAATATATGTGTGTGTGTAGAGAATATATGTTTGTGTGCAGAGAATATATGAATGTGTATGTAGAGAATATATGTGTGTGTGCAAAGTATATATATGTGTGTGTGCAGAGAATATATGTGTGTGTGTAAAGAATACATGTGTGTGTGTAGAGAATATATATATGTGTATGAGTGTGGAATGTGTGTATGTATGAGAAGAATGTATGTGTGTGTGAGGAGAATATATGCATGTGAGAGTAACAGAATAAATTATGGCTTACACGGCCCCTCATAGTCTTCTGATAATATCATCGCCACAAAGTAACACGTGTAACACCATCAAACAGTACAGTAGATACCAGAAAAGCTGTGCTGCAGCGTTGTTGTTGTCCATTCCTTCAGCCATTGTTCATATCCTGTTTCTATTACGTCTGCTTCACTCCCGCCAGCGTTTGTTTACTATTTGTGTTGCTACAAGCTAACCAGAAAAATGCCGACATGAAAGGGTGCATGTCGCCCCCTACTGTACCGGAGTGGAACGAACTTCATTTGAGAGGTCAGTTTTCTAATATGCATGTAAATGAGGATAAAAACTCCCAGCTTATTACCATAAGATCGACTTAGATGTTGATACTGCGCATGTAACCACACTGACTGATGGATTATATGACAGATTACCAGATTGCTAATTTAAAGTCTCCCTCAGGATAGTTCGGGGTTATTTTGTGGATGACTCAACATTTCATCTAACGTCTTGATCGTTTAAAGTCAGAAACATAACAACTAAAGCTAAAGGCATCCCACAGCGGTGCTTCCTGAAGTGTCAGAAAGGATTAAGTTTGTTTTAATAACAAAACACACTAAGCCTTCAAAGCATCCTCTGACACCTCACTGTTAGCTGGGGGCTCCATTGAAGCTCAGGTCCCTGCTGGTTTTGGGGGAATAGACCGACTCCCTCCTGGTTTTTGTGGCTACAGGAAACTCAGCTGACTGAGGAACATGACTAATGACGAAGCCTGACAGGAGCCGAGTAACATTCAGGCTGAAGAGAACAGCTGCACTTTTGGATCTCACAACAGGCACTCAGAATGTGTGCTGGCACCAAATATGAGATGTTTTAAAAGTTTAAACCAGAACCAAAGTGTTTTGTGTTATTCTGAACGTCTCAGGAACACACGGCAGACACGAGATCTTATCCAGCAGCTAAGTGAATCACCACTTACCTGCTTGTGCCTCTGGCTTTTAGAAACATCCTTTTCCTTCTGCCTGAAGTACACTAACCCGATGAGCTGCATGACTGCCTTTTTTTTTTTTTTTGCTTTTGCACATTTAACTCTTGCTACTTTCTTGTAAGAATTAATTTCAGTTTTTCAAAATCTTTCGTTACTAGAAAGGACACAAAAAGCAGCCTGGGAGTGTTTCAGAGCAGCACATTTTCAGCACAGACGTCTGTGTGTAAAAAGTGGAAGCATGAGCTGACTCGGTCAAAGGCTCCACTTCTGTCACACATCAATAGATGCTCCCCACAGGTAAAAGTGGTGTTGCTGACTCCGTCATCATTCCTGTAAATCATTCCATAATAAGATCAGGGTGAGACCAGAAAGGTGTTTGGAGCACGGCTGGTGTGAAAGTCAGGAAGGTTCACAAACCAGTAATGTTGCTCTTTAAACTGGTCTCTACTGTGAGCTAAATGCTGAGTGGCAACTTTATTATTGACATCACATATAATCAGTCAGTGAGACAGCTAAACGTGAAGATGACCTGCTGAAGTTCACCAAACATCAGCGCTGAGGAGAAAGGAGATTTAAGGGGCATTAATGTGACATGGTTGTCAGTATCGCACAGGAGGGTTGGCCTGAGTGTCTCACAGCCTGCTGATACACTGGGATTTGAACCCACAACCCTTTCTAGGGTTTACAGAGAATCATTCATGAACAGAAAACACCCAGAGGGCAGCAGCTGTAGGGATGGAAACGTCTTGTTGAGGTCAGACTGGTTCAAAAGCAGCTCAGATCAGCACGGGTTCCTACCAAGGTCTGCAGAACCACCCCAGCTGCTCCAGATGGACTCCAGCAGCAGAAGACCACACCGGCTGTCTCTCGTGTTAGCTCAGAAACAGGAAAGTGAGGCTAATTCCCACCGGTTCACCAGAACTGGACCAGAAGAGGCTGGGAAACCCTTTCCTGGTCTGATGAGTCTGAATTTCATCTGTTGGGTCAGAATCTGGTCTCACCAACATGAAAGCATGTTGTATCAGTGCTTCAGGCTGCTGCTGACTATTGCTTTGTCAGTGTGAGAAAGTGGAGGTGTGGTGTGAGAGCGTGTGAAGACAGTCCTATTCATGAGAATTGGGAGCCCTGCAATAAACCCAAACATGGACGTGATGACGGCACATACTGTACGAGTGGCTAGCTGACAGGATCGGCCGGCAGAGCAGCTTACCGATGAATCGATGGTGTGTGAGGAGACGAGGAGCTCAGGTAGAGATAAGTGTCAGTGACTGAGCGTTTGACAGGTGAGAGGAGAACGCTTATGTGTGTTAATGATCAGTGATGGAGCAGGACATGACCACTACTGACAAACATGTTTAGAAAGAATGAC
>SSNS01000567.1:161565-223729 GCA_006937985.1 Aphyosemion australe
GATGTCCTGGAAGCTGATTCATCCTAAATCCCTTCTTCATTTTTCTGAACAGTTTAGTCATGTTTCAGACCCAATTTATTATTTTATTATTTAAAGGTATTAATTCATTATTTTAATTAATTTATGTCCCAATTTATTACAGAGTTCATTGTACGCTGGATTCTTTCAATGTCAAAACAACAAACGTCCTAACAAACACATCAGAAAGTCTTTAGGTTCTATAGAACATTCAATACTTTTATGTCTGAATTAATTCAGTAAAAAAAAATCGGTTTTTAAAAGTGCTTCATTGTGCTTCACACTTAAAATTGAAAACTCATATTTAGTCGATTAAACATAAAGATTCTGGTCATTCATGTTTTAACAAAGCTTATGGAAAAGTCCCAAATTCCAAATGCTGATTTTCTGCTGTGGTGTTTGGTTTTAATGTAGCTGACCTCTTCTGCTCAGCTCACCATGATTTATTTTATTATCTCACCTAAATGTCTTGCTGGACTTTATTTCTAATAACAACCCAAAGACCGTGTGGTTTGTTTAACCGAAGCTTTCCCAGACTCACATCACAGCAGCTCTCCACTGAACTGAGTTGCTCCTCACGTTCCTCCTGATGAATTCCACTGCATGGAAGAGGAATGTGTTGCTTCGCTTTCTCCTCAAGCTCGGAGACGGATGATGTCACAGCATCTCGTTCACGTTGTTCTTTAAGATTACCATCAAGCTTCTCCTCAGACCTCAGCAGACCCGCGTGGCTGTGATGTTTTGGGGTTAAGCTGTGGGGGAGAAGCTAGCTCACCTTGCTTTGCTGCACAATATATGACGTGCGCACACACACACACACACACACACACGTCTGCCTTGGTGTCCAGTGCAGCTCTGCGTTAGTGCTGATGCTGATTGTTTCTGACAGCTGATTGGTCCACTAACCTCTGTGCCCCCCCCCACCTCCTGCCCGTAGGAGAATCCTGCCACCTTGCTCCAGATCAGCGGAGAACCTGCTGCCTGTCGTCACACTGTCACTGTGATGGAGAGAAACTGACTGGAATAACAGCTCAGGTCTCTTCTGTCCACGCTGCTCGCTTTAACCATCCTGTTGGTCCGATAAAAAGAGAGAAGAGGGCTTCCGTCTGCAGCAGATACTCAACTCCGTTTACCTCTTGTGTCAGGACTCTTGACCTTTTTAACATATAAGTCCTGCGACGTGAGAGAATGCGTGAAGAGGGTCTTATCGTATCTTAAAGATGCAATACTGAATTAGGAAAACAAAGTTAGCTTTTAACATTTTTTTTTCATGCCTCTTAACAATGTTCTAATGTAGTATAGCTATAAATATATTGTGGAAATTAAAAAAAAAACAAAAAAAATGAATAAAGTGGTTCTCTTGCATTTGTCTAAAAACCTCAGCCAATCATTGCTTTCGTACCGAAAGCAACGATTGGACCACCCGCTTGTCTATCTCGCCGAACCGCAGCATTTCCGCGCTTCCCCGTGTCCTCCATTAACGCGCATGGGAGCATTTTTCAGCAGAACACACCGGAAGTGACACACTGGGCCGGAAGTCAAAGGTCCAGCCAGCGCTGTTATGGCATAAACTAAACCAGTGTAGATTAAACCAGCATAGATTAAACCATCATAGACATAACCAGCATAGATTTAACCAGCATAGACTAAACCAGCATAAATTAAACCAGCATAGATTAAACCATCATAGATATAACCAGCATAGATTAAACCAGCATAAATTAAACCAGCATAGATTAAACCATCATAGATATAACCAGCATAGATTAAACCAGCATAGATTAAACCATCATAGGTATAACCAGCATAGATTTAACCAGCATAGACTAAACCAGCATAGATTAAACCATCATATGTATAACCAGCATAGATTTAACCAGCATAGACTAAACCAGCATAGATTAAACCAGCATAGATTAAACCAGCATAGATTTAACCAGCATAGATTAAACCAGCATAGATTAAACCATCATAGATATAACCAGCATAGACTAAACCAGCATAGACTAAACCAGCATAAATTAAACCAGCATAGATTAAACCATCATAGATATAACCAGCATAGACTAAACCAGCATAGATTAAACCATCATAGGTATAACCAGCATAGATTTAACCAGCATAGACTAAACCAGCATAGATTAAACCATCATAGGTATAACCAGCATAGATTTAACCAGCATAGACTAAACCAGCATAGATTAAACCAGCATAGATTAAACCAGCATAGATTAAACCATCATAGATATAACCAACATAGACTAAACCAGCATAGATTAAACCATCATAGATATAACCAGCATAGACTAAACCAGCATAGATTAAACCAGCATAGATTAAACCAGCATAGATATAACCAGCATAGATTTAACCAGCATAGACTAAACCAGCATAGATTAAACCATCATAGATATAACCAGCATAGACTAAACCAGCATAGATTAAACCATCATAGATATAACCAGCATAGATTTAACCAGCATAGATTAAACCATCATAGATATAACCAGCATAAACTAAACCAGCATAGATTAAACCAGCATAGATTAAACCATCATAGATATAACCAGCATAGACTAAACCAGCATAGATTTAACCAGCATAGACTAAACCAGCATAGATTAAACCAGCATAGACTAAACCAGCATAGATTAAACCATCATAGATATAACCAGCATAGATATAACCAGCATAGATTTAACCAGCATAGATTAAACCATCATAGATATAACCAGCATAAACTAAACCAGCATAGATTAAACCAGCATAGATTAAACCATCATACCGTAAATCCTCTAATATTGGCCTGTACTCCATTACCGGCCGGGTCTCCTATATTAGCCGGTCTCGCTGTCAGCGGGGGTAAATAAAGGCCGGTCTCTAATAGTGGCCGGGGCTACTATTAGAAACATGTGGTTTTTGTCCGGAGATCGACGGTAAAGTGAGCCCTCACTCGATTTTTTGAGGCGCACGCATTCCACGTTTTACGGTAACGGCGGACTAGTGGATCATAATCTCCGGCTGCAAGATGAGCAGAAACAGAACGGATAATGCTAGTTTGCAGTGATCACTTCATCAAAGGTAAGGGCTTACTAAAGGTTTTTATGGCGTTTTATTGTTTGTTGTATCGAAGGTGAGCAAAAACAGACTAGCAGGCAACTACTTCAGGGAACAGTTTTTTACTTTCGTTTTTACTCAGGCGGAGATCAGGCACATCCAAGCAACACATATTCCAAAGAGTCACACTGCCACCTACTGGCAGGATTTATGAACACAGGCCCCATAACCTCACAGTAATTTAGAAACGCAGCTACAAAAACAGCAGGTAAACAGTTTGATACTGTTTTCACGTGTCCTCACCGCAAATAGCTTATGCTATATGAGTGCTAATGTTTTTAGCAGTTAGCTCAGTGTTGTAACGTGGCATTAATTCCGGTACCTTAATAAAAATATAAAATCAAACAAATGTACCAGAAATGTGGATTTAAAAAGGCATAAAACGTTAGTTATAAGTCCGACTTTTAAAATGAAATGAGTCATAACCTAAAGGAAGATATCACGTCTGTGCCAGCACATTTAGAACACTCACTTTCATCCGTCACGCTGTGTTTTATAGTAGAGCAAAACACTTCCTGTCCACTATTTGAGCTCAGCGCGGCGGCAGGGTCACCTGAGTGAAACTCAGCAATCATCACTTTTGATTTGCATGTGAGACTTCAGTCACCGCTCAAATAGACACAAAATCTTGTTTTTATTCATTCTACTGGTAGTTTATTTTGCTCAAATTGAAATATAGGCCTGCCTCTAATTCTGGCCTCCTTCCAATAAAGGCCTGAACCAGGATGCGCTTGAGTAAATAAAGGCCCGGGCCTGTATTAGAGGATTTACGGTAGATATAACAAGCATTGACTAAACCAGCATAGATATAACCAGCATAGATTAAACCAGCATAGATATAACCAGCATAGATTTAACCAGCATAGACTAAACCAGCATAGATTAAACCAGCATAGACTAAACCAGCATAGATTAAAGGACATCATGTCCTGCTTCTGTTTAATAGTTTTCGACAAACGGATTAAAGACAAAATTATGTCATTGAATTCCACCTTTTCACTGTTTTCTAATATCTGTTGTTGAACACATGAGAGTGACTCCATGAATATGCAGTAATCACTCTACCTGCCGTGGCCTGTGTGTGTTACTGCCATGCATCTATCACTTATAACTAAACAGAGACACTGGGACTGGATCTGTCTGTTTCACCCAAATGATGTGCCAAATTTAGAGAACATAAATGTTGGCATTTCAGTGGCATTTCGCTTTGCTCTTTGAGATAAGAATCGTTTTAATTGCTTCTGCAAACATCCAGAAAAGTCAGCTCTATTCATAAGAAACTTTCATGTCATCATTCCTGCCGTTTTAGACAAACAGAGAAAAAGTGAGAATCAAGCATACCCACTAACAGTGACATTTAGAAAGTTTTGTATAATTCTTTAAAAAAAATAAAAACACAAAATCTGCAATTCTCCAAGACAATGATTTTCAGTGACTTCATTGACACTGGAAAAAAAAGTTTTCCAGCAGCAAAATAGTAGAAAAGACAAAAACAGGTTTAATAACAAGGGCTGCGTTCCAATTCTGTAGATTTGCATATTATGTAGGAAAGGCTTAGGAGCAGAACATCCTCTAAATGGAATGTAGTCCTCCTTAAAGCTGCTTTAGCAAATTTACAGAACTAGGTTTTGAAAGCATCAATTGGAACCGGGACTGTCAGTTTTTCCCGGAATTGTTTAATTTTTTTATCTTGATTCCTAGTTTTGATGCCAGTCTGCCGACCAGAACTGGAATCCACCAGAAGTGTTTGCGTTTCCGTGCAATCATGAAAAATATGCAGCTGCGGAGCTGTGGAGGCGTTCTAAAGTGTGACTTTAGCCGGAAAACAACATGATTTTCAAATTCTGATGAATGCCTTTCAGAGCCAACTAAGCCTGCTGATCACCTGTCTGTCGCTCCTGCAGCCCGCAGAGACCCTGAGTCTCCCTCTCACCTCTCTCACTGTGCAGGCGCGCAGCGGCAAAAATGTAAACAAACACGTCTGCCGATCTTTTACTCCGTGAAAGTGATGCATCATGCAACAAAAAATACCGTGTGGAGGAAGCTCGTTAAAACAGCTTCATCACCGTGGCTTTAATACGAGTTTTGAAGTACAAACTCCAGGCAGAGTGAGGTGAGTTTTCATGTCTCACTTGTAGCGTGAGGGCTATTGCCACATATTCAAAGATGGATCAATAAAATGTAATAATTCATATAAATATGAATTATTAATCTTAATGATCGTTGAACGTTAATTTAACATTAATCTAGGTTCTTTTACCTGTAGGTAATCCACACACTTCAGAAGAATTCAGACAGAGTCAAGAAAATAGTTATAAAAATAAATTTAATACTATATTTCTCAATCAATGATGACACAGAACAATTACTATGGATGATGGTTATAAACAAGATACTGAGACCATTAATGAGGTGATGTAGGGCAAGCTAGATGAGGTTGCCTAATCAGCATTAAGTGTCTTAGATCCTATGATGTCTGGGTTAAATCAAATCTGGATGTTTTAATAAGTTATCAAATTAATAAAGACCATTTGACACCAGCGTGCAGGGCTACTTCACCTTGTGTGTGGAAGCTCCCGGTGACTCAAGGGTCAGAGAGGTCGTGGCTGACGAGTGTCAGTGAGGTGGCCTCAGGCATGGAGCTGTAGCAGGCCCGGATGCGAACCGATGGTCTGGGTGACTTCCAGGTGACTGCGTCGTCTGGTGGATTTGGTTTAGCTTAGAGGCAGTTCACAAAAATAGTTGATCTCGATCAAAAAGAGAGGATGGTTCCTTTTATTATTAATTATTAAGCGTTGCTTTTCCCCGGCCGGCCAAACCAAGGAAGCATAGCTTGTTGTCTTAGGCTCACCCCTTTGGGAGGAGGTGACCTAGTCAGGAGCTTGCAGGAACTCAGGAACTGAGGAACTCCTTTAGGAACTGAAGTGTTCTGGCCGACACGGGAGTTTTATTATTCTAATTGTTTATAAATTTGAGCAAATCAAATTTGGACACATTAGAGTAGGCGTTACCAAGTTACCTCAGACACCAGTTTCATCAACACTTAAGGATGAATCAGCTTAACGTGGTGTGACTTCTTAACTTAATGTGAGTGTGAATTAAATATTCAAACACAATACTATTCTTTGTGGATATTTATCAGATGATGATTAGCATTACTTAAATGAATCCTAAATGTGTAATTAAAGATATGAAATACAGGAACAACATTCATTTTAACCATCATTCTTATTATTATATGATGATTCAAACAGTATGATTTATGCATTCAGATTATATTCGTAAAAGTATTTCACGAGTCAGGAAAGATGAACTTTATTCGAGAAAGATAGGAAAGTCTTTGCGAAATCCTTGAGTTTCTTCCTCGAGTCGTGATGTCGCCTACTGGATAAGCTAGCGGCACCTAGACCAAACTAAGATAGATGTCTCTGGGCAGATATCAGAGTCTCTTCTGCAGCCTTGGCTGCAGCATGTAAGTTAAAGTGTTACACAGTTCATTTAGGAGAAAAACCAAGGGTTGATGTCGCTACACACTGCAGAAATAAAAACACACGGAGCATCAACAGTCAACCGCAGCTAATCTCCACTTCCTCCCACTAGGAGCCGATGCGGCTAATGAATAAATATAATAATAATAATAATAATAATAATAATAATAATAATAATAATAATAATAATAATAATAATAATAATAATAATAATAATAATAAATCTCACAAAGTTGTGAGGAGGTAAGTTTCACATTCGGTTCTAAAAAAGGACACTAGGGGGTGCAAAAGCAAGCTAAAACAGCCTACTCTCCTTTTAAAAGACATGAAAAAATGTTTTAAGCTAATTTGTTTTCCAAATTTGCTGTAGCAGCTTTAATACACCTGTTTCTCAGTAATGTATCAAGTCAAGAGGTCATGAAATAGGACTAAAAAGGCTCCAAAAACCAACCGTGTGATTTGCTTTGTAAGTTGTTTAATCGTTCACGCTATCCTAGAGCAGCTAGCTACTTTATCTGAAGCATCTTCTCCAGACTGAAGTGTTAAAACCAATGCTTTGGCAAGAAATGAACCAATCTTGTTGGTTGACCAGTCTGTTCTTTATTATTACTTGTGAATGTGAATATACTGACAGATTAACATTAACTTCAACAAATACTAATTTGGTGTAATTAAAGATATGAAAACACATCCTTACAGGAATAAATATTCATGTTAACTCCATCATTCCTTATTATGATTATTAGACACATTATTCAAACATTAGACATCCATATATTAATTCAACAACTATGATTATACATATGACTTACACTTATAAAGTCTTTCATGAGGCAGGAAAGATAAACTCTATTCAAGAAAGAAAGATAGAAAAGTCTTGCATCATCCTGGAGTCATGATGTTGGATAAAGTGTCCCACAAGAAATTTCAATACAATTGATCTTCTGTATGCTAATGTCAAAAACGCATACACTTCCTCCCCCCTGATGCCGCTCGGCCGCTCAGACCACAACCTCATTTACCTGAAGCCTGAATACACACCCAGGGTGATTAGGGAGCCTCCTCAGAAAAAACTGTGAAAGTGTGGAATGAGGAATCAACAGAAATTCTGAGGGACTGTTTCCAAACCACAGACTGGGAGACACTCTGCAGCGCCCATGGTGATGACCTTGACAGCCTGACCCACTGTGTGACTGATTATGTAAACTTCTGTGTAGAAAACACCGTCCCAACGCGAAGAGTGAGGTGTTTCTCAAACAATAAACCTTGGCTGACCACAAAGCTGAAATCCCTGCTGAATGAGAAAAAGAAAGCTTTCATGTCTGGAAATAAGGAGGAGCAAAAACGTGTACAGAAAGAACTTAAACACAAAATAAGACAGGCAAAAGACAGCTACAGGAGGAAGCTGGAGAATCAGCTGGGGCAGAACAATGCTCGTGGTGCCTGGAGAGGCCTCAGGAACATCACAGGTCACGGTGGGAGGAGTGGTGCCAGTGGGTCTGCTGACGGGGACCAGAACCGGGCCAATGAGCTTAACCTGTTTTTTAACAGATTCGACTCCACTCCCCCCACTGCTGCAACAGGCACCACCAACACCACCACCCCCCAACCACCTCCAGTCAGCCAGCCAACCCCCCTCCTCCCAACTTCACACCATTCATCAGCTTCCCCCCCCTCCACCAACTCTCATCAGCAACAAGCCCCACCTCACTCCCCCGTCTCAGTTACATCGGACCAGGTGAGGAGAGAATTGAGGCGGCTTAAGAGCAGAAAATCAGCAGGTCCTGATGGAATCAGCCCCAGACTGCTCAAAGACTGTGCTGACCAGCTGTGTGAAGTGGTCACACACATGTTCAACCTGAGCCTTCGACTGGAGCAGGTCCCCATCCTGTGGAAGACCTCCTGCGTGGTTCCAGTCCCCAAAACATCTCATCCCAGGGAACCAGACCACTACAGACCAGTCGCCTTGACCTCCCACCTGATGAAGACTATGGAGAGACTCATCCTCACCCATCTACGTTCAGTGGTGAGCCCAGAAATAGACCCACTTCAATTTGCATATAAACCAAACATAGGGGTGGAGGACGCCCTCATCTACCTGCAGCACCGGGCTCTGAATCACCTCGAGATGCAAAAAAGCACTGTGAGGATCATGTTCTTCGACTTCTCCAGTGCCTTCAACACCATCCAGCCGTGTTTACTGCAGCAGAAGATGAGGGGTGCAGGAGTGGACGAACATCTGACTGCATGGATCATCAACTACCTCCCCAACAGGCCACAGTACGTGAGGCTGCACAACTGTACGTCTGAGGTGGTTGTGTACAGTACTGGAGCTCCACAGGGTACAGTACTCTCACCCTTTCTCTTCACCTTCTACACCTCAGACTTCACCTACAACACCAGCAGCTGTCACCTCCAGAAGTTCTCTGATGACTCAGCCATCGTCGGCTGTGTGTCTGAGGGGGACGACCAGGAGTACAGGTCAGTCATCATGGACTTTGTGGACTGGTGTGAGTGTAACCACCTTCGCTTGAACACCAGTAAAACAAAGGAAATGGTGACTGACTTCCAGAGAAACACTCCTCCTCACTCACCAGTAAACATCCAGGGAGCAGACATTGAGGTGGTGGACACCTTTAAGTACCTGGGTGTTCACCTCAACAGTAAACTGAACTGGTCCCACAACACAGATGCTCTGTATAAGAAGGGCCAAAGCCGCCTCCATCTCATGAGGAGGCTGAGGTCCTTCAGAGTTAACTCCCAGCTGCTAAAATCCTTTTATCACTCTGTTGTTGGCTCTGTTATTCATTCTGCTGTGGTCTGCTGGGGTGTAGGCAGCTCTGACCGAGACAGGAAGAGACTGAACAAGCTAGCTACCAAAGCTAGCTCGGTTCTGGGCTGCCCGCTGGATTCTGTTGAGGAGACGTGTGAAAGGAGGATGCTGGGGAAGATGACCTCCATCTTAAGAAACCCCTCCCACCCACTGCACTCCACTGTGGAGATCATGGACAGCTCCTCCAGAGGTAGACTGAGACATCCCAGATGTAAAACTGAGCGCTATCGTAGATCCTTCATCCCCTCTGCTGTAAGAGTGTATAACTCCTCAGTTTAAGCTGTACTGGTATCATCCTGGTACACAATAACACCAATGCAATATTCATGTGTTCTATACTTGTGCAATACTGGATTCACATTATTGTCTGTGTCTCTTACAGTATGCTGCATAGTGTTGGTACCAAGTTTGTTTTCATCTTTTATTTGTGGTTTTTTTTAGTGATCTAAGATTACAATACTAGATTACTGCCTATGTGTAAATACATGTATCCTTGTTTTTATTTCTCTTCTAATTACCTTTTGAGTGATGGTGCTGCTGTGACAAGTGAATTTCCCCACTGAGGGATCAATAAAGTCTATTCTATTCTATTCTAAATTAGGAACTTTTAGGACAAGATCAAAGATTACTTGTCCCTGCAACACGCTGTCAGAGTGTCCTGACTGTTTTGACATGACCTGTAAGTTAAAAGTGTAACTTAGTTCATTAGGATGAAAAACCATGGCCTCCATGAGGCTACAGAGAGGAGCGCTTTGTCGAGGTGTGGGCAGAGCAGCCGTGTCTGTTTGACGTAAACTGCCATTCATACCACGACAGGGTGGAGAAAGAAAAGAAGTGGACCGACATTGCCTATTGACATGCCTGTATGTGCTAACATGCTAACTCTACCACTCTATTGAATGGCGCTACGTGCTAATGTTTGATATTGACGTTACCACACGAGAGCACGAATGAAAGACTGTGAATGAGAAACAGGAAATTTAGCTTTGTACAAATGGGAACGTTAGTGCTAATGCTAACCAATTCATGTTCCAGTTGCTGATGTAAAAACACGCAGCTTGTCTCTGAGGACACAGTTTTGCCATCTGCTGAGACCTCTACCAGATCTAAAATAATGAATATCAAATGCAAAATAATCTAGGTGTAGTCTTGTAAATAGATTCAGTGTTTGTAAAATCTTTAGTCTGAGACTAGTCTAGGACTAAACACTGTTAAGCCCAGTCTTTAGATGTGAGCTGATAATCTTTTAGAGTCTTTAGGTGTAAGTCCAGCATAGCTGGTAGCAGGTGCAGCTAATGACCAGACACCACAGCTCATGGGGTTTAGCAGATCTGCTGAATACAGCTATAGTCCTAAAGGCAGACACTTCTACGTCTCAGCAGAATGACTTCTTATGAGTCATGAAATCATTTGCCTCCTCTTGCCCGATGTTGCTTGTGAAATATTCTGCTTCATCTCACTTCTGCCATCCTGTCAGAGGCATTAAGCTGTGAGTTGTGTTCAGAAGCAGACCGCTTTAACACCTTTAGGAGTTGGAGGTCATCCTGCAGGAACATAAACTAGCACTACTTAAGAGAAGGTATGCTTGTTAGAGGCAACATGAAACTTGAAAAGATGGTTGACGATGCTTTGTGGGTGCAATCCGACCCTGATTAAGGCAATCTTTTAGCTACCTCACAACTTCACGGGAAGCGTCCCAACTAAGACAAACATGGGAGAAGAAAACCTGTTTCTTTTAGGTCCATTTTCTCCAGTGGCACACATATTTCTCATAACTTTCTTTTAATGTTATCTCACAGCTTTGGCATGAACTTTGGATGATTTAGACATGGGCTTTTCTTTGAGACATGAGCAGATAGAGTTACTTAAGTCTTTTATTTTGAAAAAGGTTGTGTTTGGTTCTTCTTGTTGTGTTTGAAGGCTGTGGAGCCTGAAATATCATGAAATTGGAAGCAGAGTATTGGTAAGAATGCCCTGTTTATGCATTGGCACTAGTGCAAATGCATTTTCCATGGAAACACGGGATTCTACCAACACTTATAAAGAACATGAACTCATCAGGACCCAGGGAGACCTGAGTGTGTTTCGTAGATTCAGTGATGAAGACACAGGAAGGTTCCGCCGGTTTGTTTGATTTTTCACCAGAACAATCTACTAACCTACAGCAGCTACTTCCTAACATGTTAGCTGCTGTTAATTTAAGAAAGTCATTTTTAAGACATGATTGACCCATGGCCTTCATGGATTGAGTACAAATACCCTCAATTAATAATTAAACCCACAAGAACAGCTGGGTAAAGCTGCAGCCTTCGTTTGTGTTGCTTCCACAACGTCTGCTCAAGAAGAATTTCAGTATGACCCAAAGATCACTGACGGCATGGTCTAGGAAAAACAACTTGTCTTCGTTCCTTGTTATGTTCTTTCTGTCTTTCTTTTCAATCTCCATTGTTTTGTTTTTGTTTGTTTAATACGCAGCATAGCAATGTTTTTTACCTTGAATTGCTGACAGTTTCAGCTTCACACAGTCGCCATCTTCAGAGCCTCGTCAGCAATTCAAGGTAAAAAACATTGCTATGCTGCGTATTAAACAAACAAAAAAAAAAACAATGGAGAACTTGTCTTAGTTGTTCTGCTCCAAACCAGCTGGATGTAGTTTAGTTTGGCCTTTGAATGCCTGCCCGATGCCTCCTATAAGTGGAAGAGAGAATTCCTGCTGGGCAGCTGTTATAAAGCACTGAGCAGCAGGACTGAACATATTTGATGAGTTCTGTCGAACGGAGGAATATTGTTGGGTCAAACGATTAGAGAACAAGTTTGAGTTCAATCCAAAGAGGGAAATTCAGCCCTCCTAACTGCAATGCAGAGATGTTTTAGGCAAAATGGTTCAGAAGATGTTTAAAATAAAAAAATAATCAAGAATACAGACAAAAGCAACCATTCCAGGGGCGGTTTTTATCTCAAACTGTTATTCCTAACCTTTTTTGCTGCTGTCTCAAAGTACTAATTTTCTTCCCACTGTAAAGCTGCCAAAGCTCCTGACACTCTAACGCTAACCCTCTCATTACAAACCTGTGCTCTCGGCCAAAACCGTAGCAATTTATTCTCCGAACCATTGTTGTTTCACAAATGTTCAGTAATTAGCTGCTTTGAGTCGGACTCAGGGGAGGTTTTCTCACAACCGGAAGCTTCAACTCGCTACAAGAGATACCCGTCTGAACGTAGCTGAACCAACAATATCCCTTTAACTCAAATAAATAAAAAGTTCATCTTGTTATAAAAAAATAGCAGATAAAATAATATTATTGTCATTTTAACAAGAACAGTGAAACTATAAACTAAAACTCGTGTTTAGAAGAACCAGAGTCAACAGAATCTGGTTATAATAAATACGACATATTTAAAATAGGAACAATAGGAGACGTTAAAGCCCCAATGTGTAATATTTTTACCTGTTTACTACCAAATTCTGTGCATCCAGTGCACAAACTTGTCCTTTTTCATTAATATTTCTCACCAACATCAATTCTAAATATTCCTCTCAGTTTTCAAATTTTACATTTTTAATACATAAAATGTGGTCGACGCTCCATGGTCATCCTCCATCTTGAAATACGGTAGCTATTTAGGGACATATGAGCTCCACGTTATGTGTTTGCACTATGACTGTAACCTGAAAGAAACAGAGGAGGGCAGCAGTGCGCCGTGGAAGCATGGCGTCTGACAATGCAACTAAAGAGACGAGACTAGCTGCTACACCGTTGCTGTAACTTTGTTAGTTTGAATAACAAACAATGAAATCAAAAGACACATCAAATATGTCAGGTCTTATTGATTTCCAACACTCAGCAGCCGCATATGATGAGAACCCCGCCCGCAACAGCTAGACACCAAGTGTTGTTCCTGACTCACCTCAGCTGATCATTTCTTTTCTTCATAATAAAGCTCCCAATCCGGTCCCAAAGTATCAGTTCCAAAGTCCTTCTTCAAGAAAGTTCCTTCTATTAAAGCCTCCTCTCTTACCGCAGCCTGCCGTGTCTCTCCCAACACGCTTCAGCGGTGGTCCGCTAGCCGGGTGCCTGCGTCGTCTTGTCGGGGGATGAGGGGGGGTACGCCTGGCATTATGCATTAAGACTGAACAGTCATTACAAAATGTTTTTTAACTGGTGGAGTAGTTATATGCTTTGTGTGGGTTAGGCTACAGAGACTGGAAACAAATCAATCTCATGCTTTGTATAAAAAAACGAACCAGATGGCTGGAGTGAACGCTGGAGTTGTTGCCTTTTTGAGTGGGCCACCGTAGCTGCAATACTTACTCTGAACTGCATGGCGCTAAAGAGTCGCAATTTTTACCATGATTTCTATGAATATCCCACATAGCACCTTTAACAACTGTTCAAGGCCCCGCCTCTCACCTGATGCCTGCTGGGGACAGACACCAGCTCCCCACAAGTGAGTGAGCGAGTGAGTGAGCGAGCGAGCGAGTGAGTGAGCGAGCGAGCGTGTGACTAAGTCAGTGAACGAGCGTGTGAGTGAGTGACTAAGTCAGTGAACGAGTGAGTGAGCGTGTGAGTGAGTGAGCGAGTGAGTGAATGAGTGGGTGAGCGAGTGAGTGAGTGAGTGAGTGGGTGAGCGAGTGAGTGAGTGAGTGAGTGAGTGAGTGAATGAGTGGGTGAGCAAGTGAGTGAGTGAGCAAGTGAGTGAGTGAATGAGTGAGTGAGTGAATGAATGAGTGAGTGAGTGAATGAATGAATGAATGAGTGAGTGAGTGAGTGAGTGAGTGGGTGAGCGAGTGAGTGAGTGAGTGAGCAAGTGAGTGAGTGAGTGAGTGAGCAAGTGAGTGAGTGAATGAGTGGGTGAGCGAGTGAGTGAGTGAGTGAGCAAGTGAGTGAGTGAGTGAGCGAGTGAGTGAGTGAGCAAGTGAGCAAGTGAGTGAGTGAGTGAGCAAACGAGTAACAAGTGAGTGAGTGAGTGAGTGAGTGAGTGAGTCAGTGAACGAGTGAGTGAGCGTGTGAGTGAGTGAGTGAGTGAGCGAATGAGTAATGAGTGAGTGAGTGAGTGAGTGAGTGAGTGAGCAAGTGAGTGAGTGAGTGAGCAAACGAGTGAGCAAGTGAGTGAGTGAGTGAGTGAGTGAGTGAGTCAGTGAACGAGTGAGTGAGCGTGTGAGTGAGTGAGTGAGTGAGTGAGCGTGTGAGTGAGTGAGTGAGTGAGCGTGTGAGTGAGTGAGTGAGTGAGTGAGCGTGTGAGTGAGTGAGTGAGCAAACGAGTAACAAGTGAGTGAGTGAGTGAGTGAGTGAGTGAGTGAGCGAGCGAGCGAGACTGATTGGGATTTCTAACAGGAGCGACTGTTCCATCCTAACTGGGACCATCAGCAGTGGTGTGTTTAATCTGAAGAACCACTTAGCAGAGCTGAGGTGGTGGAAGTGCTCACAGCCAGCAGAGCTATTCAGCCTCAGGTGAAAAAGAGCTCCGTGTAGAAATGTGATGATGTCATCATAAAACCTGAAGTAGGAGAATTTACAGAAATCTCTGCACACAAAAGCTAAGGCCAAAAAAATAAAAATAAAATAAATGAAAGCATTCATTCTTTATTGCACGAAGAGTTTTGATTGGTTGTCGGGTTTACATCTTTACATTAATTCATCCTCCAGCTCAGCAGAGATAGCAGCTACAATCAGCTCTAGGGATTTTTCAACCATTCTGACGTGTTTGTGTGTGTATCAGGTGTAAACAATAATGATCTCACCTGTTGTAGATAGCTTAATGAACAGCCTCTGTTCAGAGAAATAGCTTTAATGTCCTTCAGGGCTGATGAGCTATTTATTATTCCAAGCTCAAGTTTTTTCATTTCATTTTAAAACCCTTAACAGTGGCTTCAGCTTTCAGTTCTAAAGTGAAATGTCAGCAGCAGCACTTCAGGTGCATCAGGGGAGCAGCTCTGATAAGAACCTTCTATTATTTCAGCCCTGAAACATCTAAATACCTGATGGCATGAGGATGTACCATAACCAGCCCCTAGGGAGATGAGCATGTGGTGCTTGCTTCAAATTCCAGGTTCTGCTTCAATAACATATCCATAAATGGTGGACATAAATCAGAAAACAAGTACCTAGTTGTACTGAATGTTTGGGGCGGTACCTCTGCAGCAGAACTGGATTCTAGGAACATAAAGAGATTCTTTTAAGAACACAAAGGTACGGAAGCCCTGAAAGGCAACGGAAAAAATATTTTTTTTCTTGTGGAATTTTTCTAAGTTTTCTTCTTTTTTTCTTGCTAAGCCCAGAGAGGCAAATTGAAAAAAAAAAAAAAATTTCTTGTGGCATTTTTCTAAGTTTTATTTTTATTTATTTTTTGCTAAGCCCAGAGAGGCAAATGGAAAAAAAAATAATTTTTCTTGTGGCATGTCTCTAAGTTTTTTTTTTGCTAAGCCCAGAGAGGCAAATGTAAAAAAAAATATTTTTTCTTGTGGCATGTCGCTAAGTTGTTTTTTTTTTTTTTTTGCTAAGCCCAGACAGGCAAACGGAAAAAATATTTTTTTTCTTGTGGCATTTTTCTAAGTTTTTTTTTTTCCCCAGCCCAGACAGGCAAAGGATGTTTTTTTTTTTCTCCCACAAATTTTCTGAGTTTTTTTTTTTCCCCAGCCCGGACAGGCAAAGAAAATAAATTTTTTTCTCCTACCAATTTTCTAAGTGTTTTTTTTTTTTTGCTCACTCAGCCCTGGAAGGCAAGAGGAAAATGTGTTTTTTCCCTCGTAAATTTTCTAAGTGTTTTTTCTTTGCACACACACGCACTCATCATTTACATACAGAAACGCCCTCAATTAACCATATTTGGTCACACTACGTGAGCAGCTCATGGGGGGAATCCCTGGGTCCGGCCGGCAGCGTCTCCGACCATGTCTCTCCTCTTTCCTTCCTCGTTCATTATATCCTCTGTTAAAGTTAAAGTCCCAAGTCACCATCACACACTGGTGAAATTACATCTCTGCATTTGACCCATCCCCGTGGTGGGGAGCGGTGAGCTGCAGCTGTGGCTGCGCTCGGGAACTATTTGGTGGTTTAACCCCCCAATCCAACCCCTTAGTGCTGAGTGTCAAGCGAGGAGGCATTGGGTCCCATTTTTTCAAGGTCTTTGGTATGACCCGACCAGGAATCGAACCCTGATCTCCCAGTCCCAGGGCGGACACTCTACCACTAGGCCACTGAGCTGGTAAATTAGTCTCTGTTACACCTGTGGGCGCTCCACACCTGTATGTGGGAAACTAATTGTTGAATTTTCACCTTCTCAATTTACTACCAGTTCAGCTCAGAACAAATCACGAGCAGACAGTGATTCAGCGAGGCAGGCTCAAGCTGCGAGATTTCCATGTAGGAAATCATGCCCGTTTATCAATATTTTATCAATATTGGGTTTAAACATAATACTGATAGTAAATGTAGCCAAAATAATTTAAATACAACGTTGAGGTCACGGAGAATTGAACCAGGTTCAGAATGACAAAACAGCACCTTAGACAATTGTTTCTCAAATGGGGGTACGTGTACCCCTGGGGGTACGTGAAGGCACTCCAGGGGGTACGTGAGAAAATATACATATATTTAAAAATAGCATCCATGCAAAAATGAACACTTGACTCACTACATATTAGTGATGATAAATATGTCCAATACATTTAGTTATGGATTATTAACATTTAAAATGTTTGAAATAGTTTTTTTTCTTCAAATGTTTGAATTTTGTACATGTTTATCAGTTCCAAAGTTTAATAAATCAGTCATTGATGGCACAGGGCTCTGTTTTAGGTCTTTTTTTTTTACAACCAAAAATGCGTTGCGCTGGTTAGGGGGTACTTGGCTGAAAAAATATTTCACGCGGGGTACATCACTGAAACAAGGTTGAGAACCACTGTCTTAGACCACAGTACTAACCACTACACTACAAAGAATAACTTCAAATCAGAAAGAAGATGTAAATGATATCGACAATAAAGAGCGTCTTGGCGCAGTGTAGAACGCGCATGGGGATAATCTGTCCACAATTGGACACGCATATTTTACGTGTGCTATTTTCTCCGTCATGGTAGAGGTAAACTGGCAGCATGCCCTACAGAGACAGGCTGTTATCTGCGGACAGGTCGAGCTCTAACTCCTGCGGTCAGATGCAATAGTAAACGGGTTTTGAATCTCCGAAAACACCCCAGTGAATTAAAAAGTAGGCTCATTTCTAACCTCGTGACTTCATTAATGGAATTTTAATGTTTAATTTCTCGCCTAAAAAATATCTTAAAACGTATTTTAGAGCCAATAATTAGTATAAAATGAATAACTTCTTAATTTCTGAATAGAGCTTCACTGTAGCGCATACTAGTGAACAGAAACGGTATTACAAAAACACA
The DNA here is from genome assembly GCA_006937985.1 of Aphyosemion australe. NCBI lineage: Eukaryota > Metazoa > Chordata > Actinopteri > Cyprinodontiformes > Nothobranchiidae > Aphyosemion > Aphyosemion australe. The sequence goes on from SSNS01000567.1 coordinate 179,414, forward strand.
TACTTAGAAAATTTACGAGGGAAAAAACACATTTTTCCTCTTGCCTTCCAGGCCACAAGAAAAAAAATATTTTTCCGTTGCCTTTCAGGGCTTCCGTACAAATGGGTTCTAAGATGTTTTGAGGAGAGAACAAACTGGTTACCTTTAGATGCAGATCATAGATGAATTAAACCAGACTTTAATGTAAAACACTTGGTAACAGTTATTTCCTTAGCTAGAACCACAGAGCTCAAAGCTTATTGAGTTCTGGTTCCTCTGAGAACACTCCACCACTCATTCCTTCATGCCAACATCCTGCAAGCTTAGAAAACATCAGCCAGTTATGGTCTCCATGCAATGTAAAGATACTGATAACTAGTACAAAAGAGGATAAACTTTATTTATAAAACACATTTAAAACAACCAGGAATGAACAAAGTGTTTCCCACAAAATAAAAGCACAATAACCAGAACCCAAGGAAATGAAACGTAAAAACAAGTAAATAAAAAAGATTTGTCATAAAACTTTCAAGTGAGTAAAGTTTATTTCTATAACATTTATCACAGAAGGAAAAATCACAAAGAACAACAAATCATAAAATGATCCCAAAAACAAAATCTAAAATAAAGATGAAAGATAAAAAAAATCAGAAAACACAAAAGTTTAGAAGTTTTAAATAAGTCATAAAATTATAAAATGATCATAAATCAAACTACAAAAATTTCATAAAACAACAGAAAGATCATTCAAAGTCGTACAGAACATTTTAGTAACAAGTGCCAGACTGTGGCTGAAGTCAACTAGAACGACACCCAGGTTCAGGTCAGGCAGGTGCTTCAGGTCACTCATTCAAGTCCCTCAGAAGGACCATGGAGTCCCAGGTGGGAGCACCAGTCTCCTCTAATCTGGGTGGCTACGCTGAGTTGCTGTTTGGTGCGTAAGCATGAAGTCAGACCCTGTTCCCCACCCAAAGGCACAGGGACGCCACCCTTTTGTCCATCATACAGGCAGACTCACCCCCACCCTTCACTTCTCACTGGAGCAACTCCAGCATAGAACCGTTGTCAGAGTAAGAGAACGGGTTTGTAGTCAAACCGGGCTATATGGTAATACCAATCAGAGAAAATCATTAACATTGTTGTTGTTCTTCCTCTCCGGTCGCAACATGGCTGATATTGAGTCCTGAGGTCTGCTGAAGGCATTGACCTCACCGTTTCCATCCAGGGTTCACCACTAGTTCTCAGCTTGAAGGTTTCAGGTAAAAGTTCTCATAACTCTAACCTTTCTGTGTAAATTTCACTGTGACTCATGGATGCAGCTGTTCATCACAGTCTGCATTAAAGCTGGCTCCGCTCTGGTTTCCACAAACACCCACATGCGTACACACTTCTGCAGCTGTATGCATAATGCAGCAGCTCCTCACCACGGCCGGCCCGGCTGACGAGCTGAACATGAGTGGAGAAAATGTTTCTAAATTGAAGGATGGTCCTTAAAGTTGAGCATGTTACATAATCCCCTCAGGGGGAGATGGGATGGACGTTCACCTGCAGCGCGTGGTCTCAAACCGTCCAAATGGAGACTCCAAAGCCTACGAGTACCCAGAGCCTCCTGCATGTGTTCGTTCAGACAAATACTGACTGACTCTCATGAGCTCTTTGTCAGGTTGCTGTTTGTGGACTGGAACAAAACCCTGAGGCATTTAGGTTCTAGTCATCTACAATTCTGGTCCTAATGAATCCAGCAGGCTGGCTTCCTTCATGTTCATCAAGTTCCCTTATTGTGTTTAAATTGTTGATACCATCTCATCACTGACTCAACATTGTTTTGTTAGTTTACGGATCAACGAGGGTCTTGAATAATAGAATCTAGCATATTTCAACAAAATGACGTTTATGCTCCAGAACTGACACGTTTGTGGAGCATAAACATCTGTGTGAGAGCGTCTTCGTGTTGATTACACAAAACGTACTAGAGCTGTTGTTTAAAAAGTTTTCATTTGAAAATAAAGTTGAACTGTTGTGACCTCTACAAATAGAGTCACATTAATAGCTGCCCTTTTCTCTCAGCTGTCTTTACAGACTAGATTCAGAGTTTTGTTTTTCAGATATTTTCAGTGTTGCATCATTTCTAAGATCTAGTCTCTGAATTTGATGGTGCGTCCTTCAGAGGTGAACTAAAAAATTAAAATGACTTTTGCCTGATTCTCCACTGATCATTTAATGCATTTGAATGCTTTTTCAGGCATGTTGCACATATTTTACTGTGTCTTTACTCTTTGCTTTCAAGACTAAATGAATCCCTTTTACCTGGCTGCTAACTCACCTTTTGGGTGTTTCTTCTGCTATCTTCCACACTCACAGCCCGATATGCAGCTAAAGTCATTTGATAATGATGTTAACTGTCTGCTTGTGAAATGTCTCCGGTGCTCCCGGCCCATCCGTCCAGAACATCTCCACACACATGTTGGCGAGTTGTTCTTTCATTATTATTGCATCTCTCAAACACACTTTCTGTCATCGTGTGTGAAGCTCTCTGGAGTCCTCTGACTCTGAAAGGTGCTATACAAGTGAAGGTTATCATTTTTAAGACTGGATTTAATTGGAAACAGGACAGATGCTTCCAAGACACATCCAGTGTTATCTCAAGATCTTGTTCAGTCAGAATGAAGGTGGTAAAATCTGCTGCCACCTAGCAGTTGGAGTTTGAATTGCACCACACAAAAGAAATACAGTTTGCCTGTAAATTTGCCAGAAGGTGGAGCATGCTCCTGAGGTAGCTATCACAATGAAGGTTGGAGAATATGAAACTAAAGAAAAGAAAGAAAAACTAGATGGAAACAACAAGGTGTGTCAGTCAGATTATTGAACAGTGTATACAAACTAGAGTCATCCCTGAATTGGATTGGGGGTGGGGGGTGGTAGTACCTCGATACGTGGATCTGTGTGGTGGAGGAGCCACTGCCTGAGGCTGTGACAATCTTTACTTCATTTTGTTAATCCGTCATCTCCAGTTTGCTGTTAGACATCATGAATGTAAGAAGCACAAAAAGACTGAGACCTTAGAAAGAGGGAGTCGGCTTCTTAAACACAGCGCCACCTGCTGGTTGCTCAGCCTCTCCCCCAGGCTGGTGTTGAAGCCTGCTTGGTGTCACTGATCATTTTATTTTGGGACATGATTGACTTTAAGTGATTCAAGATTTTTCATTAAAAAATAAACAATCAAAAGAAACATCAAAGGTTGGCTTCTTCAGCCCAGCAGTATGAGCGTTAATCCCATACCAAAGCTGGAGAAAGGTACCGCCTACTTCACCTGATACGACCTTTGTTTCAGAGATGAGAACACACAAGTGATTTAAACAGTTTAAATATCTAATAGATAAAAAGAAGGATGGTCTACTCTGCTCTCCAGTGTCATCTGGGTCTGAATCAAGGAAGTTTTCATAATCGTTACTGAATCAACATGGCAACGCTTGAGCCTGCTCTCTACTGGGCTGGAGGAAGTAGTTCCTTCTCCAGGTGCAACAGGTTGGTTTAAGGATGAAAAGGTTGTGAGAGCCATGTTGAAAACGTCTGACCTAGTTTCACTTTTACGCTGCTCAATTTAGGACAAAAAGCAGCCTGTGAACTCGTGTTCATACTGGTGGAGCTGGTAAAAGGGACTGGGAAGACACTGTGGTGAGGTGTGGTGGACGGGGAGAACAGATCCTCAGAGTGAAGACAGCTGCTGACTCCGGGCCCGTGTGTGGGCGACCCCCAAACTCTACAACAAACATCAGCTCATAGTCTCTCATCTTCTTTCCTCCTGGGTGTGAGGAGGAAACAGCTCTGCAGTCCAGCTAATGCAGAAGCTGGCTAATGTTTTTCCCTCATGTGGTTCTTGAAACATGGAGTTTTGAGTCTGCATGTACTCAATAGAACTGTTCCAACTCCAGTTGGTCTGAGCAGCAGGTATACTGGTTTCCTTCCAGGAAAATCCTGGTATTTCAGACTTAGGTGAGGTTTGTGCAAGCAGGAAAACAGGAACGTTGCTTTAATATTGTTTTTACATATTTAATCGGTCAAATTTGTCCTTGTAAATTCACTCACCAGTTTACTTTCCCATGTCAGGCAGGCTCAAATGTAGGAGTCTGTGGGCCTTCAGCAGAGAAACAGTAGGTGAATTCTTACTCAGGTCCTGGCAGCATCACCTGGAGAGAAAACCACGTTTCCCTGTAAGGGTGGAGTGTTTTCCTGAGGCTTAATAAATCATACCCTGTCACTGTAATAAGAAAATCATTTCTATTACTTGACCTTTTATTGTTGATAATCTCATTTAGGATTAGCAGCTTCATATTGTCTCATTTCCAGAATTTCATCTGCTTTATCAGCTCAGTCCTGAGCAGCTTTCCACAGGTAACACCTCCACATTTCTGGAAATGAAATCTCCAGAAGAAGAAGAAGCACTTCCTGCCTGTTTTCTTGTATTTTGTCTCTTTATATAACCAAGACTCTCCAAAGAAGAAGTTAGTCATTCTGACTTTACCCAGAATTAAATTTGATCAGAGTGAATCAAACAAGATCTGAAGCTGTGACAGCAGGACTCATGTAGGCGATCTCCTTCAGGGTGAAGCTGTTTATTCTTCAGGAACAAGACAGATCACAACAATTAAGGGTTCTCCTAAAAAAGGAGCGCAGAGTGAAAGATGACGGGCGTGGGCCGTCATCACTGATGGATTTCTGCTGTTATTGTTCAGTCAAGCAGAAGTTTCAGGCGGTCGCAGGATGACGGGCATCAGTCTCTGTCACTGGCGTCATGTCCTCTGATGTAAACATGTACACACACACACACACACACACACACACACACACACACACACACACACACACACACACACACACACACACTAAAGCTATGGTTTTATTTGCGTTTGTTGAAAACGTTGTACTGTTTGCGTATGTCATGAAGCATACGTCCAAGAAGACCATTTCTGTGTTTTTTTTGCCAGCCAGTGTGTTCATTTTATTGCAGCAAGATGTTTAGGAGGATTTAGGGTCAGTGGTGGGTGAGAAGTGCTGGTTGGTGGCGGTAATGCACCTCATGTTGTTTCGAGGCCGCTATAAAACCCCTAATAGGGCTTGTGATCACGCTTTGCATTCTGGGATGTGGCAGCCATGTTGATGGCCTCAGTCAAAGGCCCAATTTCAATACTCGCACTGCGCCCTACACCCTTCTGTGAAGTGCACTTAGAGGAAGTGCGCAGTAAGGCTTCGAGTGCGTAGTACACAAGTGTGCAAATAATTGCCGAATTGGGACAGTGAGCATTACGTCATCGACCACGACGCATGCTGGGATGCATGTCGCTGTTTGTGCTTTTTAAAAATCTTTATTAACAGCTTTCAAACACACAAACAATTGTTTGACTAAATTTAAATTCATTGCTGTCCACATTTATATCTTAGTCTAAAACGTTCAGAGCATGAAATAATAACACTAATCGTCTTAAAGTGAACTTTCACCTGAAAATACGTTTTCAGAAAAGGCACCTGACCCAGTGCTCCACCTTCTTCTCAAAATTCCCACGCAGCAATGGATTGTGGGTAATACCCTTCACCCAAGTCTGCATCGCCGCGGACTTGGGTGAAGTGCAGATAAAGGGTGCAAAAGGGGCGTGGTCAACTTCCGCACTTGAGAATCGGGACACCCTACGCACTCACACCCCTGGCCGGGCGCAAGGGTGCACGTGCGAGTATTGGTATTGGGCCAAACAAGTAAAAAGTGTCATCCTCTGCACGTTTATCAAAAATAGTAAAATTCCTATAATACTTGTAATATTTCATGTCTTAAACCAGAATGAATGACAGCCTCTATGAACTGCTCTGTTTAAACTGTGTTTTGTAAGCAGATACAAATGATGTCACATATAAATAGCATCTTTGTAATAATGGTAACTTATTTTAGAGACTTTGGTATTGTTCTGTGTTTGAAAGTAACATAACATAAGCAACCTACTTGGTCATTGTTTTCCCAAGGTTTATCTGATTTAATGAACGTTTCTTTTTTAGTTTTACCCGACGGTCTTACGTTTTTGTCGAAGGTTTGCCTCTTCAAAGTGAACAGCAGCTGCAGCCTACAAAGGTAGAGTGGAGGGAGTGTTTCAAGTGTCTGAAATGTAAACTTCAGAGCGTTATCTCCCACTCAGCCATGTTCTTTGTATTTCTTTCAGGGAGTCCGCCTGTATTTCTCTCTGATGTGTTAAAGCTGCGGGGCTCTGATAGTGTCACCTCTGTGACAGTTGTGTATTTACAGTACGGGCCTTAATTTGCCACCTGTCTCTGAGCACAGCAGGCAGAGTGACATTTGTGTTGCTGTCAGGCTCGAGCCGCCTGCCTCCTTCCTGTTTTGCCTCTTGGAATCCTGATGAAGCGCCCAGCGGTGTTCAGCCCAACACATCAGCCTCTGACTGAAGTTAAATCAATCAGCCCACCAAGTCTTCTCTAAAGGAGCATTATCCAGGCCCAGTGGGCTTGTCAGACTCTCTGCTGTAGGACGTGTGACCCGATCTGCTGCGCTAATTTCAGTCTGACAGGAAACTACAAGTAAGGCCAACATTTAATGTGTTTAAACAACACTTAATAAGTTTCCTACTTCTCCCTTCTGCTGGTTAAAATCTGATTTACATGAACTGCCATAGCCTGCTGTAGCTAGCACTAGCAACAAGCTAACGCTAACTGATGCTAACGTTATTATATAACAACTGAACAAAAACAAACACAAACAAACATCTCCCCCACTCCCCAACCCTCCCCATGCCCCCACAAACCAGCACAGGAACTGGCTTTATTTATTCTCAACTGTCCATAGATCACAAGTATGCAGTAAATGGCCTCCAGATTTGTTCAAAGTCCTCTAAGCGATCGTTCGCAATATTTCAGATACTTTCCAAGTGAAAGCGTCGCGAAACGGCCGTGAAACGTACTATGCAGCAATTAGCCGCCGCTATAGTGGACAGAGTCCTTTCTACCGGCAGCATGTGTAACGTTCTGGACGCGTCCCAGAAGCGACGGGACGCTATCATTACGTCTTGAGTCTATTTATTTATGCGCTACGCTTCTGAAACACATCAAACTCCGCAGTTTAGATCGGGACAGACAGGAAGTCAAACACGAAGGCAGTGTGACACATCCGGAAACTTCCAGGATAAAAGGCAGGTGCAGTACATCATTTCCTGTGAAACCCCCGTAGCCGATGTAAACAGAACAGAAAATTAACCACAGACCTTTTTGGATACATGCAGCTGACTTTCTCCTTGCTTGTCATTGTGTGAACTAAAATCACGAATGGTGTTGCAATTCTGCTGTGATTTTGTGACCTCGTGGGATCAGCTGTGTGGAACGCTTTCACTCCTGTTTCGCATCAGAATCGCTGCCGGTTGAGAAGCTCGCGGGTAAAACAGCGCTATTACATTACGCGCCCATTTTCACATCCTGTGGAAAGCCAGGGTCAGTCATTATTGAAATTCAGACTTTCAGAGAGGGTACTTCCTTCCCCTTCCATAATAAGAGAATCAACTTCTTTGCACACATCAAACCATAAGACATGAGACACAGTGGACCCTGTGCATGAAGAAATGCTAATTTCCGAGTTCTGACCGGAAGTATAGGTTAGTTATTTCCGGCTAGTATTATGCTACTGAAAATACGTGGTAAATGAGAGGATAAATTAAGATATTAAATTGTAAAATGTTGCTTTTATTGGCATGTCTGTGTTGGTGTGTGTGCGTGCGTGCGTGCGTGCGTGCGTGCGTGCGTGCGTGTGTGTGTGTGTGTATCAACCTACTCCCCACCCCCTCGAATGAAATGGATGAAAGTAAAGTGAAAGTAAAGCGCTGCTAGAAAACAGGTGAATAGCAGTGCATCTGATCTGAGCAGAACTTTCACTCTGTGCTCTACGACGGTCGGCAACGAAATTATTGGAAAATTTGGAAAGTGAAATGCACGCATATGTGAACCACATTGATATTTGCTTTAGCAAGTTCTGTCTAACTGACCGCCGTGAGAGCACAGAGTGAAAGTTCTGCTCAGTGAAGAAGCCAAACAACCGTGACGTCACTGCAGTCGCCGCCGGCTAGTTTCACTAAACATCTGTAAAGGACAACAAAGCACGTCTGAGACACTCCGAACTAACAGGGAATAGCACTAGTGATTCATACCAAATCACTGGTGAAATAAGGACTTTAGTAGCAGATAATGTCTTATTTAGAGGCTGCACCGCTGCCACAACAACTCCCATTATGGATATACGCCGATCGTTCATGGATATTTCTCGGACTTCAAATAGCACCAAAGTTCTCTGGGTGAGTAAATGAACGTATTGCATAGTAGAAATAAGGTCCAGGTAGCAAAAACTGTAGTTACTGTTTAATAATAATACAACGTGTTTGTCATGACCCTCTTAGTCAAGTTGGCACTAGTTAGCACAGCCGCGTTGTGAACTCACCGTTATAGTGGTGCACATACTGGGATATATACAATTTAAATCCTTTTCTCGTTTGCTTTGTGGAGCAGATGAAAAAGTGTCGACAATACGATGAACGTCATCGACTGAAATTTTCAGCAAATTCCCAAGAGATCTGGAAAAGTAAAGTTCACTGCCATGTTGACATTACTGTGGAGGGGACAGGAAGTAGCACCTCTCTCCGGGGTTCATCAACCAGAACTAGCGTTTGCTATCGTGCACAGGGTCCATTGTACAGTCTGTATTTTCTGAGATTGATCTGAATGTCCAAGAAGGATCCAGACTAGGTCATTAAGTCACATTTGAGACCCTAAAAAATAACAAAAATACAGAAGTCCAGAAAGTTTGAAACTTAATACACATCACAGAACTATGCATCAAGTCAGCCTCCGCCGCTCGACACTTATCACAAGTAGGAGAAATTTCAGGGAATATCCGATGTCTTGGAGTAATGTAGTCTGTGCAAAAGTTTGGACAGGATTAGTCTTTATTTCCCCTATGACCATAATATACCTCCTGTCTTTATCTGCAAGGGTAGATTTGTATGTAGAAAATAGGGATGTGAATCTCCACCACTGAGGCCGATACGATACATATCTCGATACGTATCTCGATACGCTACCAGTGATACGATACAGAACAGATACGGTGAAACCCTCTGCTGATACGATTCATCCCTGCTGACGATTCATTCATTATATGAAAAACCATTTTCGATTCGATACATTTCATGATGCGATTTTAAACGATTCAACACATTAAAAAGATTTTCCAGCCCACATCTGGTTTTTAAATATCATCATAATTATTTTTCCCTCTCCTCTGTGAAGGATGTATTTGATCCTCTATGTTTTTGATTAATCAATAAATTCAACATGAAAAGACAATGCACTTCATCAGTGATATTTACATATTCAACATATTTTATTGCTACAATACTCTGTTGAAATAAGGGGGTTGGAATGAGGTTTAGACAGTCACTCTGCTCAGAAAAATAAACCAACAGGATCAGAAAATGATTAAGAGTTCATCATATAATTATTAGGAATTATGATGAAACACCGTAAACATCTAAAAATATTTCTAAATATCGTAATGATCCATATGTGGCTATTGTAAGAGCTGTTGTAGCCTAATGTTACTGTTGCTTTAAGAGAAAAGTGAATACTGGAGATGCAGGGAGATGTGAGTTTACCTCTGCGGTTTATTGGACTTCTCTGAACCAAAAATTAATTCTGTCCGTTGTTTTTTAGTTCTGCACAAATGTTACAATAATAAGGAATTATCTTAAATTACCTCACTCAAAGCTTCAGGTGCGCAAATCCATAAGAATGCTCGGAAGAATACGCTGCTGCAGAAATCAGAGACTGTCACTGGCTTTTGGTTTTCAGGAAGTTTATTTTATTTTGACAAGTTAAGACAGGAAGCACGTACATTCTCCCACGGTGGTTGTTCTAACTACGCACCACCTGGCATCGCTAAAAGAGACTGATGATGTGTTTAAAGGGGACCTAGAATGTAAACCAACATGTTCCTTGTTGTTGACTAAGACAGCTTGGGTGGTCAACAGTAGCATGTCAAAAAGTCAAAGCCGTGTGTGACCTACTTTTATGTAAATTAGAAAGTTGAAAAAGGAGAGAGAAAACCTCCTGTTCTGAGAAAGCCTTCCTTAACACGTCATAAGGGGGAGCCACGCCTCCTCAAACCTGCATGTGTCTGAGGCCTTCTGGGTAAACCAACCAATCAGCATGTCCTGGCCGAGTGGGAGGGGTCAACAGCTCTTTTCACTGAAGGCCTGAGTAAGGGGGTTTAGAATGGCCTGTATCAGGGCTCCTGGGACAGATGAAAGCCAAAAAAATTTTTCTTATGCTTTTTGGAGACTCAAAGCTCTGTTTTAGATTGTTGGTTAATTGCATTCTAGGACACCTTTAATGTGCCTCAAAAAACGAGGACATATCAGGTAAACAATTATGTGATCGATGTAACCATGGTTTTAACCGATGAGAGACACGCATAGGAAGATTCAGCCGTCAATTATAACCGATGTGCACTGAAGCTACTGGTGCAGTCGCATTGCTAACGTCATGAACAAACCACCAGCTCAGATCGGTGAATCTCTCCATCCCTAGTAGAAACTCTACACTCTTACTTTTACTTCCTGGCTCTGCCATGATGCCAATGAAAAAGCTAAATTTGTCTTCTTGTGAACAGAAACATCAAACTGCTAGCCTTTTGCTGTGTATGTGTGTGTGTGTGTGTGTGTGTGTGTGTGTGTGTGTGTGTGTGTGTGTGTGTGTGTGTGTGTGTGTGTGTGTGTGTGTGTGTGTGTGTGTGTGTGTGTGTGTGTGTGTGTGTGTGTGTGTGTGAGTGTGTTTGGAGCAAGCTGACAAGTTTAATTTCTGCAACATTTCAAAATGTGTTTTGTTAACATGCATGAGTGCAGCAGTATTACCTTAAGGCATGAACTGAGTTTAGGGTGGTCATCATGTTAGTGCCAGATGGTGGCGTGAGAGATTCACCAGTGGGCCTTGTCTGAGGGTGATTTTCTCTGGTAACAAAGAGCTGCTCATCTTCATTCCAACTCTCACCTCTTAGAATAAGATCATGACTGAAAGAACAAGATCCTGGACTCAAGCAGGTGAATTGATCTTCCTGGTGGCTGAGCTCACTCTCAGAGTAAGACTGGAGATCCTGGAGTGGAACTGATGGTTCTCCTTATGGACGGAGTTAGCTGAGGTGGTTCAGGTTCCTCTTTAGGTGGCCCTCTGTTCACCTCCCTCTCTGGAGGTCTCTAAAGGCTAATATATGATTTAGAAAAGAGCAGTAACATAATGGTGGCAGAAGAAGGTAGAAACTGGCTGGGGCTACTTGAGAGGACTAGGTGTATTGGACCATAGGAGGGGCTCACAGCACCTCTCTAAAAATCATACATGCTTTTGCATCAATGTCTCAAAAATCTCCAATAAAACCAGAAAAAGTAGTTAAATGTAGTTTTTAATGGGAGTTGCTAGAGGTGGTTAAAACTAGATAACTATATTGACAGTGTTCTTAGGTTGGCTCCGCAGGACCCAGAACTCACTGGAACATCTTAGGACAGGATCACGCCTGAGTTAATCCTGTCGTTTCCCCACAGATTCCTCAGATCAGCTACGCCTCAACCGCTCCAGAGCTCAGTGACAACACACGCTACGACTTCTTCTCCCGTGTGGTTCCTCCTGACTCCTACCAGGCCCAGGCCATGCTGGACATCGTCACGGCGATGGGCTGGAACTATGTGTCCACACTTGCCTCTGAGGGAAACTACGGCGAGAGCGGCGTTGAGGCCTTCGTTCAGATCTCCAGAGAATCTGGTAAGAGACCAACACTCTGTGGGATCTGCTAAACTTGTTCATTACTCAATACAACAAGTTGAAATGAATTTCAATTATTTGATTTAAATGGCTGAAGAAGGAGGAGTGGTCAGGTTTCGGTGCACCAGCTGTCTTCTGCCTCAGCGTGTGTAGATGATCAGGCAGGAGCAGAAGTCTTGTAATTGACTCGTTATAATTACACCAGAAGCTGGCACGAGTTTCTGCTGGGCTGGACACGGCGAGGTAATCTGAACCGGCTCTCACTGATTAAAATTATCACACCCAGACAAGCCCTGACATTCATTAGATTGTAAGAAAATGAGTGTGTTGGCGAGCAGCAGCATGTGTGGTTGAGGGGTGATGCTATTGACAGACTCTGTGTTTGATGATGCATTATTATGATTCAGAGCCATGATCAATCCAACCCTCACCTTTATCTTGCTTTCACATTCTCCACCTCTTTTTACTTGTATTCATAGAAAATGCTTTTTATTGGACAAGATAACTTTGATGAGACTACATTCACTTTCAATAGCTTCAAGGTTGTGAAGCTCAGTCCAAACTGATTAGAGTAGCTGTGTCTTCTCTCTGTGAGGTTGAAGCAGGCAAACGTATAGCTGTCATGCTGCATATTATATTTAATACATTACAACAAACCAGGATTTTTTTAGCTGGCTTTAAATATAAAACAGCTGCTTACTTTATTCATGTTACACATTCAGGGTCTGAGTGGCATGTAGAAGACCCTCAATAAGCCACAAGAGCTTTGCTCCTCCTCCTCTTGTTGGAGGTGATGAAGGTCAGCCTGTGTGGTGGTGTTGTGCTCTCCCAAGCTGTCCTAGAGCTAGCTGACCCTCTCCTGTGATTGTTGGTGCAGATACCCATTCATCCAGATCATAACAATCCTCAAAAGGTCACTGGACTTCTCTTCTTGTTGGTTCACCTGTCATCCAAAAGGTGTCTTCAGTTCTGATCATGGATTGGGAATTCAGCGTCTAAAAGTCCTAATTCAGTAAACCATCATTAGGGTCATTAAAGGTAACAGAGTTCCTTTTGAAAATACACAATTCTAAATATGAGGCCCCGTTCTCCAGCTATCTTCTGAAATTACACTGTAGTTATACACAGAGCCTATGAGGTCTAAAATTAGCTTAAATGTTACATAGGAAAGACGACCACTACGACCTCAGTTGGACTAGAATTAGCACATAGCTGGAGGTGTTGGGGTCATCAATACAGGACGTCCAGAAGACGTTGATATGGTCTGCACCATCAGGGGACCTGGATGAGCAAAATAACCTAAAAAGGACGTCGTTTCCACGTGTCTGTGTCTCAGTGGGTAGGCAGACTGGCTCTGGCTTCACTTCCTGTTCCACAGAATGAGTGATTTGTCTACATAGAGGGGTGTGCAGAGGGGGGAGGGGAATTCAGAGGACAGTTTGAAGGATGGATCAGGATCCAATCAATGATTGGATGAGGTTTTTTCAGGATTGCACGTTTCAGAGGTGATTAAAATTATTCATGTTTGCCAGAAGAGCATTTCAAGCAAAGTGGCAACAAATGCACCAGACAAAACATCCTCCTGGCCACCTTTAAAGTCAGGTGAGTCGTTGACCTACCCTTCTTAACAATGCCAACATGTGAGTGGTTCAGATCACAGGTTGGAAGGTGTGACCTGGACAGAAATGTCCAGACAAGATGGCAGGTTTTAGAATGATGAAAGGTCCCCTAAGGCCTGTTTTTAACAAGAGCTTTGGGCTGATGGTCCAAACCCCACAAGAAGTCAGCCATAATGGGTTAGGTGTGTCATTTAATCCAGGTTTGACCTTTCACAAAGGACAGTATCTAAAGTCCACATTGGTCCTGGACCTAGATCTGTCAGGCTACATTGCCTAATTGACAAAAAAGTGTTAAACATTTTTAATCTTGTGTTATGATGTTTGTCATCACGTATATATTATCTGTCTTAGTCTTCAGCCAATCAATACAAATGAAGAAAACTTCCTACTGGATGGTATCATTTCCTTCATGGATCCGTTAAGCATCTGGATTTTTATTTAGTTTTGCTCAAACCTTTAACTTCTCTGTAATCCTTTTTCTAAAAACGGTTTAACTTGATTGTCCTAGACGGATATTCTCTGCTGTTTACCTGATGCCAGACTCCTTTAATCACCATCCCTTGGAGCTTGAAACAAAGGAAACCTTGTAAACACAAACACTCCCGGTTCTTCCATCAAACACAGCAGAAGCACTGTTCATGACACAATCCTTTTCATCCCAGGGTGAGTTCACTGCACTCTTGGGTACCTGAAGTGTGATTTTATTGCCACAAAAACAACTGCTGAGCAGCTACCTGACCACAAACTGAACACAAAGGACAGCTGGTGTTTTTCTTCCATTTGCAGCCAAACTCTGGTTTCTGCATAAAAACTAGTGACAGTGTTGAATATGAAGAAACCAGCTAGTCACTGGTGTTATAGAAGTTAAATATGAACATTTCAGTGTCTGCCTGCTGGACATAAGAGCAACAGAACAGGTGTGATACATCAGAGCGTTGATTATATGTCTGAACCTAAATGAAGCTCATGCTGCTGTCCATGTTCTCTGTTGTTTCAACAACATGGCTAAATGACCTTACAGGACCATCTCTACAGCCAACCACATCAGACATCTACCACCTGTTACCTTCTCTACTTCAGCTCTGTGCTGCCTGCAGAAGCAACAACATATTTAATCAAATTGTGATGTGTGAGAATGCAGCCGCAGTAATCATGAGCAACGACTGCAATCAGCATCGGACTAATGATGTGCGTTGTGCTAAGAAGCTGTTGCTCTTCTGCTGCTGTCTTGTCAGAGCTCAAACATGCTGCTGCACCTAAAAATGTCATCAGGATGAGCCTTAATGTGCAGTGAAGCAATGCTTCATCCCAGCAGACTGAGTTTGGTATGGAACTGTTGTTAAAGGAGCTACTGCTTAAGCACCAAAGTTTTTCATTTTAACACCCAGCAACTTTTATAAAAAATGCATCAAAACATGCAACTCCATAATGAAGTTTGCTACAACATTCAGTAAAGGTACGTAGTACTACCTAGACAGGTATTAGCATAAAGCCTTATAGATTTGTTTCCATCCACAAAGACTGGTTTTATACTAAACAGGTGAGAAGCTCCAGCAGAACTCTATAGAGGCACAAAACGGTGGGATATTCAAACAACTTCTTCAGTTGCCAGTGCAACCCTAACTAACCCCAGGCTCCGCAGACCTGTTGGGTACCAGCTACTTGTTGTTTGTCCTTTAGTGTATCTGTTGGGTTTGGAAGGATAGCAATAACCTGTGTTCAACGTTAAACCAGATCTCATCTGGACATTCATCATATGCTGGACTTAACTCTTATGGAACATTCAAAATGAATGAATGTTGCACCATGAGTGTAAATTCAGCGGGATAAGAATTTCTGACCAAGAGGAAGAAAAGAAACGTTTGAGGGATTAGTGACCGATGAGAGCTTGACCCTAAAGCTGAGATGTTACTGAAGTCTGTGACCTGATGACCACCAAGGCCAGGATTATAGGCTGCAACATCATCCAGGAACTCCGGTGCCAGCGCCCTTTGATGCCCGTCTCCATGACAACAGCTGCACTGCAGTCTGCAACAAGCTGAATAACTTGGAGACATAAAAACAAGTTCAGGCCTTCAGTTGGTACTGCACAGGATTTGTTTGGGCTAAATAATAATAAATAACCATTTGCTGTTTTACCTTCCCTTTTAAAGGAGTCATCACCTGAAATCTTCACTTTTCCACTTAAAAAATGTCTATAATGGCTTCCTAATGATTTTTCACTGGCTGAGAAGCCGATATTTAACATTGACGCGTTTGTTTAATCTTGCCTTCTTCAACCAGCTCACATGCACCCCACGAGCACGCGCACTCCAAAACGAGAACTTGAGTTCTGGCCCTATATGTCGACACAAAGGTCGAATATAAACAAATATGAACCAGCAGCGAACAAACCAGCACAACAAAGCTCATTTCATAACGTGAAACGCATAAATGATGTCTTACCGTTGAAGATTCATGTTATAATCCGTGTTACGGGAAACAAAACTCCGATCGGTTTGTGTATTCCATCTTCACAACAGCATAAGAGCCGATGCCTGGCTGTTAGCTTGCTTTGTCCCAACTCAACAACAAGCGAGGGCGCCATTACGCACGAGGCGAGGCTCGGTCTCGTACATACACGGTTGGATCCCGTAGGTCACTGCCAGGTCGGGTTCAGTTATAACTTTTGTTGTTTTGGAGCAAGATGCTGAAGCAGCGTTCTTCTTCCTTCCACCAATCAACGCGCTCCTCAATCCCGCGTGCGTCCGAGACAGCCGAAATATCGCGTGTGATCTCGCGAGAAAATATGCCCTTTATATAAAAGGATTAAAAAATCACTTTTTAGATTATTTTTCAAATACAATTTATGTTAATGGTCTAAAAGACTATAATAGGATGTAGGTATCCACGGTATTATAGTTGATGACCCCTTTAATAGAATAAAGACTAGAAGAATAGGATTTCTGGGGATTCAGGTCTACTCAGTCAGGTTTCTGTAATCCTTGACTGTTGATGTGTTGTTCCGTAGGTCCTAGGACTAAAATACCTGTAAGTCCACCTGATCTGGTTAGAAAGTCATGGGAGAGACAAAAAAGAGTGAAAAAGAACTCCCAAAGTACAAATGAACTTTCTTGTGTTGTTTTTTGTCACAGTAACAGATAAGTGGCACTTCCTACGTGAAAGATTCATTTGCAGTCTGACTGCAGGGATGAATGTATCCTGCTGTAACTGCAGCTGGGAGGAAGGGGCTGCTCCAGGAGGACTGGGCTGCCTGTGAGTGCTTCGGGATGGAGGAGGGCTCCACAGCAGCACTCACTCCTCGTTGAATTCCACGTTAGATTCCTCAGAAATCCTCCAAAAACACCAGAAACAGACACATTTTGCCAGATTTGTTTTATTTAAGCAATGAAGTCTGAAAACCTACCAGAAATGTTGCTAAGCTGGCATCACGATCAATGCCACCTTTAATAAATGAGAACAAAGTAATTCCCCATTCGGCCACCACACAGATAAGGTATAGCTGCCTCCAGCTGGTACTCTTCAAAAGTGTCTCCAAATTATTTTTAGTATCCAAATCCTGACTTTAATCAGCAGGACGTCTGAGTTGATATGAATCACTTCCCTCTATTTGGACTGTGCTGTAGCTCAGCTCCACCCACACCCTAAAGAAAAAAAATCAATGTTCTTCAGCTCTGAGCAGATTTCTTTGGGGGTTGTTTCTAATATGAGTCCAGGCAGGCGAGCTGTTGGGCAGCTGCCCTCACCGGATGAAGCCAAGCCACACTTCAGAGTGATGCTCTGTGCCAGGCCAGCTGGTAGGTGACAGCAGAGCGTCCCTCATGGCAGAGTCAGTGACCTCACTGGCAAAGAGAGGCTGCCACAGAAAAACACATAATAATACAGGAAAGCAAACGTTGATTCTTTTATCCCAAACTTCTCAGCTAAATTAGACTTAATGTTTTATAGGAAATGTATGATATGTATGATGTTCATTTTCTCCTCCTGATAATTTTAATAACTTTAAAGCGCTCCTGTCAGTTTGGCTTTGAGGTCTGTGAACTCCGTCTGTGATTGGCTGCAGGCTGCATGGAAGTTTGACGTCCGACGCGCTGAGCTGAGTCCCAGAAGCAGGAAGTAAAGATTCAGTTGTTTCAGATTAGGATTGCTTCTCCAAGAAGTGTGAGGATGCTCGATCACATCTCATCTATGTGAGGACTAACTTTACCCACCAGGACGAGTCTATCTACAACACCTCCTTATTAAAGCAACATTCCGCAACTTTTACACCTTAAAATTATGCTTTTATGTAAAGTTTTTGCATCATACTATTATCTATTATGTTCATTTTCATACCTGTGATAGTGTTGGGGGGTCCCACGTCTGTTTACTGCGCTATACAGTTTTTGTGCTTTGGGTAGCCGCAGATGTACTGACTGGGTGTCGGTTTACGGCAGATTATGGCAAGCCAAAGGGATAAAAAAGGCGTGCGTTCTAAACGCGCATTATGTCCGCCAAAATGCGTGTCCTGAACATGCGTTTTGATGCCAAAGGTGGCAAAAACTCGCGTGTTCTAAAAGCGAGCATTATGTCCGCCAAAACGCGTGTCCTGAACATGCGTTTTGATGCCAAAGGTGGCAAAAACTCGCGTGTTCTAAAAGCGAGCATTATGTCCGCCAAAATGCGTGTCCTGAACATGCGTTTTGATGCCAAAGGTGGCAAAAACTCACGTGTTCTAAAAGCGAGCATTATGTCCGCCAAAACGCGCGTCTTGAACGAGCGTTTTGGCGGACAAAATGCAAGTTTAGAATGCGCAGTTTTTTATCCCTTTGGCTTGCCATAATTGTATAACGTAGACTCGCTGTAGCAGCGGCAGATTCACCAAAGAAAGCTAGAAATTCCATATCAGAGGAATCTAGGAAAAGAAAAGAAGAACGTGATAGAACAAGAGCAAAGACCAGAGTTATTATTGGCCGTCTTTTCCTCGCTGGAGAGCTCTTAGAAAGAACAGCATGAACTACGGACTCTAACCTAGCCGTGCTGCTAATGGATAGGTAAGTAATAAATGATTTCACCAGGGTTATTGTGTTTGGCATAAAGTTGTTATACAGTCCTGATAAAACTATTTATTCAATGTGTGGAGGTAGAAAAGTTTGTTTTCGTTGTTTTGCCTGACTTAAGGAATGTAAACATGCCTCTTATGCCCCAGAGAGAGATTTAATGTTACGACAGTGACAGCAAGCCTCTAGAGGGCGACAGAGACCATATAACTGCAAAGTTGCGGAATGGTGCTTTAACTACCACAAACACAATCATTTCTTAACTTGATTCTGAATTATTTATGTTTGTTTGCATCAGCATTTTTAAATTAATCTTACATTTATAAATATGCTACATGTTTTTTTATTATTCATCTATTACTGGATGGAAACAATCATCTTATAAACCTGACCTGTTGTCTTTTTAGTGTTATCATCCTTTTTTAATATCTGAAAACTGATTCATCTATAAGGACTTTATGATCACCTTCTAATGTAGACCACCACTAACAGGCTAAGTCAGTTTGAAAGATGCGTGTTCACACGCTGAAATAACATGAATGTGCAGCAGCTGATATCTTAAAGTCATCCATCATAACAACACAGTTCCTTCCCGCCTTGGTGGTGAATATCTCCCTGGTTCAGCCCGGTGCTCTGTGAGTTTGTGTGTCTTGTCTGATGTTCATGCAGCAGATTAAATAGAGTGAGTGATGGTTTTGTATTTTTGCTGACACCTCTTTGGATCCGTAGAGAAGTGTGAAAGCCTGCTGGAGATGATCTGCTTTCTGTTTTCCTCTTTGTCAGTTCTTCATCCCTTTCCACCTTTCCTTGTGTTCTTCTTTATCCTCCAAACTCTTCCTCTCTTTCTCCATCTCGTAAGACTGAGCATCTATAGCGTTCCTCTGTTTCTTCCTGAAGAGATTGTGTTCATCCTTCAACGCTGCATGCAGCCGTAGGAGTGGATGAATATTTCATGGTGAGGGATTCCTCCAGTTTTTTTCCTCCCTGGAGAACAAGTATGCAGAGCAAAGTGACTCATCTGTAGTCTGTAGCTCACCTTTTCTCAAACACATAAAACACTCCATTAATGGCAACCAATGGGATGCTGTGAGGTTGGAGAGTGGGAGACAGCTGTGCTCCAGGGGAAACAGAGTCATGTCAGCTTCTATTAGGCAGGCTTGTCTGAGGCTCAAACAGTGAACTTCTTCTAGATCTGGTCTAAATCTTATTTTCATTCACTCTAAAAATTCAAAATACAAAAATAAAACCAAAATAATAAACTTCAACTAGAGGACATTCAAGGGAAGATTTGTACCCAAAGGTTTGGTGAGTTCTTTCCAGTTACATGACCATGACATCAGCACTTCACCGTTTTAGTGAAGGGTGTAAAAAACACTATATATAGGTTTAAGGCTAAAGGATTCATTGAGTGACTTAAAGGTGCAGTCTGAAGTGTTTTCCTGGAGCATTTTTGCCATATTACTGTAATAATGCTTATCATCACATACTGAATATAACCAATAAATTAAAATTGTTGAAAAACCTCAACCGATGATTGTGCTGGTCCATGTTCTCAATGGCTGTCAATGACTCCTCTGAACGTCTCTCACACCTCTGCACTCATCTCTCTGTGAACGAAGCCAGAGCCACTGTAATGGATGGAATGTCCCGTTCTGTTTGCAAATTTCATTTAAGGAGTTTTACAGCTCTGGAAATCCTGACTGTGACTGCAGCTCAGCAGAGCTGTGTGTCTAATGCTCTTGTGCAGGTGTGTGTAACAAGCTGGTGTTATACAATTTCCTGCACCCATCAGATTCTGTGACTCTAGGGGGGAGCCTGAAGAAAGGGGGGGTCAGACCTTTGAATTATTTTTTCTTTTTCAAAATGTAATGTAATTGCTTGAATGACTTTTTACAAGAATGTCGATTGCACCTTTAAATCCTTTGATTAAATCAGTCATTTAGGCTTTAGTAACATATATGTGGCGTATGGTTACTCCGAGAGAAAAGAACACAACATAGAAAACCGTAATGAAGATATATAAAACATAATAAAAATATAGTTTACTATGAATACAAACATAACCTTACAAAACACAATTAAATGCGGAATCCAGAAAAAATGGAAACCTTGTGGAAAGATTCCACAGCTCTGCATTCCGATCTGCACCGCAGCCGTGTGTAAATGCTCTGATTCGACTCAATGATTTTTGGTCTTTGTGGAAGCTGCAAGGATTCTGATCCGCATCCGTTCCATACTTGGCAAGGCAGCTTTATTTATCTAGCAGATTTCATACACAGAGGTAATTCAATGTGCTTTTTGTGACAGCAAAATAAAAATACACAAATGAATTTCAGATTTAAAAATCAGAAAAATTACAGAGTTAAAGGGTGAGCAGGTACAGTGCAGAAGGTGCAGCATCAGAAACATTCATAGGCTGATGAATACATGAACGTTAAATGTTGATTTAAAAGTTACTAGAGTTGGGGTCATTTGAGGTCATGAGGAAGCTGATTCCATCTGTGTGCAGCATAGTAGCTAAAAGCAGCTTCACCCTGTCTGGTTCTGACCCGGGGTTCTACCAGCTGACTGCTTCCTAAGGATCTCAGAGCCCTGCTGGGTGTAGATACTGGAAGGAGATCCAACATGTATTTTGGCCCCATGCCATTGAGTGATTTATAAACTAGTAGAAGCACTTTGAAATGGATTCTGTAGTTTACTGGTAACCAGTGTAGAGATCTAAGAACAGGAGTGATGTGCTCGGTTCTCTTGGTTCTTGCTAAGACTCTAGCAGCAGCATTCTGAATCAGCTGCAGTTGCTTCACAGCTTTTTTGGGAAGACCAGACAGAAGACCACTGCAGTAGTCCAGCCTGCTGGAGATGAACACATGAATGAGTTTCTCTAGGTCTGGTCTGGACATGAGACCTCTGAGTCTTGCTATGTGATGAAGATGATGAAACGCTGATCTAGGTATAGCCTTAATGTGACCAGTGAAGCTCAGGACTGAATCAGTTATGGTAAATGGTAAATGGCCTGTATTTGTATAGCGCAACCCCTACAACCCCCCAAGGCTTTTCACAGCACAATCAGTCATCCACCCATTCACACACATTCACATGCTGGTGATGATGAGCTACATTGTAGCTACAGCTGCCCTGGGGCGCACTGACAGAGGCGAGGCTGCCATACAGAGGTGCCACCAGTTCCTCTGACCACCACCAGCAGGCAAGGTGGGTTAAGTGTCTTGCCCAAGGACACAGCAGCAGCATTCTCTGGTGGGAGCCGGAATCAAACCTGCAACCTTCCAATTACTGGACAGCCCACTCTACCTCCTGCTCTACCTCCTGAGCTACTGCTGCCCCCCAATTACGACACCAAGATTTCTAACCTGAGTCTTTGTTTTTATTCCTCTGGAGCCAAGTTGAGCAATAACCTCCATCCTATCCTTACTTTCAAAGACAATAACTTCAGTCTTGTCTTTGTTTAACTGAAGGAAGTTTGACTGCATCCAGTCATTAACTTGCTCCAAACACTGACAGAGTGAGTCTAGGGGACCACAGTCACTATAGGTGATAGAGCTAGGTAGATCTGGGTGTCATCTGCATAACTATGATAGGTAATGTTGTTATTGTGTGTGACCTGACCCAGGGGGAGCATGTAGATTAAAGAGCAGTGGTCCAAGAATTGAGCCTTGGGTTTTTTAAAGGAGTCATCACCTGAAATTTTCACTTTTCCACTTAAAAAAATGTCTATAATGGCTTCCTAATGATTTTTCACTGGCTGAGAAGCCGAAATTTAACATTGACGCGTTTGTTTAATCTTGCCTTCTTCAACCAGCTCACATGCACCCCACGAGCACTCCAAAACAAGAGCTTGAGCTCTGGCCTATATGTCGTCACAAAGGCCAGATATAACCAAATATGAGGCCAGCAGTGAACAAACCAGCACAACAAAGCTCATTTCATAACGTGAAACGCATAAATGATGTCTTACCGTTGAAGATTCATGTTATAATCCGTGTTATGGAAAAAAAAGTCCACTCGGTTTGTGTATCCACCTTATTTCTATCCCCGTGATTCGTTGCGTGAAAAATGCGACCTACTTCCGGTCTGCATTTGCACGCAGCGGGTCACGGGGATAGAAGTAAGGTGGATTTGGTGCCACGAACAGCCCGTTTGGATGAAGAGATTTGTTTTGACTGAACTGGCCACAATGAGACCATCAAAATCAAATCAAAAAGATTATGTCTGTCTTGGAAAGTTTATTTCATAAAAAATACACTGCTTTAAATTTGGCATCAGGAGGTTATGTTAGCAGAAAGACACTTCTGAGGGTGATCACGTAACTAAGTAATCAGAAAACAGTTCAAACCTCATATGAAATGAAAATAGCCCCAAACAGGTCTGAAAATGTCAAAGTCTCTGCTTACAATATATAGTTGAGCACAGAAAATAGAAACCTTGCCAAAGATAATAGGGTTAAGTGACTCGGTGTTCCAGTTGTGAAGCTCCTGGATGACTTCCTGCTTCAGGCTGTCTCCTACACAGACAGAAGATACATATTTGATCGTGTAGATGTTTGCTGAAGCGATAGGCTCCTGTGTTTTTGTATGAAAATGATTTTTTTCATCAGAAGAACCTTGAAGCATATAACTCAGGTTTTGTGTGAGTCACAGAGACAAACAGTTGCCATGGATTTCATCACCCTCTTCCACAGAGAGCCGACAGACCCTCCCAATCTGGTCCTGACACTTAACTCACCAGTCACGGCTTCTGAGGAGCAGATCCCCAACGTGAGAAGGCATTCAGGCAGGACCTAGTCTCTCCCAGGCCTTACTACACTTCACCCACTCATCATTACTGAGTTTGTCTGTTTATCACCGTGCACTAACTCTAAGCCAAGCTCAGTTAAAGTGAAAAAAAATACAATCATTTTATGATTTTTATCAAATCTATTTAAATTAGGATTCTTGTCTGCACACTAACAGGTTTAAAGGGTTTTCAGGAGACTTTTAAATATGTTGTTTATAATATAAACCACCAGAGTGGTGTGTGTGTGTGTGTGTGTGTGTGTGTGTGTGTGTGTGTGTGTGTGTGTGTGTGTGTGTGTGTGTGTGTGTGCGTGTGAGAGTTGGGGGGACTGAGCCAGCATCCATATTAATTATTACCATCATGTCCACCTGCTTAATTGCTTCATTGGTTTCAAAATGAAACTTTACATTTTCTACTCAACATTGCTGTCAGAGACGAGACCAGAAGGAAGGTAATTTTATTCATTTCAGTAAACATGGAGCGCTTGACCTCACTGTGTGAGGTTCTCTGACTTTTCATGCTATCTTTCGAGAACTGCCATGGACTTCAGCACACGGCTCTGGTGTGTAGACCACAGCACACACTGAGTGAAACACGTGAAGCAATAAGTCATAGATGAAGGATTAACATATCTGTCTGTCTAAAAGCTCTTCAGATACCAGCTTCCTTTAAACCCTCCCTTGAAGTGAAAGCTTCTCTCTTCATTTGCATTTTAAGTCATTGTGCTCATTTCATGCCGTTGTGGTGGATGAGCTCTCTTTGGGCTCCATCCAAAGTCTTTGCATCCAACTGTAATGGTTTCATATGTGGCTAACTGGGGCAGGACCAATGCCTATGCCAGGAACTCGGCTTCCATCAACAACTGCAGTGTCACAAGAGGACCTTTTCACTGTAGTGGAGTTTGGATTTCCCTCCCTGCTGCGTAAATATCCTCAGAGCTCTGTGATGCTCAGATCCTCTGAGTGGAATAGTAGAAGATCCATGGGAGAGGATGGAAGCAAATGCTGGGGTTTACAGACAATGGTCAGAATTTGGTGTCACCAACATGAAAGCATGGATCCATCCTGTCTTGTTTCAGGCTGGTGTAGTGGTGGTGGTGTTGGTTCTTGTCCCACTCTGGCCTCTTTAGAACCACCTGAGCCTGGTTCAAACACCTCAACCTACCTGAGTGTTGTTGCTGACCATGTCCATCCCTCTATGACGACATGGACCCATCCTCTGATGTCTACTTCCAGCAGGATCATGCACCATGTCACAAAGCTCAGATCATCTCTAATTGGTTTCTAGAACATGACCATGAGTTCGCTGGACTCCAACGACCTCCACAGTCACCAGATCTCAGTCCAGTCCAGAACCTTTGTGATGTGGTGGAACAAAGGGATTGCCATCATGGATGGAGATAAAGCTGTCATGTCAGTATGGACCAGAGCCTCTGAGGAACATTTACAACACCTTGTTGCATCTATCTTGTGAAGAAGTGAAGTGGTTCTGACAACCAAAGATAGTCCAACCTAAAGTGGACCTAATAAAGTAGGCATGGAGTCTACTAGATTACTGAGATCCCTTTCCTGTAGAGCAGAAGAATGAAGAAACAGGTTCTGACGAATACTGATGAGGTGTCTGATGGGACAGTAAGATTATAACCCTCATAAACAGAAAGAGCTAAAAGCTGAAATGGTGAATTGGTCTAGTTGGGAAAACACTTGGGAAAGCCGGTTCTACCAAAAGAACTCAAGATGAAATTAGCGTTTCAGTTTTGTGTGGTCAGAAATGAAGACTTAAAGCTACTAACAGGAGTTTTCCCTCTTTCAGGAATGATGTATGACTTTTTAGAAATCCGTAAAAGTGATAGCCCTACCCTGTTCTGTGATAATGGGCAATATGTCGTTTTTTATGCTAAGCCCGTCCCCCCGTCCCATAGAGTGTTAGACATCCACTTACATAAAGCTGTCAATCACAGAACGAGTGTTTGACAACGTACCTAGACTGATGCAGAGTTGGCAACAATTCTCATCGACACGCACGTCTTCTATATCTGAATAAACAGTGAGAATAATAATTGTAAAACAATGTGTTGTCGTAGAGGTGTGTGTACCCAAAAGAGGCGTTACATTCGGCCCTCTGAGAAAAAAACTCTCTTGTAGCTTTTAGCTCGGTTCACACAGCAGGATAATTATTCGTCACACATACTGATGTGTGGTGAAATGTGTCTTCGCACTTGACCCATCCCCTGGGGAGCGGTGAGCTGCAGCTGTGGCTGCGCTCGGGAACTATTTGGTGGTTTAACCCCCCAATCCAACCCCTTAATGCTGAGTGTCAACCAGGGAGGCATTGGGTCCCATTTTTAAAGTCTTTGGTATGACCCGACGGGGATTTGAACCCCGATCTCCCAGTCTCAGGGCGGACACTCATACCACTAGGCCACTGAGCTGGTTTTTGTGCTGATTTTTCCCTTCTGACAACTTTAAGGCCGCCCCGGTAGCCCTAATGGGTCTGAAGATAATCTTATCAGATAATCCTACACTCAGTGTGTTTACATGCACATCAGAAAACCAAATTATTGCCCTAAAAAGACTCATCGGTTTTTTAAATGCATGTAAACACGTTTGTCCGGCTGAAGGTGAACTGGTTCTAACCGGGCTGAAGCACCCAGATAATACGGTAGCAACCCAAATTCATTCTGCATGTAAACAAGTCAGCCGAACTGAACCAACTGGACACTCGCATTCCAGAGGTCTCCTGATAATATCATCGCCACAAAGTAACACGTGTAACACCAATAAGCTGTGCTGCAGGGTTGTTGTTGTCCATTCCTTCAGCCATTGTTCATATCCTGTTTCTATTACGTCTGCTTCACTCCCGCCAGTGTTTGTTTACTATTTGTGTTGCTACAAGCTAACTGGAAAAATGCCGACATGAAAGGGCGCATGTCGCCCCCTACTGTACCGGAGTGGAACTTCATTTGAGAGGTCGGTTTTCTAATGAACATGTAAACTAGGATACTTCAATCATGCTAGATTGACTTTCTTCTGATCTTTGACAAGTGAGCGTGCTGTTTGTTGAATGTGATGTTTAGCCAGTCAGAACGTGAAGCGATGGAACCACAGAGCACGCTCCTCCTCCCCATGTTGGTTTACTCTGAAATCAATTTTGATCTCACGAGATTTCCCGTCTGATCGGGGTATCGGTTCACGTGTAGTATTTGCCGTGCTGCTGCACACCACACTGTAGGTTTTTATCACCCTGTGTGTACACCGTGGTCTCTCATGCTTGAAAATTGTCCAACAATTGAAGAATCCTGCCTTGTGAACCGGGCTTTAGTGATAAATCTGCACTAGAACAGATGACATGTCTGAGCATACGCTGACCTGAAGCAGTCTGTCTGATCCTTCATCCCAAAAGATTAATGTCGTTGAGTTTGTGCTGATCAGCTCTGATCAGATTGTTTAGCACTCTCTCCCACTATTGAGGTCCCACATCTCTGCTGCTGAGATGCCTCACTTCACTGGAAAATCTGTTCGACCACTTTCTTCATCAATTTTTAACAAGCTGGATCTTCCCTTACATACTACCTAGGACACAAACCTCCTCTCAGTTATTAAACTCAGACTAATAACTCAACATTCAGACTATGAATAGCTGCCACGTTTGAAGCTGTAGCAGTGCGGGCTGTAGGTGTTTTTAAACACATTTCTACAGATTTTAAGAGAAGCAGGAAAAATTCACAACTTAGTAAAAATTCTTCTGTCAGGAGAAAAAGTTCTGGGTGAGTTTAAAAGTGGAGGTTATCAAACAAGGTCCTATTGCTTTTAGCCCACACAAAGCTGAGTTTATAATTTATCCTCTCAATTAAAAAAATAAAATAAAAAAGGATTTTCTTCACCATGGTGCCCATCCTGTCATGGGACCAAACAGATGCAGATGTCTGAGGATGAACAGCATCATGAGCATCTTCACTCCCTTATATCACTGTGCTGATCTGCTCTTTCTGTTTAACTATGACCCACACCATAATAATGGGTTTGACAGGTATTGTCAAGGTCATAATGTACGGCATCTGGAGCTTTCTGATCAGCTCACCTGGGGAGACGAGGCCAGAAAAGACACTAAAAGTGTCTGAAAGGCTAGATTTACATCAGCTGAACGTGGAAACCCCAGGTTGCTCCTGTAACGAGGATGAAAACAAACAATTCAGTGTACCTGACGGGGACTGGAGTAGGGCAGTAATGAGGGTGTGCATGTGATTAGAGGGGTGAGGTGGAAGAGGAGATAGAGACTGGCTGGAGGTGAGAGAGGGTGGAGATGAAGGAACTTGACAAACAGTGGAGAAGAGCTGAGGATTTCTGCATAGATGGAGATGTAGTTGGTGTGTGGCGTCGCTCCTTAATGCTCCTGTTCAGGTCATTTGTTTCTAAAGCAATAAGAACTTTATTCCTTTGACCTTCAGCAGTGGACATTTACAGTTGCTATGGTGACGACGGTTTAGATTCACATTTCAGACACATTGATCCATATCAGAAAACAGTAAAAAAAAAAAAAACAGATTTGCATGAATCATGGTCAAATATAAAAGACTGGCAGGTTTTATTAGCGCAGCAATCTGCTCAGAATGTGGGTCCATTTGGACCATCTGAGTGGACTCACATCCAGAGTTCTGCTGCCTTCTTAAATCCTTCACTGCAGTCCACGCCTTTACATTGCTGTCAGTTATTATGCATTATATTGTAGTTAAAACCTAAAAGCAAGCAAAACTGCCAAGTCTGTCTGTAATTCATTGATGAAAATGTTGATCAAGTTCATTATTGAGTTCATTATTGTCTTCATCCAACTTTTTTCTTTTGTTTTCATCCACATAAATACATACGTCACAAAAAAAAACAATGAAAATATTTCTTCAACAGTTTGATCACTGGGGTGTACACTGAGCAACATTTTCAGCACCATCACAAACTGTACGACCTCCTCACAGGGCACAGCTCACGAGTCATGTCTCACACTGTACATGTGGAAGCAACACGTCAGACCTAAAAACATGCTAAAAATAGTTAGCGTGAATAGTTTTTACACAACATGTCGGACCTTCGAGTAGCAGGAGAAAGAAGAATGAAAGGAAGTAAGCCAATCCATTTTCATTTAAAGGTCCTTTATTATGAAAAAATCCCCTTTTTGGCGCTTTTGACCATGTTATATTGTTACTTCCTCATGAGAAATAGCCCCAAAGCAGTGCCACCCACCAGCCCTGGCTGAGAATTCTCAGGGCGGGGGGGGAGGTTCACTGAGACAATCACTGAGTAAGACATGTCGGTGGGAATCTTCAGGAAGTGTGAATCTTTGGACTCCTGTCTGCAGCTGTGTGTTAATGTGAAATTCACACGAGGGAGCGGGGTCTCAGCGAATCCAAGCATCTTATGTCCAGGTTGAAGAAATGGCTCAACTAAATAACTTATATTTCATAAAAAATTACATCTCAATAGTGCAAACAGTAATATTTTGTGCTTATCCTTGCTCTGGAAGATGATACAGGCCCTTTAACAAACACAGCAAACACACTTTCTTGAGCGGGGAAAGGTGTAAAAATAGAAAGAGACAACGTGTGTGGACATGGAAATGCCTGGGCAGGCGTGTTGGTGCACATGCTCTGTGAACGGTTAGGGTTAGGTGATGTGGACTAGGGTTGTAACGATGCTTCGAAAATCGATTTAAAATCGGTGCAAACTAGTTTAAATATCCATCGTTGTAAAAGAAAAGAAAATCGATTCACTGCCAGAGATGTCCGAAAGACTAAAGCGGAACTAATATTCCGCCGGACGGAACTAATGTTTGGTTCCGTGTTTCAGGCCGTGCATGGTTTTATGATGGACATGTTTTCGGTTTAGCGCCGTGTATGTTGTGCGTCACGGATATAAAACTAAGTAAAACAAGAAGAATATTCAGGTTATATTCGTGCTTATTAAGGTGTTTACATGTTTAGTTACCCATCAGCTGCATTTGTTGTTTTTCTTTAGCGTGCTAATATAGTATTTAACGATCGTCATTTGCCGCTAAGGCTAGCCCATGAATGCCGTGACGCACATACTAAGCTGCTAACATACCTTCAGTAAACCACATCTACACACATGTAACTTGTTCCTGTTAAATAAGCCTGCTGTTCAAGTTCACTGTTAATAAACGCGCTGAGAAGACTTCTGGTTTCCCTGGTTCTCTGACCAGAACCTACCATCCATATTGGTCGCCTCAACCAGTCGGTATATCCTTTTATTAGTGTAGTGCTACTACAAGACATAAATGCAGATGGCATTCAAAATAAATAAAACCTTTTTTGAGCATAAAAAGACTTGTGATCATTTCCATATCATCTTTAATTGCCGCTATTACTGTGTTCAATTGTAAGTTTGTTAGTAAGAGAATAGAAAGTTACAATTTGAAACAAGGGCTAAAGGGCAATTGTAAAAAGGAATTTATTTTGCCATAAAATAACTGAAATTCATTTTGTTGTGAAAAATCGTAAAAAATTGGAATCGTGAACTTATAATCGGCAATCGAATCGAATCGTGAATTGAGTGAATCGTTACATCCCTAATGTGTACAGGTACATTTGGTACATTTGGGTCGTAGCGTTGCTTCAACAGTGCGATACCCTCAAAGGATGAGCAGAATATCAAACATTTTTGATTTTCGTGTGACTGCACGATTGCTGATTGGGAGCTGGTTAATCACTTCCCCTACTATTCCACTTGTTTACTACACTGTGCATGACGCAAATCTCAGCCCCATCCTAAAAGATTACACACAAGAGGAATATTAGCTCAAGATGGGCCAAAAATCACACAGAGCAAAATTCCTTTTGTTTACAGATCAACTTTACTCATATTTTTTATACATTTGCAGTGGTCTCTAGTAGGAATGAAGGCCTTGTATGGAAAAAAAGCTCCAATGCGCCTGTTTCAGGAACTAGAAGTCAGCCTCATCAGAGTTGAGCTGAACATGGCAGGGTTTCTTATTTCCTGATATTTGGACATCTTGCCTCTGATTGACTAACAACACGACTCTACCACTGACTCTGTTTGCGCTGCAATGTTGATGTTTTACCTCCACCAACAACAGCCTTCCCCATCATGAGTCAGTGCTGTGTATAATCTGCATTTGTAGTGTAGCTTAAAATTGTTCTCTCACACTTTTACCATGACCGAATCGTGTTGTGACGTATTTCTTGTTCCTTTCGGTCGCATCAATCTTTACCATCGACCTACGCGATAGCTGGCGCTTGTGCGCTGGATCCCCCTCCAATACAAAAGAATAGGAGAGCCTTTGGGCGCAGAGGTTTGCAACCAAAACCAGGTGGAGTCTCAGCTCAGCTCAGGATGTTCAGCCAGAACAGGAAGCTCTCCACAGTTCACCATTCTTTTTTATTTTTTTATTTATTTATTTTTTAGCTCACCGTTCATTGTTCATTTTAGAGCAGCTGAGTACACCTTGTGGCATTTTTTAAATTATGGAATTATGTAGAACCAGGAAATGATGGAACGTGGTGTTGGAGATTTGTAAACACTCTCCAGCAGGTAAAAACAGCCCAAACAGTCAAGAATCAACTCAGTGTGACATTGAGACATATATTATACAAACCAAGTGGATTTTGTTTTACTATAACACGGATTATTATGACCATAAACCAACAAAGGTAAGACTGAATTTATGCTTTTGACTTCATGAAATTAGCTTTGTTTTGCTTTTCATTTAGCAGTCATTGAGTGGTGTTGACGTAGAAAACGTGGATTCTATCGTTCAGACGAGCCTCTTCCCGTTAAGTACGTGTGCAGTTTGCTTATATTGGTAGAATGGTAATTTGGCGTCCCCTAGTGGTGATATGTGGTTAGTGCATCTGAAAACAGATGGCAAAAATGCGCCCCACCAAAAAAATAAAATAAATTCACCAGCCGCCACTATATGGAGGGTAGGTATCTGACCACGACATGCAGAATCACTGCAGGATTCAAAGGTAAAATGTAACAAAAGATATTTTTTATAAAATGGACAACTGAAGGAGCTGCAGGGAAAAGCCGAGCAGGATGGGTCCTCAGGAGGGAGTCTAGAAGACGGACAACTGTAGTTGCTGGTGGTTGGTTAGTTAACATGGCAGAGGTGACTTTGATAGTTTTGTTTACTCTTTCCAGGAAGGAGATTAAGCTCAGGAAGGAGGAGATGTCAGGCCTGGGTGAGCCAAGAGAATCCAGGAGGTTAGAGAGAGCTGAGTATGAGAAGGTTCCAGGAAGTCCAGAGAGGTTTGCGTACACAAGGATCCAGAGAGTCCAGAGTGAACTGAGCACAGGTGAATCCAGGAGGACAGGTGAAAACCTGGAGACAACACAGGAAGGTTAATCATAGGAGGTTCAAGGTACACAAGGGATCACAGAAGGCACCAGAGACTCGAGATTTCATCAGGAGATGATAGCTAAAGCTACTCGACATGAGTAACACCCATGTGAGTAATGATCCAGCGAAGTGAAGGCGTCTCACTGCAGCTTCTATCCCATAACCGGTTGATGACAAACAGGCCATTTAGGTATGATAGGAAACCCTTAAAAAGTTTCCACTGTTGATGACCGTCATCTTTAAAGAACAAACAGGCTGTTTATAACCTGCTCTCATTTCAGGTTTTTCTGACTTACTGCTGAACAAATAAATCACTTAATTAGAATTTCATATAAACAAAAGCTTTACTGAGTTTCGAGCCCGTTTGGCCAGAAAGATTCTTTTGAAGTTTGCAGGTGATTTCTGCTCCTGTATAAAGCTTCACAGACACACTGGCTCTGTTGTTTAATCTGACTTTCAAGTCAAGGCTGCACGCGTGTTGCCCTGGAAACCTTTCAGGGTCCGGCATTCAGCAGCTCTGAGGCGAGGAATGAAAGAGGCGAGTGGGCACACAAGCGTCCTGCATATCTGCCACCGGGCCTCGGGGTTTGGGGAAGGTTGCACAGCAAGAATCACTCACTGTCATGGTAAGCTGTTCATTAAAGGGCCGTGTGAAGCCTTTGGTGGAGACTATCTGTTATTATTAATAATTCCATTAGACAGAGTGCTACTGAATGTTTCCGGTCGAGTTCGTTCTGCCTGTGACTCTGGAGGCTCCTGCTGTGAGACGGTCCATGGATGAGCCGAGTTGCAAAGTAAAAAAAAAAAATTTCCTTTTGTCTTAAGTTTTTTTTATTTGCTTAAAGCCCCAGTGTGTAATATTTTTACCTGTTTACTACCAAATTCTGTGTATCCAGTGCACAAACTTGTCCTTTTTCATTAATATTTCTCACCAACATCAATTCTAAATATTCCTCTCAGCTTCAAATTTTACATTTTTAATACATAAATTGTGGTCGACGCTCCATGGTCATCCTCCATCTTGAAATACGGTAGCTATTTAGGGACATACGAGCTCTGAGTTACGCGTTTGCACTATGACTGTAACCTGAAAGAAACAGCAGAGGGCAGCAGTGCGCCGTGGAAGCATGGCGTCTGACAATTCAACTAAGAGGTCTTATTGATTTCCAACACTCAGCAGCTGCATATGATGAGAACCCCGCCCGCAACAGCTAGACACCAGCATCCAAGTGTTGTTCCTGACTCACCTCAAGCTGATCATTTCTTTTCTTCATAATAAAGCTCCCAATCCGGTCCCAACATATCAGTTCCAAAGTCCTTCTTCAAGAAAGTTCCTTCTATTAAAGTCTCCTCTCTTACCGCAGCCTGCCGTGTCTCTCCCAACATGCTTCAGCGGTGGTCCGCTAGCCGGTAGCTATGTTAGCATTAGTTACTTTATTTCCACAGCGTGTCCCCAGCTCCAGCCAAACCTCATCGGCTATCCGATCGCTAAACAGCCAGTGGTTGATGTTAGCTCCATCTCGATCTTCACTGCGGCGCACACAGTGTGCCACGATCAGCTGATGGCTAACCGGCAGACTCTTGTTTACTCCGCTGCTCTGATACACATGACACCGGACGCCACAGCTGATGCCACCCCTCCTCCGTGTGTGAATCGGTGACAGCTATGCTAGCTTCCTTCAGGACTGGTAGGTTGATATAACAGCTAGCAGCAGTGTTTCCCTTACAAATGTTTACAGCCGTGATGCTTGTTGACTGAGGGGGGTGGCGGATCGCGTCGTCTCGTCGGGGGATGAGGGGGGGTGCGTGTGGCATTATGCATTAAGACTGAACAGTCATTAAACATGTTTTTTAACTGGTGGAGTAGTTATATGCTGTGTGGGTTAGGCTACAGAGATTGGAAATAAATCAATCTCATGCTTTTTATAAAAAAACGAACCAGATGGCTGGAGTGAACGCTGGAGTTGTTGCCTTTTTGAGTGGGCCACCGTAGCTGCAATACTTACTCTGAACTGCATGGCGCTAAAGAGTCGCAATTTTTACCATGATTTCTATGAATATCCCACATAGCACCTTTAATTTGATTCCATGTAAAAACGTGCTGCTTTAGTGCTTTACTTTTATATAAACAGCTCTTCCTAGAAATCATTGAACTCCGTCCTCACCAGTTTGACTTCAAATCAAATCAAGCAGTTGTTATTTATCTTTGCTCTTGGCAGAACAAAGACACAAAAACCCTAAAACCAGTTTGCCACTGGGAGACGTACTGGCTTCAGGAGGTAGAGTATACTCTTGGAGACATAACATAAGACAGTTTTAGTAAAATGATTTGATACATTCAACAACAGGCTTTAAACGTTCATAGTTGGGTCATGAGGGGATTCGATGTAGCTGTAAAGAAATTGGAAGAGTCAAGCAAACATCCTTGTTGTTGTCATGTTAGTTGCCTGGAAGCGTTGTCTTCCATATTCTCTCTCTTTCTGACTTGAATATAAAATTACAAAAGATTCAAGACAGCATCCAGAAACTCACCTCTGCAGCTGTTTGAGAGAACATTTGTGTTTAAAATCTTCCAACATGTTCAGAATTCCAGGACACAGGAGGACAAAGCCCGGAGTCAATGGGAGTGAGAGGTTTTGGGACATTTTGGAAACTTCTGACACAGTGACCCTCCTCACACTTACATCATCCTCTTCAAAGTGGTGTTAGACTTTCAGTTTTTTCATCACTCCTTCATATTGGACTCGATTGGGAAAATCATATGGAATGGCAGGAACACTGTCCAGGTTAACAAGCTGGTTTTATGATTTTAATTTTTAAATTTCGAAAAGGAACTATTTACTGTCTCATATTATTGCAACAACTAGATAATAATCAGTTATTATTAGTAACTAAGAGATCAAATTGGCCGTTGCCACCAGCAGATCCTCCACCAGGGGGCAGCAGATTTCTGATGAAGGCACTAATCCTGATACTCCATCTGGATGATATCACCTGATCTGACCGCCATTAAATTAGCCTCCGAGAACAAAGTAAAGAACCTCGGTGTAATCTTTGACCAGGACATGTCATTCAAATCCCACGTTAAACAGGTTTGTAGGATTTCCTTTTTCCACATTCGGAATATTGCTAAGATTAGAAGCATCCTTTCCAGGAGTGATGCTGAAAAACTGGTTCATGCATTTATTACCTCAAGGTTGGATTACTGCAATTCATTACTATCAGGAGGTCCACAGAATGTAGTCAAAAGTCTTCAGCTGGTCCAAAATGCTGCAGCTAGAGTTCTGATGAGAATTAAAAAGAGAGACCACATCTCTCCTGTTTTAGCTTCCCTACATTGGCTGCCTGTTAAATTCAGAATAGATTTTAAGATCCTCCTTCTCACATATAAAGCTCTTAATAATCAAGCTCCATCATACATCAGTGATCTGATTGTTCCATATGTTCCTAACAGAGCACTTCGCTCTCAAACTGCAGGTTTACTGGTGGTTCCTAGAATATCTAAAAGTAGGATGGGAGGCAGATCTTTTAGCTATCAGGCTCCTCTCCTGTGGAACCAGCTCCCAGCTTTAGTCCGTGAGGCAGACACCTCGTCTACTTTTAAGACTAGGCTCAAAACATTTTTGTTGTGTGCGCGCATATGTGTGTGTGTGTATCTGCTCTGCCTTCTCAATCCCCAGTGAGTCGTAGCGGATGGCTGCTCATACTGAGCCAGGATCCTCTGGAGGTTTCTTCCTGTTAAAAGGGAGTTTTCCTCTCCACTGTCGATACATGCTTGCTTAATATGAGGATTGTTGAAAGCAATCTGCTGGGTTTTCTTAAAGTTAAAGTCCCAAGTATTCATCACACACTGGAAATTAAGCTCAGGAATTAAGCTCCCCATGGTGGGGAGCGGTGAGCTGCAGCTGTGGCCGCGCTCAGGAACTATTTGGTGGTTTAACCCCCAATCCAACCCCTTAGTGCTGAGTGTCAAGTGAGGAGGCATTGGGTCCCATTTTTTCAAGGTCTTTGGTATGACCCGACCGGGATTTGAACCCTGATCTCCCAGTCCCGGGGCGGACACTCATACCACTAGGCCATCGGAGCAGGTTACAAGGGAAACTTTTAACTAATGGCATGAACTAAACTCAATTGGAATGTTTACTTTGTGAAGTGCCTTGAGACGACTCTTGCTGTGATTTGGCGCTATAGAAATAAACTGAATTGAACTGAATTAAGGACAGAATTGGTTTGATGAGGATTTGAGACAATACTCTGTCATGGATTCATGTTTGTGTCATTTAAGCTGTTAAACTGCAAAGGTTTGGACCCCTTGTTCATTTTTAGGCTTTTAGGCTTCGTGTGAAATCTATTAAAGTAATAATTTATTACTTGTGGTGAGTTGTCAAAAAAGCCAAAAAGGAAAAAACAGAAAATAATTTGCTGATATTATTCACAGCTGACATTTGCAGGACTGCTGACACCATGTTTCTCATAAGAATGACATAAAGGCTTACATCACATCCTGTTGCATGGTGGGGCAGGAACATGATCCTGCCTGTCCTTCTTGCTGGTGTCGCTCGACTAAACCTTCTGCTCTGGCCCAAGGGCTGATCACTACTGTCACGTCTGATAGAGATAAGAAATCACGAAAGAGAAAAGTTATTAGAACACATTCTGATAATTAACAAGAGGGGAAAAAAGCAATCATAAGTTCTGTTCTGACATTAAATACGGACGACTGACATGAAACACTGTCCTATGCCCACATGCTTAGACATGAGAAATAAAAACCAACTGAGATTTAATTTCCCAGGCTAATCCTGCAGCGTGTTCTTACTCAGTCATTGTGTCTGAATACAAAAGACAACCTTGGTGTAAGAACATAATACAGCATCTAACTGAAACCCACGTCAGCATCACATAATAAAGCCAACCTGAAACAAAAGATTCAGTGCTCGTGACTTGTAAAGGATTTACATCATCAAAACTGCTCAAATGATCTGAGGTTTTAATCATAAGCCACTCCACCTGTGCAAAATAAAAATCAATAAACAAAACGCAGAAGACATTTGAAGAAAACAATCCACTTATTGTTTGTTTTAACCCCTTTCACTGTCAAGGATTATTAATGCTGGTTTTACTAAATGGCAGAAACCAGAAGAAATGGAATATCATGCAGGAGATTTTTTTTTTCTTATGGAAAGACAAAGGGATCATTTAATTGTAGGAACCCAGAGCAGCTAATTCCAGGTGTGGACTTTATCCTTCTAATAATCCATCGACAGGATTAGGTGAATGAACTCCTTTAGTTGAGTCAGTGAGTTCTCAGGAGAGCTCAGTAAATCTTCCTCCTGTCAGAAACACTCGTCTGTTCTTTAATCCATTTGAGGAAACGGATCTTTTCCCACTTCCTGTCTCAAAGTTCATTCATGCAGCATTTTAGTCAAAAGTAAGGTCAGTAAAGTTAAGGTGAGTCTCTCCAGCAGCATGAGGCGTTCATCACAACTGAACTTTAGCCTAAAAAATTAAAATAGAAATTACAAACAATATTTGAAAAACCTTCTTGTGATTGTGATTCTTTTATATAACGTGAAACAAAAGGACACACCCAGGACTAAAACCAGAAACCCTGCACGTTTTAAAAAGACACAATAAAGAAAAAAGGAAGTTGCTGTTGGTCTGATGGATGAGTGACAGCTGGTTCAAGTTGTGAGTGTAGCTGTCAGCAGTACACCACGCAGGAAATGTCTATAAAAGGAGACACTTCTCCATCTGACTCTTGACAAGAAATCACCTGTTAGACAAGAACAGGTCTACCTCAGGTGGTCCAGAAAACACTTTTATTTAAATATTTATTTACCTTTTCTTTAAAATGTTCTTTATATTTTAAAATGCTTCAGCATGCAGATGATCCAGTAAATATTTTCAGTTTCTATTCTTATTCGTTTTACAGTCGAATCTCAAAAAATGTGTTTCTGGATTTGATCCTACCTGATTTTACATGAATAAATGGTCCACTGGGCTCCATTTTCATGGACTTCTGCCCATTTGTATCTGGTTATTGACTTAATGTTAACTACGTTTGCGTATGACCCTTTGTGTGTGAGCTAGCTTTATAAATGAGGGTCATGTGTGGCGTAGGATGGAAATAAAAGCAGTCGTGTGACCTTCATGTAGCTTTTCTCTTCAGAAGTAGTTTCCTCTGCATGGATTTTGTCCGGGTCCTCCAGGTTCCTCTCAACATAAACGTGCTTGTCAGGTTAACTGGAGACTCCCTCGGTGTGAGCGTATGTGGTTGTCTCTTGTGTCTCTGTGATGGACTGGAGACCTGTCCAGGGTGTCCTACACCTCTCATCTGGTGACTGAGACCCTAGTGAGGTATGGAAAAGCCCATTGTCACCAACAGTGATTAGTTATTATTATTCCACCCAAATGTAAACATTTTAATAAATCTGTGTGTTTATTTGGCTACTAACACGTCACACATTTTTTGGTGTGTTTTTTGCACGCTGTGGTTTCTAGTGTCTGAGCCCGACACAAACCATCAATTATGGTCAGGTTTAAATGAATGACATTTGTGGTCTTCATGGCGTGAATCCCGATGGCAGCCAGGTTTAGTGAGCAGGAACTTCAGAGCATCAAAGCCATTAGTTCAGGCAGTAACATGAGCATTCTGCAGCACGCGTCTCCCCAAGGTTTCATTACAGCTGGAGGTGAATGCCACTGGTTGCCTTGTGTTAGCATATTCATCTGATACAATCCAGGGCCGAGATATTAACAGCTTGCTCTGTAGTGAACATTATTATCCAAATGTGTACACGGACTCACACTGTTGCATACAAATGAGAAGTTTTCTGCTGCTGAGTATGATCAATTTAAGAGCTCAGCACTGAGACTTGTTGAGGATGATGCAAGTGGGACCGAGGCTGAAGAAAAAAACGAGTGAAACAGAAACTTCTTTCATATGCTCACGACTAGTTAAACTGTTAGAGGAGCAAACACACGTTTTTACAGAAGATCTGAACAAGGAATGAAAAACCAAGAAGATTCTGAACGAGTCAGAACTGATCAATGAATCTCTTCATTACTGGGCTGATCTGGACCCATGCTGACAGAGATTAACAATTACTACTATTTTGTTTTTCTTTTGTTTCTGTACATACATTTATTTTGAAAAAGAAAAGAATGAAGCACAACTGAATGGCCCTCTTCTAATTCTGCTTATTGTGACCTCACAAACGGGAACATTTTCAAACGGCTTGTAGAGGCAAATAACCACTGATACCAAACACTGACAGAAAACGGATGGATGGTTTTTGTTCACGTTTGGAGTGTTTATAGAGGCGGTAAAGACCCACATGGCAGCACAAAGGGATGTAAAAATTAGATTTGCATTAAATGTCCCCTTTAATCATTCCCAGGTGAACAGTGGAGTTTTCTTTAACAGTCACATCACTGCTTGGGCCTTCCTGTGTGGAGTTTGTTGCCATCAAATGAGCTTCTTGAGGACTCAGGTATAAACTTAAAGCACAGTGGTGTTTTTTTTTTTTTTTTTTTACAAATTACCCAACCTAATGATCCAACTTGTATCATGGAGGGACGAGAGTTGGCTCTCTTGTCTGCAAGGTATTAAGTTTTTTTCTCTCTGAGCCAATAGGATGCAATAAAATACAAGGATAAGGTCATAAAAAGGTGGTAAAGTTTATTGCAAGACTCAAGTGCCCCTCTTTTATAATTTAATAGACTTGTCCTAGAAGGAAAAACAACACAGGACTAAAAGGACTAACAGGGTGAGTAAACAAGAGGACTTGACAAAGAAGCTGAGAAACAAAAAACTGTTTACCTGATGGGAAGTGATTGTAGAAAAGCTGATGGACAGACAGAACACAGGTGTGTGAAGAGCAGAGTAGACAGTGAGATGAGAAAGTGATAACGTAGAATACAAGGAAAACACGTTCAGTGCAGTGTTGCCAGATGAAATTGACAGTCTCCAGCCCAATCACAGCTGAAAACCCGCCCAATCCAAAAATAACCAGCCCAATCCACGAAGTTGCCAGACACCGGTGTAAACCCGTAAAATAATCACAAAGGCAATGAAAAACATTGCAAACAAGCTCTTATATCTGTTTTACAGTACCTGCAACAAGCTTTAGAGTCATCTCCTGGGCTCGGCCCGATCCAGGTTTTTAGTCACTCTCCCATTCCTTCCTGTACAATTTCTTTCCCCACTTTGGCATGTTTCAAAAGTTTTCAGCTTTAGCTTCTACCTCTTACATATAAAGTCTTTGGCTTCTACGCAGCGTAGCTTCAGTGCCTTTTTACGCCGACGTTGTGGACCGTGACGTCAGTGTAAACAACTCAACGTGACTCACGTTTATTTCATTTCTTATGTATTTGACCTTTCATTATTGTAAAAATATATATCAGTATTAGCAAAGCTTAACATCATGAACCTCATGGCCCTTTTAGATGCCGTAGCAGCAGCAGCAGGGCCCTCATTCTCTCCAGATAGCACTGAGATTTCACTTTTATTATGCTGGCATTTGTATTTGCTCAATATAGAGGTTAAACTAAGATCATTTTTATTAACGTGTCTTATTGCATGACAAAAAATGTGCACAAGAGATATTAAACAAGTGAGCATGGGGGCCCACCTAGATGGCCTGTACCTAGGGCCCAGAATATGGTGCTACGCCCCTGGCTATCGTGCTTTGAGCTAAAACTCTCAATGCAAGGAAAACAAAACAGGACATAATAATCAACCCCACCTGAGAGAAGTGAACTATCCCTTTAACAATGTCTTCCACTGAAGGACAGGAAGCATGGCTCCAACACGACAGTCGTCACTTAAATGAACAGAAAGTCTCTGAACTCCTTCAAGAAGGTCATTCAGCTCAAAGTGAAGCAAAACATGTCATTTTTCCTGGAGTCAGTTGGGTCTGAAGAGGGGAACAGGTACAAACAAACCAGGAGTGTTGCTCAAAGGGAACACAAAATATCAACATGTCCAGGCAGAAAATGGACGGATATGTTCCTTAAAAACACGTGATGAGTGAGAAAAACGTCTGAGACAAATGGTAAAACACTGTGCCACCAGCAGAGAACCTCTGGCTCTGCTCTCTTGTCGTCTTTAGGACCATGTTGTTTCTCACAATACTGATGCTGAAGGTCGGCCCCCAGCAGTGAGAGAGAGTGGAGCTAGCTGGGGGGGATGTCAGGCTGCTGGAGAAGGAAGGAATTGATGGAAGGAAATTTAAAAAACCTGTTAGGAGTACAAATATTATGTCACTTGTGATCAGTGGCGGCTCGTCCATAGGGGGCGCTAGGGCGCCGCCCCACCAGTCTCACAGGAAGAGGAAGAAGAAGAGAGGAATCACAAAATGTATTTAAAAAAACATAAAATTTAAACTAAACGATCTATACACCATATGGGCTGTAAGTGCTGTGTGTAATCTGCATTTAATTGTAGTTTAATAAAGTTAATACTTTTAACACGGCCGAAACGTTGACGTACTTCCTGTCACGTGTCCTCTCGCGGTCGCAGCAATTTTTACCATTGACTTAATATGGGCTAACTGGAGCATGCGCGCTGGATCCCCAACGACAAGGAATAGGAGAGCTGTTGGGCGCATATGGTTGCGATCTCAAGCAAACGGGGGGAGTCTGCTCAGATCAGGAGGAGGATGCTGATTGGTCAGCTCACCCAGCCCAGACAGAACCGGAAGTTTCTCCACAGGCTAGTTCACCGTCCTTTGTTGTTGTGGGGCTGCTGCTAACGTTGACTATGGAGAAAACTAGTAGTTTCATCTTTTTATCATTGGATTCTACGAACCAAGTGGATTTTTTACTATTAGATAGATTATTTTGACCAGCAAGGTAAGACAGAATTTAGCTTTTGACTTCATGAAAATAGCTTTGTTTAGCTTTTCATTTAGCAGTCATTGGGTGGTGTTGAGGTAGAAAACGTGGATTCTATTTGCTGGTGAAGGTTCTCAGTCATCCAGGTCATGGTAATCCAAGGGGTTCAAATGAAGGCAACTGGACTTCTTTGGTTTCTTGAAGACGTTTCGCTTCTCATCCGAGGAGCTTTGTCAATTCTGACTGGAATATGGGAGGGTCGATCTTATAAACTGTAGCTGTCTATTGTTGCTCAACGAGCAGCATCTGCCTGTGAATGCCCCTCCTCCCTACCTCTTGATGAGGCTAATGATGGTAACGACTCATCAAGAGGTAGGGAGGAGGGGCATTCACAGGTAGGGGAAGTCCAGTTGCCTTCATTTGAACCCCTTGGATTACGTGGATTCTATTGTTTAAAAGAGCCTCTTCCTGTTTAGTGTGTGTTAGGTTTGCATATATTGGTCAATATGAAGCATGTTTTTGGAACAACTTTGTTGCTAACTTAGCAACAAAGTCTGTCGATTTCAAGTTGTGTGACGCATAAGAATGGTAATTTGGCGTTCCCTAGTGGTGATATGTGGTTAGCGCATCTGAAAAACTGACCCACAAATAAAGAAAATAACGATCGTTTATATAGCGCCTCTCAAGATAAAAACCATTCACAAGAAGTAACATAAAAAAAATAAAAAAAAAAAAATGCGCCCCACCCAAAAAAAAAATTACCAGCCGCCACTGCTTGTGAAATATTTATTGATTTCTTTTCCCATTTCACGTTATTTAGTATTGGAGGGACTGGGTTTTGGTGAGAAAACAGTTAAAATTCAGCCACATTAGAGGGTTTTCCAGCATGCATGGTGTGGTCCAATGTTCTCCTTCAGATGTTCTGCTAGAGAGCAGAATTCATGGCCAGTAGTGGTTTTTGATATGGACCACCTGGACGATGGCCCAGGGCGGTATCACCAGGGGGGCGGCAAAATGGGTTATATAAAACAAAGTAGTCTGGAGTAGTCTAGATAAATAAAATCACGCTCCCTATTAGGTTACACTATTTTCGAACGTCATTTTATTAATCAGTTAAGAAGAAGAAGAAGAAGAAGAAGAAGAAGAAATAATTTATAAAATGATTTATAAAAATCTAGAGCCATATAATAGACACTATATAATTTTAAAAATCATATGACTTACAGTACTGTAATTAAAACACTGTAGTTAAAAATGTTTTCTTTTCTATTAAAGGGAAACTTTACAGTTTTGGCTTGCTTTTAGCACCCCCTAGTGTCCATTTTAATTCACTGTTGTAAAAAATGAAACTGAAACTCTCCTCGCGTTCGTCTTTTTAACACCTTATTCTAACTGCTGAAATGTCTCCTCAGCCTTCATTAGTGTCTACAGGAGCAGTTCATCACTAAATCAAACAAATCAGCTGTGTTCATGATCTAAAACATGCAGGAAGCATGTCTCTGAGCTCTTGCTATTCAGAAAACCCCTG
The DNA here is from genome assembly GCA_006937985.1 of Aphyosemion australe. NCBI lineage: Eukaryota > Metazoa > Chordata > Actinopteri > Cyprinodontiformes > Nothobranchiidae > Aphyosemion > Aphyosemion australe. The sequence goes on from SSNS01000567.1 coordinate 222,424, forward strand.
ATGTTGACTGTTGTTTGGCTCCTATTGTGGTCGGACGGTCTTCTTATATATATATATATATCCCCCAGAAACCCAAATATAGAAAAAAACTTTAAAAAAAAAATTCAACCATTCACATGTTGTTCTAGGATGCTTGTGATGCCTAAATCAGTGTTTTTTTTTAATTATGACATTTTAGTAACTTTTGGGGAGGATGTTGTAAAAATGCAACGCTGGGTCTGTAGGGTAGCAGAATTTCAATGACATCACTCACAATTCTGAACACATGTAAGGAACAATTAAACATTTATTTGTACTTTACTGCTTATAAAGGCCCACAGAAATTTATGTATCTACACAATAACAATTGTATAATAGAAAAAAGGTCATTTTTTATGATCAATTTAGTACAAAAATTGAGTATCATATTCAAAAACACTGGATCCGATCCGGATTATATGTGCAAATCATGAAGGGAAAAAACAAAATGTGCTTGTTTAATTTGTTGATTGATTAACTTATGGTATTTCCAAAAGCAGTTATGTTGCTGTGAAAAGCAGAGGAAAACATTGGACTTTCTGCAACGTGTGTTGGTGTATCCTTTAGCGCAGTGTCGGCATCATCCTCTGTTGGCTTTGATGGGAAAATATCCAATCATGTCCTTGCTAACTTGCTTTGGAGGGTTTGCATTTGACTCACATGTTCCTAACATTCCACACATTCCAGACATCCACAGCTCTATCAGGAAGACCTGTTGTTCACTTTGTCATGCAATGAACCCTTTACACCCACACCTCCCAGAACATGATCACCAGGGTGCGAATTACACAGAGGCTTCCGGGGGAGCCCAGTTAGACGGTGTGTTTGGGGGGGGGGGTTAATAAATTATTGCTTTATAAAGTTACAAACGTGTAGTGGGATAAATCTACCTACATTTTCCTTTTCAAGCACTTGTTTTATGTGACTATTTTCAAAATTCATAATAAAAAAGAAGAAAGTGGCCTTATTTGACCTAAATGTTTCACAAATTATCATCTTGAATTGATGGATTCTGTTGGTAATGTAGAATAATCTAATCCAGGTCGGAAGAATCTAGGTGTTGTAGTTTTTACACTAGACCAGTGGGTCAGATACAATAAAGTTTGTTTTTTGAACTGTCACAAATCAAATAAAGGTTTAACCAATCACAAACTGTTCTTTAAGGACTCTGCTATCAGTCTAATATAATCTAGTTAAGCTCTGAATAATCTAAGTATTGTAGTTTTTAGCAGAGCCAGTTCTAATGTGGTCTACAGGTGAAACTCAGAAATGAGAATCTGGTGTAAAA
>SSNS01000567.1:224005-256505 GCA_006937985.1 Aphyosemion australe
GCCTGTGATGAGCCTCAAGCTTCACTCAGCAGAAGCAGCTGGGTTAGGGTTAAGGTCAGACTTCAGCATCGGCCCTGTTATGACCAGAAATCTATCAGACAAGCAGATTAGGATTTGTTTTGCTCTCAATGGGAAATTATCAAATGAAATTGATGTAAATATGACTACAACAACTAATTATAGGATACTACTGGACTGAAAGGCTGTGAACCAGAGACAACAGGACAGAAGTGAAGGTTTGTGCATTTAACAAAACATTTAATAAATAATCAGAGCTGCTGTGAAATATTCTCCAGTCCACATCCAGACACAATCATCGTCTCTTCTGTCTCATGATCAGCAGCAGCTGGGATGTTTATGCTCACAAAGTTTTTCTTTTTTTATTAACATTCCCACTTTCAAGTGCAGCTCACTCCTCCTCTTGTTGTGACTTTTTTTCTTGTGCTTATTCTCATCCGTTTGGATGCATCTCCACCTCCATGTTTCCAGCTGCCTGTCGGCTCATCTGACCACTGGTTGTTCAGATGCTGCTGCTGTCAATCATTGCGGGAGAGTGCACGGTGTCGGATACCTCGTCTCTTTGTTCTCTCCTCCTGCCTGGGCTAACGGTAGCTGACGGTGATGTGTGCGCGGCGCGCAACAGCGATGCGCATTTTGCGCGTTTGGAGAGAATGAGTACACGTGCGCAAAACGAGGCCCCTCATGGAGCGCGTGTTCTGCGTATATCGGGAGGGGCCCACTTAAAGCTCTGGATTTGCTCCAATAAGATGTTTGAGCTCAACGAGGTTGTAGTTCTCTTGTGGTGTGAGCAGAGCGCGCTGGGAGTGCAGCTTGTAATGAGCGCGCGCGACTTTATCAGTTGGGAGGCGCGGAGCAGCTGGAGAAACATATCAATGATGGAACGTACGAGAATTTTTGACGCAATACCGGTGCGCAGAGGTGCGGGTTTCAGTGATCAACAGGAAAGGGAGGAGGAGAGAGCGTCAGGCACAAATGAAAGACAGAAAGGCTGCCAGATAATATGAGCGAACATGAACGATCGCGTGTTAATTATGTTTTTTGGTGGCGCCACTTACTGTGGCCGTGCGCAGGACCACCAATCAGCGCTGCCGCTCTCCAACCTCTCCGCCCAAAATAATCTCCGCTTGAGAGTCCAAATAAATAATGTAATATAGGTAGAAACTTGATCTTTTTTCGGGCTCCCCCTGGGTGTGTCAGTTGAGGGCTTCTAGGGGAGCCCGTCACCCTTTCAGGGGAGCCGGGCTCCCTTTAGCTCCCCCGTAATTCGAACCCTGATGATCACCTTTTCATTCAAGAAGCAGCTATTTGGGCAGCCAGGCAGAGCCCAGGAAAAAGAGGCCCAGTTTTATTTCACATTATGCTACATAATTCTTCCAATACTAAAAAACTCAATTCATTGCTTAAGCTCATTAGAATGTGTATTTTAATTACTGATGTAACGCAATATATTATATTTGTACAACAAAAAGTTGTATTTTAATTTAACATAAAATTTGTAAAATAGGTTAAAATTGTTGCAATATTGAAAATTGATCAAAAACACTACAAACTGATCAAATAGAAATGATAATACTTGTATTTGCATCGTCAAACAAGTGGAAATGTGAGCCCTCAAGTGCATTGTGCAGACAAAACTTTGCTACCCCTTTGACCCAGTGTTGTAAAATTACAACATAGAAATAACAAGCTCTAAATCTCTCATTATCAGTTTTTTCAATGATGTCATAAAATCTGCATGATCTACACATATCAGTTATCACAGAAAAAAATATTCCAAGCTTTTTACTTACATGAGTCCTGATTTATCCCATCCCAAACAACAAGATGATGTATTACAAAGCAGGCTCCCAGGTTGTATGACTTCATGACCTGATAAGCAGGTTTATTTACACATTCTACCATCCAATAGTGTTGCAGAACTGAACAATAGGACCCATTAGTAATGTAAATGTGGTTTTAAAAAGAAGAAAAACGGGGGAAGGTTTATTTTTGTAACCTTAAATTGTAATTTTACAACCGTGGGTCTCTGGGGGATATATATATATATATATATATATATATATATATATATATATATATATATATATATATATATATATATATATATAGCTTCATCAGATAAATGTTTTCTTTGTTTCTTCTGAGGCTCCACCAGGATGAACATGTTACAATAAATGCTACCCAGGTATAGACCCCTTGACATGTGATGTCACATGGCCGTGAATCCCAAGTTTCTGGCTGGAGGGCAAGAAGCCAGCACCTCCTCGTTGACCATCGTTGTTATTATCTGTCAGTTGTCAATAAACAGAGCTAAATATCTGCAAAATAAAATCTATCAGCATGGTTAACACAAAATAAGAACAGTGACATCAAATTTTATAGGTTCCTGGCTGAGAAAATACACCAAAGGCAATGGTTAACAGACATGAAGAGAGTTCTAGTGAATGATCCATCAAAGCCATGGGAGCCAAAGTCTTACAAAGTGTGTAACTGGAGCAAGCAGCCTCTAATGTCATTCATTTCGTGTTTCTGTTTATGTTTCTCGTCAGAATAAAAGGAGAATCTGTTAATCTCCAAAGATGAACTGTGTCATGGCAATGCTTCAGCTTTAACCTGCAATACGTAGAAGAGATACGGTTACACCTTTGTTGCTTCAGCTGTGTGAAGTCCAGGCAGCCAGTTCTGCGGACTGTCATTCTCCACAACTCGTTAGCTATTTCAAACAGACCTGGAAGCTTTGTGCTAAACACTGTTAGCTTTTATATGTTTCCTTTTTTGTTATTCTGCACAAAGACGTGTTAGATAATCTAAAGTAGTAATATTTACATCAGTAGGTTTATTTTGTTAGCTTAAATTGCAGAGATACAGCTCTGGATAGTGGCTGGAGACAGGGTATCTTCGTTACAGTCTTTCCATGTTGCTTTATATCCATTGTTTTTTCATGTTCTTGATAATACACGGAGTAGTAAAGTTTCTTTCGACGCTCATCTGACGTCTTCCTCAGAGTGGTGGTGATGTCACTTCCTTGCTGTTGTATCAGCGGGCAGTAGAGGACAATGTCGCCCTCTACTGCCCACTCCCTCCTTGTCGATGACCATGTCCCATATGTGATCCAGTGTATACACTCCTTCATCTCTATGGAGACAGGGTTTTTGCCCCCAGTGTTGTGTGCATGCGCAAGATTACTCTGATGTAAACAATTATATTCACGGGGTCTATAGCTCGTCTGTTCTGAGGTATAAACATGGATTGCCGTGAAGCGTGACTTTGTGAGACTTGTGGACAGCGGTCCGAAGAGGCTGAAGCTGCAAACAGGGCATCCTGCTGACTTCCGGTCCTGAGTGAACGCTGGCACGATTTGCTGCCGCTGCTCACCGGCAAACAAATTATTGTTTTGTTCTTTTTCGAATAAGTCATCTCTCCAGCCTCCAGCCTTCTCTTCTTTTGATGATTGTTCACTTTTGTTGCGGTTCTCAACCTAATTGCCCTCGCTCTGAGTGTTGGTGAAATTGTTTCACCTACCTGTCAAGCTCACCTACTGGTTCAAAGTCATCACCACTCTGCTTCTCTCTGTGATGCGGGCCAGTGGAGTTGCTGTGTGGCTTATACTCTATCGCGAGACCTGGAAGTTCTCCCGGTATCTCTGCCTCCCCTCACCACTTTGGAGTGCCTCGCCTGTCAAATATCCGGCCCGACCCCTACAGTCATTGCCTCAATTTATCGACCCCCCAAGTTCAACTCTGACTTCTTAAATGAATTTTGTGTTCTTCTCACTCATCTCTCCACTCTCTCTCCCAATGTAATTTTACTTGGTGATTTTAATATACATATGGACAACGCAGCTCTCCCCCTAACCAAGGATTTCTCCTCATCGTTGGATGGATTTGGTTTATGTCAGTATATTAATTTTCCCACTCACATTAAAGGTCACACTCTGGATTTAGTTTGCTGTTCCAGTGTGTCCTCTTCCAACTGCTCTGCTGATCAGCTCACCTTCTCTGATCATTTCCTCATTTCTTTTTCTGTTTCTCTCTCTCTCTCCAATACCAAGTTACCTCGTGTTATTTCTTTTCGTAATATTAGGAACATTGATCTAGCTTCATTCTCCTCCTGCATAGCCGACATGAACCCAGATCTCTCTGCTAGTCCCGATGTTCTTGTCAGTCACTATAATCATGCCTTGGTTTCCATTTTAGATTCATTTGCTCCCATCAAAACTCGTTCTGTTTTCTTTAACCAGTCTGCTCCATGGTTCACCCCTGCCCTCCGCGCCATGAAAGCCACAAATCGCAGGTTAGAAAGACTGTACAGGAAAACTGGTCTCATTATTCATAAGGACTTATACACTGCTCAGATTTCTCTCTATAAGGACTCCATTTCTCAGGCCAAATCACAGTATTACTCCAGTCTTATCTGCTCCAACACTGACAATACTAAGATAATTTTTTCCATCTATAATAACATCTTTCACCCCCCTGACTCCCTACCTTCCCATCTTTACTCATCTGAAACCTGTAACTCTCTCCTCCAGTTTTTTAATGATAAGGTCCATAGGATTCATTAGCACCTTGGCCCCCCTTCTCTACCTCCCTCCTCACGCCCTTTCTCCGATTTCTCTCAACCCCTCTCTCAACTTTCCACTTTTGAACTTCCCCATCCTTCAGTAATATCTGATTTCATTATCAAGTCCAAACCTTCCACTTGTCAGTTAGATCCCCTACCCACAGTTTTGGTTAAATCTTGCTTATCCTCCCTGCTCCCTTTCATAACGACCATTATTCATTCCTCATTATCCTCTGGAACTGTTCCCGCTCCCTTTAAATCTGCAGCAGTTTCTCCAATCCTGAAAAAACAGGTGCAGATCCCAATGATTTCAATAACCTCCGTCCTATCTCCCACCTTCCATTCATCTCCAAAATCTTAGAAAAAACTGTTGCATCGCAGCTACACACACATCTATCTCGCAATAACCTCTTTGAACTTTTTCAATCTGGTTTCCGACCCCACCACAGTACAGAAACAGCCCTCATTAAAATCACTAACGACCTTCTCATTGCTGCTGATTCTGGTTTAATTACCATCCTCATACTTCTCAATCTGAGTGCAGCTTTTGACACTATTTCACACCCCATCCTCCTCAAGAGACTTCTTTCTTTAGGTATCACTCAGACTCCCCTCCGCTGGTTTCAATCTTATCTCACCGGCCGCACTCAGTTCATTCAGTTAAAATCTTTTTCTTCACAACCCTCCCCAGTCACTTCAGGTGTACCCCAGGGCTCTGTCCTGGGGCCCCTCCTCTTTATAATATACCTTCTCCCTCTTGGCAATATTTTCCGCAAATTTGGCATCCAGTTCCATTGTTTCGCGGATGACACCCAGCTCTATATTTCCAGCAAGCCTAACTCCATTCTCCCACCCTCATCCCTGACCCACTGCCTCTCTGATATTAAATCCTGGTTCACCTCAAATTTTCTCAAACTTAATGGCAATAAAACTGAAATTCTTCTTATTGGTACAAAGTCCACCATCTCTAAAGCTGACAGTTTTTCCCTAACCATTGACAGTGCCACGGTCTACCCCTCTCCACAGGTTAAGAGTCTGGGTGTCATCCTCGACAGTTCACTGTCATTCCATGCACACATCAATAACATAATTCAGTCAGCCCACTTCCATCTTCGATCCATAAACCGTCTTCGCTCCTCTCTGACCCCTCATGCTGCAGCCATTCTTGTCCACAGCCTTGTCACTTCCCATCTTGACTATTGCAGCTCACTTCTTTTTGGTCTCCCCAATAAACTCCTTCATAAACTGCAACTGGTCCAGAACTCAGCAGCCCGTGTCATCACCGGAACCCCTTCCTTTCTCCACATCACCCCAGTTCTTCAGCAGCTCCACTGGCTTCCAGTTAAATTTAGGTCCACCTACAAGATTCTCCTCCACACTTTCAAAGCCATACATAATCTTTCTCCTCCCTACTTAACCGACCTCATTAATATTGCCACCCCATCACGCTCACTCAGATCCTCTTCATCTCTCCACCTTGTTACTTCTTCTGCACGTCTCACTACCATGGGGGACAGAGCTTTCAGTCGCTCTGCTCCCCGTCTTTGGAACACACTCCCACCAGATATCAGAAACATTGACTGCCTCACTCTTTTCAAATCCAAGCTCAAGACTCATCTATTCAAAACTGCTTATGACTTGTGACTTATTTGATTGTTTTTATGACTGATTTGTTTTAGTATTTTATTGTATTTTATCGTATTTTATCTTGTGAAGTGACCTTGGGTGTTTTGAAAGGCGCAATTTTTAAATAAAATGTATTATTATTATTATAAGGGGCGAATGGGGCTGAGAGACTTCATTCACCCTGTAAAGGGTCATCGTAGCACATACTGGCTCAAGAAAATGATTTAAAAATATGAAAAAATGCATAGTATGCCTTTAACAATGTTTTGAAAAAATACATTTCAGTAAGACAGTTATCATTTTTTACAAATGTTTTATCTGCTTCTGATTATATCATTTCTGACAATTAAATCAGCCTTCATTAGCATGCAGTTACTTGCTGCTCATGTAGTGTTATAAGATATTTGAGTTTTTTTTTATTTGGAAGAATTGCTACTCTTACTTACAAAGTAATGCTTTACTTCCAACCACTGATTTTGTGACAGGCTACTCCATAAACATGTTTGTTATACATGCATTAATTCTGAATATTTGATAAATTGGACAAAATTATATGTTTGATTTACTTTGTGTTTCGCGAATAAAATTTAGCACCCTCTGCTGTCTGTATGGAGAATAGCAAACTAACAAATGACTTCTCCAAGGTCACCCCCCTGTCTTGTGGTTGTGGTGTGGTAGGCTGGATCAGACTGATAATGGACCTTTTTCACACTTCCTGGGTTTTTAACCGGAAATACGTAAGTGCTGTGGAAAACACGACTTATCGCAGCGTTCCTGAAGGGTATCAGGCTGTTTTTCTCATGCTCTGAAGCAGCCCTATCTCCATTTCCATTCGTTTCCAACATCTACCGATGTAAGACAAAACTGTCTAAGGGCGATCACGCGTGAGGAGAGGCTCAATTTTGTTAATTAAAAGGGAAATCCTTAGTCTGCAGCAGACACTTCACGGCTATGTTTTTGTGCTGGGGCTAAGTGTTAGCCGTCTTAACTCGGATGCGGTACCATGTCTATTCTCCTGGAATAACTTCACCCCAGGAGTCTACATGTTCGGTAACACAAACGGTAGTTTGTGCAGCACAGGAATTGGAGAGCCAGGAGCTAGAAAAGGCAAAGTAGGCAACAAGGCTGGACCATGATGATGCTACGTTAGCCCCTGCAGGTAAGTTCTCCAAAGCTAACTCTGCTATAATGTAAGTTCTTTTATGTGTTCATGACAAGTAAATGATGCTGAACTCATAGTTTAGAGCTGCCACCCACGCAAAATAAAATTAACGCGATGCCACGTTAACAGTTTATTGTTCAAACAATATAAATTTTACGTTCATAGACGTTTATCACAGTTGTACAATATAATTATCATACATTTTATATCATATATTCTATATTATGCATGTGTATGTTGTTAGAACATGATATTATATTGTTTCAAAGTGAAATTTTTATTCTAAGAATGTGAAAATTATATTGTTAGAACAATAAGATTATCATGTTGTAATGTAATATCGCTGTAATTTATTTATTTTTCATGGGTAGCAGCTCTGCGTTCCAGTATCATATTGCTGTGTGTTTTGTGGTCTTCTGCGACCTATTTAGAATTTTATATTGGGCAAACGTAAAAGGTTTTTAGTGCAGACACGATCCATGCTGACTGAAATCTGACCTAGTTAGGAAGGAGTTTTCCCAACGATGGCGCACTTCCGGGTTTTGTGAAAAAGGTCTATAGAGGATGTTCACCCAGGGCACCAAATGGGCTAGGACCGCCCCTGCATGGTTCCATCAGTTACAGCTGGTGGTCCAGGTCCTGAAGCAGCAGAGGGTTAGGGTTTGTTCAGATGTCACACCACCTATATGTTTGAATGTTTTTATGTTAATTCACTGCAGATGGAACATTAGTCCAGATGGTTTGTTTTGTTTGGTTGTTTTAATTTTTATTTATTTATTCTTTAAATAAATGTAGGACAAGCGTTCATCCACAGTTGTTTCAGTGTTTAACTGTGGGGGAGGGGGGGTTAGATGGGTTTGTCCTTTAATAAATAATTTCACCACAGTCTCAAAGAACTACACAACAATCAACTAATGACATTCACATCAGAGCAGATTCAGATGCTAAACCTGTTCGGTTAAATACAATCATAAATGAATTATCGTGTGAAACAGTAATGAATGTTTACAGTGGCTTTGTGCTGACAAGGTGATTGCTGGATTATGGATGCAGTTTTCTATTGGAATAACATGGATAAAGGTAAAACACAGAATTCATCAGTAAGCGAATCATTTATCAACCCTATTTTCATGAAATTTTGCAGTTTTTTTTCTATCAGTCCTGGATTTTGCCAAGATGAGAATCGTGACACATCAGGACATCAACAGAACTGTGTGAGGAAATTGCCTATTACATTTGAAGAGTCATTGTAAGAGACAGAAAATGTGCTTTTCTCCTTATTGTGTCACAAAGCTGTGAAAGTCTGATTGGATGGGATGTTGGAGCCTCTGTTCTGGAACCCTCATTCAGACAACATTCCCTTATGAGGATGAGGTGATGCATAGAGGGATTGTTTTACTTCATTTGGCTCCCACATGTGTTATAATTGTGATTTTATTTGATCTCCAGAGATTTGGACATCATTCTTTACTTGTTTTCACGCAAGAAGACGTCAAGATCAGTCTTGCTTGAAATCCTAGGAATTCACTTCATGTCCCAAGAACTCTGGTCTGAGGAGAAATGAAAATGCTGGGATAAATTAGCAGCAGTAGGTGTTATTAGTGAGAAGGTGAATTTTCACATGTATGTTCAAACCTGTTAGAAACAGGTTAGGCACCAAACTAATGATCTTCATGCTCCTTACAGAACCCTGTGTCTGAAAAAGACTGGAAGTGTGAGATAGAGAGATCTTTGGACCAATCAGAGAGGCTCAAAGAAACAGCAGCTCCTCAGGCAAACGCTGACATTAGTTTTGTTTAATGTGATAAATATTCAGCAGTAATTCTCTTTTTCATCAGGTGGGGTGTGCATCGCTCAGTCACTGAAGATTCTCCGGGAACCAAGACCGGGAGAGTTTGACAAGATCGTCCTTCGTCTGCTGGAGACGCCTAATGCTCGAGCTGTCATCATGTTCGCAAACGAAGACGACATTCGGTAAAAGATCATCAACGCAAGATTTTGATCAACACGTATAAACCTGACCGCGTTAACATCATCGTTGAGTTTTCTAAGGTCGATTCATTGTGGCGGCCATTTTGACTTTGGTTGATGCCAAAAGTTTATCAGTTGTACAAGTGCACACACACACACACACACACACACACACACACACACACACACACACACACACACACACACACACACACACACCTGCCTTTAGGTGGCAGGTGAGAATAAAATAGTCTTGTAAATGTCAGATTGAATCCTTATTTCTTCCTCCATCAAAGGGAGTTAGAATCTTGGGTGTTGTGATTGATGACCAGCGGATCCGTTATGATCACGTTGCCTTCATCGCTCGTTCAGGCCGTATCCAACCCAATACACCAGCCAGGTCCTGGTGCAGACTATCGTCATCTCCCACCTTGACCTCTGCAACGCCCTTCTAACTGAAACCTTTGCAGATGGTCCAGAACTTGGCTACATGTTGGGTCCTAAAATCAGTCCAAAAAGATCTGAACTGAGCAGCTCCCATCTACCTGAATCCTCTTCCAGACCCTTTTGCTAGGTAGTTCAATAATGGTGAAATGACCCACTGAGCTACCAGCATAGGGGCATCCCTGTCTAGCTGTAACACCTAGCAGCACCTACCCAGTCTCTATCCACTCTATTTCTACATTGTCAGCTCCGACAGAGCCTGACTAGTCTCCTTCCTTCTTGTGGATCCATTAGTACCTCCTTACCCACTCAGCGTGGCTTGACTCCATTTCCATCAGTAACACGTACCAGGTTGCTGCCGTCGTTTTAAGAGCCTGATTCAGTGTGGTTCCAAGCGTACCGAGCCGGGCTGATAACGTGACATCAGAGACTGTTGGTCACTTACTGGCTAGGGGTTGGAGTCACTCCTTACTCCAGAGTTTTCCACCTTACTGCAGCCTTTTTCAAAATCTGACAAAAAGCCACAACCGTCCCTGTTGTGTTTGCTACTGCTGTGTTGTGTTTTTATGTTACCTGCAGATCACCTCACACCGACGCTTTGTGTTCGGTCGCCACCCAGCATTGATGAGCTTTCTCAGTTGTAATTGAAAAACCATCCAAACCGTGTAGAGCTGAGCTGCACAGAGTAGTGGAAATACCCTATAAGTAGCTCATCGTCAGCTTTGACTTCAGCATGGTCTTCATTTGGAAGTTGCTTTAGACAAAGGCATCTGCCAAAAATACATGAACATAAAATACATAAAAGTACAAATTAATCAAAACTGCTGTTTAGGTCCTGGCACTTTATTTTTTTCTGCTTCTGTTAGATTTGATACATCACCTTTATTCTGTTTTCAATGTTTTTATTATGAACACAAAAACACAGAAGTGGACAATTAAATCAAATGTATAATAATACAGTAATGCTGCCACCCTGCAGACCCACTGCACACAGTCATGAGTTACACCAACGTCTTGTTCCGTGTTTTTTGTTTGGAGATGTTTAAGTTAATATGTGGCACCAAATCCTGAAGTATTTGGAATGAAAACCTATTTTTGTTTACATGAAGGTGAAAAAGGAAATAATAATTTTTTCTTGTGCATTTTGTCATCTGTGATCCTGAAAGACGAATCCTGGACGCAGCGAAGCGTCACAACCTGACGGGACACTTCCTCTGGGTGGGCTCCGATAGCTGGGGCTCCAAGATTTCTCCGGTGGTCCAGCAGGAGCGGGTGGCTGAGGGAGCTGTGACCATCCTGCCTAAGAGGACATCTGTGGACGGTGAGATAGCTTAACCTCATGTCTGATATGTGTGAGGAGGCTGGGACTGGAGTGACGAGTCGTGTTTCTCTGCAGCGTTTGACCGTTACTTCAAGAGCCGCTCGCTGTCCAACAACCGGCGGAACGTCTGGTTTGCTGAGTTCTGGGAGGAAAACTTTGGCTGTAAGCTGGGGATGCATGGCAAGAAACCTGGTCTCCCTAAAAAATGTACAGGTAGGACACAGGTTAACACATCCAACAGACAATCCACAACATACATCATCAAAATCTATAAAAAAAAAGTACAGAGAACTGACATTTGATCATATAAAATCTGGTTCTACCCAGATCTTAAACGGAGGTAATGCACTCTCAGAATAACAGACTCCGTGTGATTTGTTTAACTAAAGCTCTGCAGTAAGAGGCTGGTAATTAACTGGATTTATGCACCTCAGTTAAATGACTTTTTGTCAACAGGGAAAAATGCAGCAATGACCTTAGAGAAGCAACTGTTGCTGCCCGTTAATCTGGGAAGGGTCAAAGGTCACTTTCAGAGAGCTTGGAGGTCATCAGATGCTGAGTGTCAAGCAGGGAGGCATTGGGTCCCATTTTTGAAGTCTTTGGTATGACCCGACAGTGGATTTGAACCCACGACCTCCCAGTCTCAGGGCGGATACTCAAACCACCAGGCCACTGAATGTCAGTCATCAGTTGTCTCCTCTATCACAGGGCTTGTAGGTGTGTAAGTACAGTTGGTCTCTGATTGGACACGGAGAAGATGTCTACGGTTGCCGTATGGACTACATATGACCCAGGGTTGAACTAGCACCATGGACAGCGCAGGAACCCACCGTTATGAGAACCCTTCTTCCCAAGCCGTTTGCCTATTGTCCTGTAGGCCAACCCAGTCCTGTGCAGGTCTAAGATGTTGTCCCTGGGGCCCTTAAACAGCTCTTTGGTCTTGCCCATGGTGGAGAAGTTTGAGTCTGTGTGTACAGGTGTCTTTTATACAGGTAATGAGTTCAGATATATGTATTACAGGTAACAGGTGGATGATTGGAGGTCTAACCTAGCAGGTCTGTGAGGGCTTGCTGATTGGTCAGTTATCTTTTTTTTTAAACAAAGTCTGTTTATCAATTATCAAAACTGAAACCAAATCCCTTCCTCACCACCCACCTTGCTACACTGGATCAAACTCAATAATAGTGTTGTTTTCATCAGTGACAATGACGAAATCATTTTGTTGACGCCCCTTTTTCTCATAATGAGACGCTGACGAGCTAAAAATGACTCTTTGGTGACTAAAACATGATGAGACGTGTGGGAGTTTTCATTGACAAGACAAGACTGAACAAACATTATGCTTAAAATACACATTTCTGCCTGTCTTACAAAAACTAAAAAGTAACAGCGCTGCTGCTGCTGCTGTCTGCGTGTCCCACCATCATGCAGCGGCAGCGCGCATTGTGAACAGCCAAGAAGAGCGCTTCCCTGTCTCGGAAATGCGCATCGCTCAACACAGCCGCTTGGGAAAGGAAACAGTTAGAACTTCATAAGGATCATAAGGTTACTTTTGAATATATTCATAATAGTAACACGTTTCTTATTCGTGTGCTTCCTGAAAACGTGATGTTTTTGGGCAGACAAATGAAAGAAATGACCGTTTTTAACACGTTTTATCTGAACACGTTTAAGACGCATGTTTTAAAGTGAGTCAGGATTATTTTCTCTGCTCTCTGGTTCCTAATAACGGGTCATCTAAATGTTTACGAGCACTTAAACGCTGCTGTGGGAGCAGATACAGGACACAACCTGAGTGAGGATGCATTTACATCACTGCTGATGCTCAAGTGCAGAACTTGGTTATTTATATAAATGCTGTGGGCTCGTGAAAACTCACAACACTGCAGGTCTATGGAAAACATTATTGTATTTAAGTAGGTGGGCTTTGACGGGGGGGGGGGGGGGGGGGTTTGGGTCAGCATTATACTTCTTAAGACACCAAATTGGAGGTCTTTAAACTTGTAAAAGACCAATTAAATCCAACAATAGACATGTTTTATTTCTATTTGAACATTGTGTAGAATACTGAATGCTCCCTAATATTCATTCTGGTGAGGAAAGAAAATCCTAAAAAAAATTGTGAGAATCTACTGAACGATGCACAGATCTGCATCAATGAGTTCATTATTGTTTTGCTGGGCAACATCTGGGGCAGCTGAGATTGTGTCCATCTCCTTTAGCCCTAAAATAATGATGTTGGTATAAAACTCACTCCAGTAGCTCAGTATGTATCTGTGCTGTTACTTTCTGAGGGATTGAGGCTTGGAAGGAGAATGCTGGAACTTTGAGAAAGAAAGTGAACTTATTTTGAAAGAGGAGAACAGGAACTATCAAAGACAGGAAGTTGTTATAAGGCTTTTCACCTGCGCCTCCTTTTTGAGGAGCATCTGCTGAACAAACAGAAGAAAACTAATGCTGGGGAGGACTTAAAGCCATGACCATCTCCAGGGAAGCTACTGGTGGGAAACAAACTTTACATTTAAAGGCAATTATGAAAGACAACTGAATCTTCATGTTTAGTCAAGTTAATTGTTCTATAACCGCCATATGTTAAACAAAGCTGCTAATTGTTAGGTACAGTTTGAATTCTATCAATTTACAGGTGTGGCTTTTAAGTTTTTATAGTTTGGTGAACTTGTTTAAAGTATTTCAGCATTTGAACTAATGGTGTTTGTATTGTTGTGTTGTGAAGGTTTTTAACCTGACATATGGCAACTACCTTGATGAAGGAAAAGATAACAGAAGACACTGAGAAAGTTGTCAGCCTGAGTTGATCCACAGTAACTTGTTGTTTCAAGTTCAGCTAGGCTGTAAGAGAAACTCCCAAGTAACTTGACAGTATCTGACGTGTAAATTCATAATACTCTGCTTTTGTAAAACCAAAAACCAAAATAACCATTTTGAGATTTAGTCGACTAAAACTGACAAAACTAAAATGCATTTTCGTCCAAAAGACTAAAAGTAAAATTAAGATGGCTGCCAAAAACAACACCGCTCAATAAAAGAAAACAAACATAAAATAGGTGACAAAGTGACACAAATACAACTTTAGAAGAGAAATAAAGTGAACTATCACAAAAAATTATGAAAATGTATATATATATATATATATATATATATATATATATATATATATTTAAAGGGTCATTTTAGCACATACTGGTTCAAGAAAATGATTAAGAAATATGAAAAACCTGCACAGTGTGGCTTTAACTAACCATTAGTTTATTATAAACATTTAGTTATAATCTGTCCACTTCATCATTAACCAACCTAAGGCCCATCACCTTTATCATTACCTGACTTTGACTGTGTTTACATGCAGCCAATAACCCGTTTAAAACTCGGTTGTTTGCAATAACCCGGTTCCGCAAGGCCATGTAAACACCAGCAAAAACCTGGTTATGAGCATAACTGGGTTTTAAAAAACTGGGATATTACCCCTGGGGTAACCCTTTTCTAACCAGAATATCAGGTCATGTAAACACGTATCAGGATAACCCTTTCAAAAGGTGTCCGAATACTGGCTGCATGTAAACGTAGTCAATGAGTTAATAAGCTTTAGTTCATCATTATTTAATAAACTCTTGGTTAGGTAATCATGAACTAGTCTGTTGCTGATGAAGACTCATTAGGTAGTAGGTCATTCATCAGTAATCCTTCCAGCCTCCTCATTCACTTCGATCTGTGACTCCATGTTTTTATGCAGCGTTAACATTTTGTGTCCCAGCCCCTGAAGCTCAGCGCTCAAAGCTCGTTAGACACCCGTGGTTTGTAATTTATCTGCCATCCACTTAACCACGATGAGTTGAACAATAAATATCAACAAATATTTATAATTACCCTGACTTACAAGAAGGGTGAACATTGTGTTTTTCATTGAGATGAAAGGCAAGGCAGTTTACTTTATATAGCGCATTTCCTACCCGAAGGCAACTCAAAGCGCTTTACAAACAAAGCTTTTATGATGTAGAGTTAGTTGGTGACGATAGATGAATCTGACGGATCTGAGTGTTTTGTTTTCCTGCTCTTTAAAGGAACACCAAAGGGAAGTTAGAAGAAAAAACCGTGAAGGGAGTCCCCTTCTAACACAGTGTATGATGTCATCATTCATGGTTCTTGTATCTGACCTGATGAATGCCTGAAGCAACGCACTGCAAAACCACACAATTAAAACAGTTGGGGGGTGTTGAAGGTGGGATCGGATCATTGCAGCTCATTGATGTAGAGTGTAAAACATGGACTTTTATTAGTTTCACTTAATTGAGCTACGACCTTCAGATTCTGCTGGAAAGGTTTGCGGTCAAGTGTAACTTGAGGCAAGGAGCTCAGACGGCCGGGCGGGACTCGGTGTGGAGCTGCTTCTCCTCCATGTCAGGAGGAGCCAAGAGGTGGTCCGGGTGCTCCCTGGATGGGTCTTCTCTGCTAGAGATGCTCCAACTATGACCTAAAAACAGGCTAAAAACCAAAAACTGACTGTTGTTTGAAAATATTCTGAAGGGATTGTAAAACCTACAGACAAAACCATGTGGGGGCGATGGTGGCATAGGAGTTAAGTGGACGCCCCGCAATCGGAAGGTCGCGGGTTCGCGTCCCACTCGGTCTGTCGCCGTCGTTGTGTCCTTGGGCAAGACACTTAACCCAAATTGCCTCTGTTGGTGGTGGTCAGAGGGGCCGATGGCGCAACAATGCAGCCTCGCTTCTGTCAGACCGCCCCAGGGCGGCTGTGGCTACTCAGTAGCTTACCATCATCAGCAGTGTGTGAATGTGTGAGTGCATGCAGCGTCTTTGAGTGTCCTAACAAAGCGCTATATAAGTTCGATGAATTATTATTATTATTATTATTATTATTATTATTATGTGGACGACTATTAAAAAAAATCACATTATTTAGCATCAAAAATAAACAAAATTCTGTGCAGACTTGTCAGTGTTTCCTTGCTTCTGCCAACTCGGAACACTAATTAGGATGTAGAGTTGTGATTTATGAATATGTTGCCAAATACTAAAATATGTTAGAAAATGGGTGTCTCCTTCAGTACTGGTGTCTTTGTTGCAACTCGGTTGCTGATGGCTCCAGATGTGTTGCTATGGTAACGTCTTACAAAGTCAGCAAAAAACACACTTTAATGCAGCCTTTAAAATGTTTGATGCCATCTTTCCACTTTATTCCAGTTTTATCTCATTTGGAAGGTAGCTGATCAGTGTATTTCTACTTCTGTAGATCAAAGGTTTCCTTCACTGAAAAAGCGTGTAATCCTTATTGAAAACATGAGGTAATGAGACCTGTAGTATTTCTGATTTTAATAAAGGCTCTTGTCTCTTTAAACACTTTATTAAACCAACAAACTGAATCAGACTGGATGAATTTTTGCTCTCAGTTGTACTGCTTTAGGTGCAGATTACTTTAAAGGTGTTGGACTTTGATAAAAATGCAGCCTAAATTGTAATCGGGCTCCATGGGGATAAATGGGGGAGGCTGCTGAATGTGATTCTCTCCTGTTTGAAGATCCCTGCTGAGTTGCTCCCTGCTGACAAGAGACTCTTTGCAGCTGCACGTGATACTGTTGTTCTCAGGAGGCTTTTCTCTGTCAGACGGCAGGACGCCGAGGGACAGTTCTTTACAAATATGCCCAACACGCAAAGTTGGATTTGTAGGTGTTTGGGTGAGATGCAGGTATGTGCCAACTTCCCTCCAGCTGCAGACTGGAGTGAAAGAGGAGAAGAGCGGCATCAGCACTCTGAGAAAAGCTGCAGTGTCTCATCTGCTTTGGTGATAATGGAGCCAGAGTTTTCCTGAGCTTTGATCAGGCCCCGCTGTCAGGAGCTAGATCTCACATGATTGTGTTAGAGGCTCCATATTGAGTTTAAGGGGCTTTGGGGGAGTTCTCACACAAACAAATACCTGAGTCAGCAATCAGTGTGTGTGTGTGTGTGTGTGTGTGCTGTGTGTGTGTGTGTGTGTGTGTGTGTGCGTGCGTGTGTGTGTGCGTGTGTGTGTGATTACATTGTGGTGGTGTGGTGTTTTTAACAAAGTGATGATTTTTACAGGTTTGTGTGTACACCATGCAACCTGCTTCTTCACCGCAGACGGACGATAACCTCTCTATTAGTAGAAAATCTTCCAGAGCAGTGATGTTATTCACAGGGTGTTGGTGAGGTTTGCAGCATTAAACTAGCTGAGGAAACTTAACAGAACATACAATTGTGTCTTTTATTTCCAGCAGACAAACTGTGTCTGAAAGACAAAAGCAGAAAAATACTCAACAAAGATCTGACGTGGGAACAAAGAGATGCTGCAGCCTGCAGTTTTCTGTCAAGTAAATATTTCTGCTGATCGCTTTTTCAGAATTACCTTGACTACTGAGACAAAAACACTGATTAACTAAAAAAGAGCTGCTTGTAATAAAGTTAATAAATATTCCATTTAAAACTGATTCTTGGTTAAATTTTCCACAGCACTAGCATGCCTTGGGGTTTTGTGGCTTTTTGAAAAATAGAAGAAAAACATCTAATAATTTTAGAATAGAATGGAATAGACTTTAAGCTGTAAGCTGTTATTGTAACCTTCAAACCACTAAAAACAACAAATAAAAATAGAAAATTGGGTTTCCAAGAATACGCAGCATAAGGGACACAGACATACTAATGCCCATCTGGGTATTGAACACGTACTGAAGCTAGCACTGATGCTAGCGTGTAACAGGAGAATACCAGTAACAGTTAAAATGTGGAGTTCTACACTCTTATTGCAGTGGGAATGAATGATCTACGGTAGCGTTCTGGTTTACATCTTGGATAGACTTATAAGGAACAACTGAACTGTGTTATATTGAAGGACCACAGAAGCTTTAGCTGCTTGGTTTGTGGGTCTCTTCTGCCTTTATAAACACTCCAAACATGAAAAATCCCTGTCCATTTGTTTTCTGTCAGGGTTTGGTTTTAGGAATTGTGTGCCTAAAGCAAGATGTTTGAAAAAGTCCCAGATTATGACATCACAAACAGGAAAATGTGCACAGAAACACAAACACCTATCATCCTGCATCAACCTAGGTACGTCCTCAAACACTCATGCTCGATGAGGCCGCAGCTCGATGATCGACTTGGTGGTGAGTTGGCTCTAGAGGCGGAGGAGGATGCTGGTCAGACCTGGCAGGCCTAAAGGTATTGTGAGGGTTTGCTGGGAATGTCTGGTAGAGTCTCCTGCCAGAAGGAGCTTCAATTCTCACCTCCGGCTGAACTTTGAACCCATCCCAGAGGAGGCGAAGGATTTTGAGCCAAAATGGGTCACGTTCTGTGCCTTCATTATCGAGGCAGCCGACCAGAGCTGTGGCCGCAGGGTCGCCGAAGCCTGTCTTGCCAGTAACCCCTGAACCTGCTGGTGGACACTGGTGATTAGGGATGCTGTCAAGCTGAAGAAAGACTCTTATCGGGTTCTTTTGGCCTGTAGGACCTCAGAGGCAGCTCCTCAGTCCCACCGTCATGTCTTCCAGTGAGGAAACGGAGTCTGAGGACTTTGGGTCGGGCTCTCTAATCTCTGGTGCTGAGGTCACTGAGGTGGTCAAAAACTTCCTCTGTGACAGGGCCCCAGGAGTGGAGGTCACCAGCTGGTCGTAACTTAAGCCAGTCTTAACTCTTACGTCTGACTGGAGGTGGTACCAAGTACACCAACTCAGACTAGGACCAGTCGCAGCTGCGCCTGGGCGTATTGTGCGTGTTCACGAGGATACAAGCGTTGCTGTGCTTGTTGCCTAGCAACACATCAGCCCAACCACAGCAATGATGGAAGAGGGAGGCAACTTTCTACAAAATTTATTAACACAAATACGAAAAAACAAAAAAGCCCTGTTTGGAAGAGGATCATGGCTGCCATCAATAACGAGTGACGGCTGAGTGCGAACAGTTGACAAGGTGAGAAAAAAAGACCAGTCTGCTCTTTAAAGTCCCTAGACTGGCGGGATCCTCTTCCTAACGCTTCGCCATACAGCTCTATGATTATAGAACTTTTTGGAGCGGATTCACCTGCTTTTGTTGGTCTTTATGGTGTTCAGCGCCCGACGCGATACCCGATGAAGAGATCTGGGAGGATGAGCGCTGCGCTGAGTTCACCTCCTCAGCATGAGAACGCTGCATCCAGGAAAATGGTCAACCAAATAGCTCACATAGATTATTATTATTATATTATTGTTATTATAGACCGTACACAATTCTCTAACAATCGAGCTTAAACAATGGAGATAGCCTATCTTTCGGTTTACGCACAGGAATAAACAAATTCATCTGCTTCAGCCTCGGTGAGTCTCAGCTGTGCCAGGTTAGCTTATCTGTCTGCACATGTAGGCTGTTGCTTATTTACACCCTCATAAAATAGCTCTAGGCCTAGATCTTCCAACTTATGCCTGGTCCACACTAGGCATGAACGTTACACCTGGGCGTAGCAGCTGAAAGGTTTACACCTGAGTGGTGCACCTGTCTCAACAACGAGCTCGGCTTAAACAGCAAAAACTCCCATGAACCAATGTTTAGAGAAACATAATAGAAACTCGTTTTAAAAAAATGTTTTACACATACATAAATAATTTAGGCTTTTAGAGTCATTTTTGTGAGAAAAATGTTTTTTTTTCTGCAAAACGTAAGCAGAGGGAGTCCTGCTAGCTTTATCCAGAGACAAATATGAATTCTAATGCGGCTCTGACGCAGAGAAAACCTTAAATGTTTATAATTATACTTATGATAGACAAAATCCATAAAGTTATGAGTCTGCTGCACGTCTCTGAGAGCAGAGACAAGCCAGAGGGAGAAAAGTTCGGCCAAAGCAGAGAGATTGAGCTGGGGAGCAGCAGGTGTCTTGGTGAGTTAACGATGTTAGCTTAAACTCGTGTGCTAACATCACAATATTGTTCAGATTACTATCATGTAGCAGACAATTAAAATAGTATCGGTCAGTTAATATAACATTAATACTTGATAATAATGAACTAATGAGCGTCTCTCAGCGGTCTCATACTCGTTAATATTCGTTCACGTAGCGTAGTTTAGCACTTGAGAGAGAGAGGGAGGGAGCGCACCTGTGATCCGGTTCTGGAGCTCCTGCATGCTGCTGTGAGCTGGATCCGACCCAGAAACCTTCTCAACTGGCCCGCTGAGTGGCACATCTCTTCTGGTGGTTGTGGGCGGCTGTTCTAACATGGTTCCAACAATGATCTGAGTTCTAGAAATCTGCATTTCATTTTTTAAACCCTGCCACGGGTCTCTGGAGGCCAGCGCGGACCTCCATGAGTTGGTACCGACACCGATTTGGGTTCCAGAAGTCCCGTTTTTTCAGCTGAACAAAACGCCCCCAGGCACGAAGATAGAGGCTTGTTTTACTTATTTGGAAACCCGTGGACTCGATGTCCAGACAGGCTGGAGTTTTTACAGCCTCCACAAACAATAGTTTATCAAAATGAACACGATCCTAAACTAGTGAACACACACACTGACTCAATAACACGACCTCTACCCTAAAACTCTCCACGCTTGACACTGAGCTGCAGACAGAAGCTAGCTTAGAACTCCCTCTGGTTAGGTCAGAGGTTAAAGTTTACAAAAAAGAGCATTTTCTTTGCTGAAAAAGGCCACTTTTTACTCAAAAATCTGTGCTGTTATGCATTTTAAAACGAAATACCTACAATGAACGTTTAAAATAGTATTTTTTGAACAGCATTTTATATGAATTAGAAAAAAAATGTACCTGCAATCTGCTCTTTAACTTTCAAATCTACATAGGACTTAAGGTTACGCCCAAGCGTGCGCTCACTCTGCTCCAGGGGTGGATGAGATCCGCATGGAGTTCCTTAAGGCTCTGAATGTTGTGGAACTTTTGGCCCTGCAGTATTGCGTGGACATCAGGGACAGTTCCACTGGATTGGCAAATCGGGGTGGTGGTCCCCCTAACTACAAAGGGGGCCGTGTTACAACTACAGTAGAATCACACTCCTGAGCAACCCCAGTAAAGTCTATTTGGGGGTTCTGAAGAGGAGGGTCCGTCGGATAGTTGAACCTGGGATCCAGGAGGAGCTATGTGGTTTTTGTCCTGGCCGTGGAACATTGGACCAGCTCTATACCCCTAGGGGGTCCTGGAGGGTGTGTGGGAGTTCGCCCAACCAATCTACATGTGTTTTGTGGATTTGGAGGTGTTCGTCTGTGTCTCTCAGGGTACCCTGTGGGGGGTACTTCGGGGGTATGAGGTACCAGACCCCTTAATACAGGCTGTTAGGTCCCTGTATGACCAGTGTCAGAGCTTGGTCCGCATTGCCGGCAGTAAGTCGGGCTCGTTTCCGGTGAGAGTTGGACTCCGCCAAGGCTGCCCTTTTTCACCGATTCTGTTCATAACTTTTATGGACAGAATTTCTAGGTGCAGCCAAGGTGGTGAGGGGGTCCGTTTTGGTGGCCTGAAGATCAGGTCTCTGCTTTTTGCAGATGATGTAGTCCTGTTGGCTTCGTCAGAACGTGATCTCCGACTTTCGCTGGAACAGTTCGCAGCCGGGTGTGAAGCAGCTGGGATGAGAATCAGCTCCTCTAAATCCGAGACCATGGTCTTGAGTCGGAAAAGGGTAGAATGTTTCCTCCAGGTCAGCGATTAGGTCCTGCCTCAAGTGGAGGAGTTTAAGTGTCTCTGGGTCTTGTTCATGAGTGAGGGAAAGATGGAGCGGGAGATCTATAGGTGGATTGGGGCTGGGTCTGCAGTGATGCGGGAGTTGTACGTTCCTACCCTCACCTATGGTCATGAGCTTTGTGTAGTGACTGAAAGAATGAGATTGCGGATACAAGCGGCTGAAATTAGTTTTCTCCGCAGGGTGTCTGACCATCCCTTAGAGCAGGGTTCCCCAATCCTGGTCCTGGAGGGCCGCTATCCAGCAGGTTTTGTGGTTTCTCTGCTCAAACACACTTGATTCAGTGGTTGAATCACCTGTGCAGCAGCTCATCAAGCTCTGCTGAAGCCTGCTAATCACTTGCTAATTGAAATCAGGTGTGTTGAAGCAGAGTTACAACTAAAACCTGCTGGATACCGGCCCTTGAGGACCAGGATTGGGGACCCCTGCCTTAGAGGGTCATCCGGGAGGGGCTCGGAGTAGATCCGCTGCTCCTCCACATCGAGAGGAGCCAGTTGATGTGGCTCAGTCATCTAGTTAGGATGCCTCCTGGATGCCTCCATAGTGAGGTTTTTCAGGCACGTCCGACTGGGAGGACACCTAAACGAATACCCAGGACATGCTGGAGGGACTATGTTTCTCATCTGGCCAGGGAACGCCTTGGGATTCCCCCGGAGGAGCTGGCCCAAGTGGCTGGGGAGAGGGCAGGACAGATGAATGGTAATTTCCTACATTATCACTTTTATGCATTTCTAAAAAATCATACGTAATTCCTTAAAGGGGTTAACTTTAAGTATAAGGAACTCATATTCTAGACAAACAGAGCCGTTCAGAATCTTACAAACAAAACTCAGGATCTTGAACTTGACACAAAAATTTACAGGTAACCAATGGAGACGTGCCAAATCCCAAAGCCTTGACCTTTCTGTCAAAATCAAACTTTCACCTCAAAATCAGTCATACTGTGTTCAAAACCAAACAACGCTGTTAGCTCATGAACACAAGTAAAAATATAATAACATACACCAGAACATTCATCAGACACGACATCAGATCCTTTATGACACATCATCCAGGACTTGTAGTTAACAGGAAATGTATTTTTGACAAAAATGACCCTGATTAGAAGTACTGAATGTAGATAAGAACAAAACAAGAAAAATACATAACTGTATTCCACAGATTAATTCCACGTCATCATGTCTTTATGCACATCTGGTCTTTCCAGAGGACTCTGCTTAGATACTTTGAGGGTATCTACTCTTGTTTCATGCTAAGTCTGTCATGTTAGAGGACATGGCCATCACTGCAGGTAACCTTGTAATCAGTGGTTTCTGGTTTTATCCAATGTTGAAGTGCCTTATCTAGAATTGCACAGTGAAAAAAACCTTTTCCTCCTCCCCCTCCTCCTCCCCCTCCTCCTTCTTCTTCTTCTTCTTCTTCTTCTTCTTCTTCTTCTTCTTCTTCTTCTTCTTCTTCTTCTTCTTCTTCTTCTTCTTCTTCTTCTTCTTCTTCTTCCATCAAAGTTGGCACCATCTTCCATCACTCTCTGCTGGATTTCATAGAGTTGGATAGCGTTCTTTAGAACGACTGTGTCAACAATGAGTTCTTGTTGTTGTGAGAAAAGAGAAGTTCTTCCATGATCTTTTGGTCTTCTTTCAAATCTAGAAAAGGGACAAAATATTTTCAAATGTAAACAGCCAGTAAAAACAGCATAGTGATGAATATTACAGCACTTACAGTTTAGTATGATACATGTTATGCAACAAGGAACATTTACCTGTTCTCTTCTCCCTGATGATGCTGCCCACAGACAATCTGCTCAGACTGGGATGAACTCTTTGTCCTGCTGTCCTCATTGTCGTCCCATCATGAACAAGGACATGGTGGACAATCGTCGCCCCAATTGTTATCAGTGAAGACTGTTCTTGGTCGTCTTCATCCACTTCCTTCTAGTCCACCACCAATCACACGGACTCTTCCTCCTCTGCTTGATGAGCCACCTGTGAACGCTGAACTTCTGCCCTACTGGTCTGATCACATCTGTAGGAACATGTGCTGAGTTGTGAGCTGCTGTGTGTAAAAGATGACAACTGTCAGTTTTACAATTTAGCTGCACATGTGTGTGAGACGTGTTTAGTGGCTGAGAATGTGTTAAAGAGTGGGGGAGTTTTTCTAATTGTGTGTTCAGCCTAAACTGATTGGAAAATAGAGTTTAAGGTTTAAGAATGTGGTTTAGAACAGGGGTCTCCAACACATCACTCGCGATCTACCGGTAGCTACCTGGAAGCAGCCAGCGAGCCATCCTGCCTGACTTCAAAAATGTAATTAAACATTAAACAAACGGCAAACATGTTCTACTGGACATACGCAGACGCTGATCCAGAGGCAGAGAAAAAGGACAAACCTCCAACCTTATTTTAATATTGTCAACAGAAACGCAGCAAAGCATCATTTAACCTGCACTTATTCTCTAGTGAAGCAAAACTTAACTTTCACGAGCAAAAAACCCATTAAAATGATTGAATGAATCAGGAAAGCAGGAAGAAATGTTATTTCTGTTTTTACATTTTTCACTTCAGTTCAAACTATTTAGAATTTTGTGTTTTCATCACATTTAGCTTGTATTTGATTTAAAATATCTTCAACTTTATTCATTTTATGAGATTTTTTATGTTTTCATTGCTTGGAAAAATAATCATAACACAACATAATTACTAGAAAGGTTCTGTATTAAATCTGCTATAGTTTTTGGAAGTATTTGTTCATTTCTGACAAAATAGCTTAACTATGAAAAACTGACATTGCTGCTTAGGCTCCAGGCACAGGGTCAGGTACTGAAGAGGAACAGGTTAGCTGTTCCTGTGTGCCCAAAAACTTCTGTTACTGATCCATTCTTAAGAAAATGTCAACTCAAACACAAAGTAGATTTATGTTTCATTACCTGAAAGCATCTGATTAGTTAAAAACCAACAGTTTTGTTTAGTTTGAGTTTAAAACTAGAATGTCACTATTTTACTTTTTTTTTTTTACAATATTGATGCATTGAAATAGAGAAAACAACTTGTGAATACAATGCAGCATAGCATTTTTAACATAGTAAGCATATTCACACATGGAAAGCATAAATGTGAATAAATCGTATGGCAGTAGCTCTTCTGTACTTTCATGGTGTAAAAGTAGCTAACGCTCTCCTAAAGGTTGGAGACCCCTGCTCTAGAGAGTTTAGTGTTTTAGCAAATCATAAAAACTGTAACAGAGACTCCAGTAGGAGGCTCCTTGTTCCACAGCTTCAGCAGACATCCCTCTTTTATAACCTAATGATAAAACCTCAAAGGGTCTCAGATGGTACTTGGCTCACAGCACAGAGCTGGTTCATTTGTAAACAACACATGTCTAGTTCTAAATGAGGAACAGAAAGAGATGACTGTCTTCAGTCAGCCAGGAGGAAACAAGAGACTATTTCTGCTGGGATGAGAGGTGGATAGAGAAGTCCAGCACAGGTGTGAGTGGAGAACTGAAGGTAAGGAAGGTAGCAGGCACGAGGGAAAAGCTGAAAACACTCAGAGATCATCAGTAAAATGAGAGAAAAGCTCCTCTGATGAAAAGCAAAACAACTTCAAAACACACACACACACACACACACACACACACACACACACACACACACACACACACACACACACACACACACACACACACACACACACACACACACACACACAGGTAATCACCCAGGAGTCTGAACTGTTTTTGTCTGAAGGTCGTATTGAGACCTTGTGGCCCGAGTCGTCCCTGATCTCTGCAGCCTATAGATTCTCTGTCTGCCTCCATTGATTGAGATCTATAATTAGATGGGTTTGCTTTTGTGCACGAGGCATGCACGCGTGTCCATAGAGGTAAGAGAGTGATGCTCTGTGTCAGAGGTACAAGTCAGAGTAAAGGACTGGACATTCATCATCAATCCTCAAGATTTGTATCAAAGTAAAACGTTTAGGTAAATTGCTGCTTCATGACAAGCTAGTAGATTCACTGCAGCGTCCACGTGTTCTACGTATTTACATAAATATTGGTTTTCTTATTTTTGCACAAGATACCGTTTTTTAATAAAGCCTCAAAACAGGTTTTGACTGACCAGTGGGTCATATTTTCCTATTTATGATTTCCAGACTCAGGAAATTTTTCATTTCACTTTGGGTATCAGTCTGGATCTGTGTGGTGAGCTCTCATCCTGTTTAGGAGAGCAGGAACCAGTTCATTCTAGAGTGTTTTTTTTTTAAAGGGAAAGAATAAGAAGAAAAACAAGGAAAATTATTGTTTATTTGTTTGTTTTTGTTGGTTTGTGTTTGTTTGCTTGTTTTATTTGTTTGTGTTGGTTTGTTGTTTTGTTAGCTATTCCAGATTAAATTCTCTTTTTTATTGAGAAGAATGCTGAGTTTCCAACACTGGCTAAGCGTTGCTTGGGATGCTTGGGGTTTACTCCTCTAGGTGTTCATTTAGATCTTTTTCCTGAAACAAGGACATTTGTAACATAAAACAGATGATGAGATCATTTATTAAGAGTATTTAAAGAAAGGTTCTGAAAACTGGTGAGATTGCCTCATGTGAGAGGGATGCATAACCACGTTTTGTAGTGACCACAAGACTATAATAACATAAGAAAAAAGGTCAGATGTCCCCTTTATTACATGTAAACTGTCCATTTTTATCCAATCACCTCTAATTTAACAGAAGTTGTGTCGTTAGTGCTGCTGGGAACGCCTGAGCAGCCTTGAGATGTGTCTGTTATACCTTCAGTGCTTAGACACACGGCTAATCCTCTGCTGGTGACTCTCACGCTGACTTTTGTTTGTGATAAACAACAGAACCTATGACTCTATTAATGTAAGTCTATGCAGGCACATGAGCAGATAAGCGTGTTTACTCCAAACTCATCACTACCTCTATAATTAGTCTGCTGTATATCTAATTTCCAAATCTAATTGAAAGAGCTTGTGTTGCTGGTGTGGAAACTACGTCTGTCCTTTAGAGTAGCAATTAAACTCACCCTGTAAGTGATGAGCCGCCGAAACGCCAGACGTCTTGGTGGAGCTGTCTGGTGAGCGTCACGCCTCTCTGTAGGTATTTAAAATTCATTTTGAACAAATAGAACTGCTTCCTCTGGGTCACAGTTTCATCTGTCTACTCATTTTCAACAATCTTTACTCATAATCCTTCAAGGGTGTTGATTAATTCATAATTTATTTGTTTTGGTCTTTAGAGGATTACATAACTAGAGTGATCATGCAGCTGTTTACTGTACTTTTGATGAGCTCTACTACAGTAACAAAAACCTCTGAAGGTAAAATAAAGAAGCTGACTAGATGTTTTGCTGAGTTTCTAAAATTCTGTTACACAAGACGTGAAATCTGTTTGATGTTATGACACACACAAGCAGGATCGGAGCTCTGAGACGGTGCAGCGCATCATCTGGACTTAGTATCATGGCTAAAAGTCTAAGGAAAGAACAGTGTTTCCAGATGTTTCTGTCAGATTTACTTCAGTTTGATTACAAGAATTTTGTAAGTTTCAAAGGCTTTCATTAGAATTTGTATTATGTTTACGTATAGAGTGGATAATTGCAGTGTTGGTGCTTCTTTTTCAAGCCCCATGCAGTTAACCTAGGCATGCTATGAAAAGCCAGCAGCACATTTTACCTTCAGCAATAAAACTGTTGACAGATTTTAGGGTTTTTATCACCAGGTCAAACAAAAACAAACCTGTGAACGCTGGTGTTTTATTGTGTGTAAGACCTGATTATTGCTGTTATTGTTTTACTATAATCATGCAACCAAGGTCTACGTTTGCAAATTAGCCTCTGGCTAAAAAGCCTCTGTACTAAAAGCGTTTGCATTGTTCCTACGTGTAACATTGTTTTTTTTTTGTCTGTAATTGGTAAAGAGGTCCTTCACTGAAAAAATCTTTATTTAGTTTTTATTTTTGAAAATACTTGGTCACTCTGAGGTTTTCATGCAGGCTGAACATGAAATTAGTCTCCTCCACCTACCTCCTGCATTAGATTCTGATAGAAAATAGACGGTGAAACTCTAGGATTAGAAAATCCTGACAGATCTACGTCACACTGTCACTTAACATTCATGGACTCACCCATCTTGACTCACGACGGGGAAGGCTGTTGTTGGTTTAGCGTCCAGGAAACAGCAGAGAACGTCTCGGCTAGTAGAAGCTAACCGTTAGCATTAGCAACTCCACCACACAGCAGAACTCCTCCAGGCTTGTGTTATTTGTGGAGATAAAACATCAACGTTGCAGAGCAAACAGAGTCAGTGGTAGAGTCGTGCTGCTGTTAGCCAATCAGAGGAGAGATGTCCACAGATCAGGAAATAAGACTCCAGATCCTGTCGTCTGAAGCTACTTTCTCCCACGGCTGAATTATCCATGCTGAAACAGGAGCATCAGAGCTTTTTTCCCCAGAGTACGACGTACAAGGCATTCATTCCTACTAGAGACCAGTGCAAATGAATTAAAAATATCAGTGAAGGACCTCTTTAAATAAACCTAAACTAATCTAACCTCCGACTTTCTTCCAGGGCTGGAGAAAGTTGGCCGTGAATCCATCTATGAACAAGAAGGGAAGGTTCAATTTGTGATGGATGCCGTTTATGCCATGGCTCATGCTCTGCACCACATGCACCGTGAGCTTTGTGCTGGATACCCTGGCCTGTGTCCACGCATGGCCAACATCGATGGAAAGGAGTTACTGGCGCACATCCGTGCTATCAACTTTAATGGTAAGAACTCCTGCTTGGAATTTGTCTTCCTCACTGTA
This sequence comes from Aphyosemion australe, assembly GCA_006937985.1. Taxonomy (NCBI): domain Eukaryota; kingdom Metazoa; phylum Chordata; class Actinopteri; order Cyprinodontiformes; family Nothobranchiidae; genus Aphyosemion; species Aphyosemion australe. Next base: position 252,619 of record SSNS01000567.1, read on the forward strand.
TGTCCATCCTTTCATTGTTCATTGTGCCATAGGAGGAAAGACAGAAACCATATTTTAATGTCAGATATATTGGTTTCTGTCAAGGGCCATCAATAGTGTTTTGGCCCACGGCCAACTATTCAGTCACATTACAATGATGTTATATCTCCATTATTCCATCAAACCTGTAGCAAGTTATGTGATATTAGCTCTGTTGATATTATTCTGTATGAAACCATAATTTAAAATATATACATTGGTCATGTAGATGCCTTATTGATGTGTAGAGCTAACATAGGCTGCTGGTACCACTTGTGTGGCTTGTGGGGCTGCCCCTATTATCCTAGAAACCATATTGTCCACCAAAGTAACCAGCTCTGAGGGTTACTGGGGTCCTGCCCTGGAGCCAGGCTTGGGAGTTCGCCCACCCACCTGTGGACTCACCACCTGCAGCAGGAGCAGACACAAAATCATTAGAACTAAAGACTGATAACAACATTCAGAAAAACGTTGTTTTATAAACACTATCGGCCACATGCATTTAGCTGTACCTATCAGGCATTTTCCTGCCCTTTTACAGGTATTATGGAAACATGATGACATCACTACCAGGTGGTCCAGGACTTAAGCCCATTTAGACATTACAGATCAGACATGGTTTAGTTACACTTCAGCATACAAACAACAGACAAAATGATCCAAAAACACAGAAACAACAAACTTTACCACTAATCCATTTATTCCCAAAGCTTTTGGCTTCAGTGGCCTTTCACTATCCCTGAGTTAGTTTTCCTACCCTGTTGTTAAAGGAAACGGTGTGATGGCAGCATCAACATTAACTAAACATAAACTGTTCAGAAAACAAACGGAGCTGTGCATTTGGCTTCTTTTATAGGATAATAAGGCAGTGAAACTAGAGAGAACACGGTGATGTGGGGATAACGACGGCTCTGCAAGGTTTACTGGACAATAATCATAAACAGCCTCAGGCTCTGGGATGCCTGAAAAACGCTGCATCAGATGACTCAGCTTTAGCAAACAACTCCAACCAAGTTGTCCTTCAATAACTTTGAATCTTAAAAACACTTTTCGTTTTGTACATATTTATCTTTAGCTGAGGTTAGTAATAACATGCACTGCCAGTCGATCCCCAGGTATTCCCACCAGAAGATTCCCTGTAGATTAACTAACTTTCCGGTTTTCCTGTTTGTGTCCTTTTGTTTTTCTTCCTCTCAACATTAGCTACGTTTACATGGGCACAAGTAATCAGAATGAACGCTCTATCAGATCAAATTCTTCATGTAAACATGTCAATCAGAATATTCTGATCCGACACGGCCCGATCGGAATGAAATTTCATTCCGATTGAGAGAGGTGGTTTTGTCCAATCATCATTTTGATTGACGTCCATGTACACACCCATTTGGGTTGTTGGAGTAAAATAATGCCCACTGCTCATGTGTGCAGCTTCAGCGTGACGTCTGTCCGCCTTTGCAGACGCTCAGGACAAGTGCAGAAAGACAACTCTACGCATGCTCACCCTATTTAATCTGAGTGAATGCTTGGTGCGTGTATACTCACGGCATGATCGGATCATTCCAGTTAGTGTCCATGTAAGCAGAGATTTGGGATTTCCAATCAACCAAGATTTGAATCGAATAGGGGAAAGTTGGCGCATGTGAACGTAGCTACTGTTTGAATCTTGATCCTTTAGTAAGTTTCACAGTAACATTGTCCATATTCTCTCTTCTGAGTATCTGCATTTATCACCAAGGCTGCCTCGGTCTGGAGAATGTTTCCCATTTAAAGCTTAACATTTTCCCCTTTATTTGCCTCTCAAAGACAGCTGGAACTCAGGGTGAAAGAATTTATTTTGTTTGTTTCTTTTCCCCCAAGATTTAATATTTTTCTTCCACACCAACATTCTGATCACAATAGATGGAAACATACTGGCATGTTTCTGAAATACCAGTTCCAAGATGAATCCTTTAATCTTTACCTCAGTGTGGTCATAAACCTCACTGGGGGACAGAACAGTCCTGTGGAAACAGATTTGAACAGTAGATGATGACATCATAATTGATTTACTGTGATTTTCCTGGGAATGCCTGAATCAATGCCTTCCAATAGCAACTCTTACCTTATGGTGCTCCCTTTTCTTACAGCTCAGGTGTTATTTAAACCAGTGATGTGGGTTTCTGTAGAGGATCATCGAGCAGGAACACAGTTCAAAGGTCACGGGGTTTGCGTCAGTACTCCTGCAGACACATGTCTACTTATAAACACTGTTTTAAACAACAGTTGTCATCATGGACTTTGTGGACTGGTGTGAGCGTAACCACCTTCGCTTGAACACCAGTAAAACAAAGGAAATGGTGATTGACTTCCAGAGAAACACTCCTCCTCACTCACCAGTAAACATCCAGGGAGCAGACATTGAGGTGGTGGACACCTTTAAGTACCTGGGTGTTCACCTCAACAGTAAACTGAACTGGTCCCACAACACAGATGCTCCGTATAAGAAGGGCCAAAGCCGCCTCCATCTCATGAGGAGGCTGAGGTCCTTCAGAGTTAACTCCCAGCTGCTAAAATCCTTTTATCACTCTGTTGTTGGCTCTGTTATTCATTCTGCTGTGGTCTGCTGGGGTGCAGGCAGCTCTGACCGAGACAGAAAGAGACCGAACAAGCTAGCTACCAAAGCTAGCTCGGTTCTGAGCTGCCCGCTGGATTCTGTTGAGGACTTGTGTGAAACATCAACATACATATACTGGATGTATAAAAGCCCATTGGTTATTTAATGCAGATCTGATGCAAAATGTGAGGTTCCCACCACTGCCATCATGGCCGTGTCACACGGCATGCCCAGACAATCAAAAAATGGGACAAGAGGTGAGCCTGAGGGTGGGGCTTTGAGGGTGGGAGCACTTGAACCAATGTAGCTACTAGCTGAGCTAACCCCCGAAGCTAAAACAGAGATCCGAGGCAGCTGACCCGTGCAAGGCTGCAGTACTGCTGGTCGTCTGTGGAGCTCTAATATGAACAATTAAAATACAAGCAGAGCCTCAGACCACTGCAATCAGAGCCCTGGCCACTTATGTGAGGTCATGCTCCGCCATGGTCGGCGATCATTGACTTTTTATTGCGATCAAAGCCTTAAATTTTTTTGACAGTCCGCTCCTAAAGGTGTCTGTCCTCCATAGTCCCTGTTAACTGTCAAATGATCTGAGCTCCAGCTCTAACGAAGAGAAGCTCCTGGAGCAAGGGTGTAGATTTGGCATGGACGGTGGTGACGTGTCCCCACCAATATCCAGCAACGACCAAATAGTCCCCACCAATAATTTGACCGCCTTCGCTAAAAAACAGCAAGCCATTCAATGTCTCGTTACTCTAGAGGTGCAGAAAGGGTTAAATGACGTTCTCTCCTCGAGTCTTACCGCCGTACCGCATATGGACGGTGTGATTGGCTGTCACGAGAGACCCACGTGAGACAAACTACGCCGTCGGTTGTTAGCAGCACACATGTATACGGTTAGCGGCACCAAAGCTAGAAGGAAAAAGTTCCAGTCATATGCAAGACTCCTGTGTTTGTAATGCGACGTGAGTGACACAGAGGGTCCTGAGAGGATGACGCTAACTGGATAAAAGCTGCACATGAAGAGAGGACGACGTCCATGGCTCTTTTATTAACGCCACCATCATTTCACATGACAGCAGTCAAGTTCCCCAACAACACACCCACACACTTCCGGTCACCACAATAAAAGCGCTGTATACCACATCCTGTCTGACTGTATTAATTAAAATAAGAGTCTCACAAAAGTAGTTTACATGAGGATGGAGGCAAAAATAATGTTGAGGACATAAGGAGCTATTTTTTCCCCAAAGAAACGTGTAAGTCACTTAAAGTT
>SSNS01000567.1:263175-270675 GCA_006937985.1 Aphyosemion australe
GGACATGTTGTTGATGTTCCATTAGGTTTCTGGAGAAAATCAAGATATCGTCAAGGTAAACAGTCACAAACTTGTTAATGTAGTCCCCCAACACAGAGTTCACCAGAGACTGAAATACTGCGGGGGCGTTGGTGAGGCCAAATGGCATGACGAGGTATTCAAAATGTCCGAGGGGTGTCTTGAACGCAGTTTTCCACTCGTCCCCCTCCCGGATTCTGACCAGGTGATAAGCGTTCCGTAGGTCTAGTCTAGTGAAAATGGTTGCATCCTGGACCGGCTCAAAAGTAGAGGCAAGCAAGGGAAGTGGATACTTATTCTTTACTGTGATTTGGTTTAGACCTCTGAAATCAATGCAGGGGCGAAGTGTGCCATCTTTCTTAGATACAAAAAAGAAACCTGCTCCCAGGGGGGATGTAGAGGGATGGATAATGCCAGATGCTAGGGACTCTGAGATGTATTTCTCCATGCACTCAGTTTCAGGTTTAGACAGATGGTATAACCTACTTGAGGGAAGTGCAGCACCAGGGAAAAGGTCAATACCACAGTCATATGGTCTATGAGGGGGCAAGGCTGCTGCTCGGTCCTTGTTGAATACTTGCTGGAGATCATGATAGACAGGTGGCACCCCAGAAAGGTCAGGTGGGGCTGGCTGAGAAAAACCACTAACCGGTCTCGCCATGGGTGCTGACCGGAGACAGTGTGATAGGCAGTACGGGCTCCATGACTCAACTCGACCTGTTCTCCAGTCCAGTCGGGGGTTGTGCGAAGCCAGCCAGGGGTGACCCAGGACCACCGGGAACTGTGGAGAAGGAAACGCACAAAACGACAGTGTTTCCCGGTGATTGCCGGACACCAGAAACTCCACGGGGATGGTACGGTGGGTGATAGCCGTTGAGGGACTTCCTTCCAGTGATGAGGCCCTCAAAGGCGTGGCAAGACAGGTGGTTGGAATGCCCAACTGTTGTACCATGGCTTGGTCCATCATGTTTCTTTCACAGCCTGAGTCCAGCAGAGCCTGGGTTACGAATGGTGCCTGAGGGGAAAAAACAGTACAGGGAAGCGAACACCGGGAAGTAACAGAAGACTGTTCTCCACCCACCAGTACTCCCGGGATTACTGCTGGGCCCGCCCTTTTAAACGAAGGGGACAGGAAGCCACCAGATGACCTGACTGACCGCAATAGAGGCATAATCCACTGGTCATCTGACGTTGCCTCTCCTCCGAAGACAACTGGGTTCTGCCAATCTGCATTGGTTCCTCTGTCGGAACTGCGCCAGCAGCCTGAAAACCCGCCTTGGGGACAACATGGCTAGCAGAGGCAGGGCACATACCTTTAGGACGCTCCCAAAGGCGTTTCTCAATCTTTCCCGCCAGAGAGATGAGTTCCTCCAAAGTTCCAGGTTCCTGACAAAAGGCTAGCTGGTCCTGGATGCGGTCAGACAGGGCCTGGGAAAATGCCCCCTTGAGGGTATCCTGGTCGGCTGTCGATCCCGACGCCACTGTCCTGAAATCAATGGCGAACTCTGCCACCGTTAGTCTCCCTTGGCGTAAGTTCCACAATTTCTTAGCTATCTCTGCTGGGGATTCTGTAAAGCCAAAAGTCTGCTTGAACTCCGTTAAAAAACTCATTAGCGGACCTCTTAAAAACTCAGCGCTCTGGCTTCTACTCTCTGCCCACAATAAAGCTTTGCCCCTAAGCAACCCAATAATATATGATATCTTGGCAGAGTCAGTAGCAAAAGCTTCAGGAGCTCTTTCAAAAGCCAACTTACATTGGAGCAGAAATCCATTACATTTTCCGATCTCACCAGAGAAGGTGTCCGCTGGTGGTGAGTCGGCGCCCCGGAAGTAACCAGGGGTTGACGGACCCGGAAGTACCGTCGGTGCAGTGGCAGAGGGTCCGGAGGTGGCTATCTTGTGGGCTAGCTGACGTAGCAGGTCGTCCATCTGATGCAAGCGTTGCGTGGTGGTGGATAGTTGCTCCATGAGGGCATTGAGAGCGGTACTATGCGTGGAAAGAGCTTGGGCTACGGCAGGAGGGATTGATTCCGTCGTGGGAACTGTCTTTTGGCCGGATGATTCTATCATGTCGGAAGGTACGTGTTTCACCCACGACATGTAGAATCAAACACAGACCACTGACTGAAAGGAAATCAAGATATTTATTAAAGACACCAAAATAAAGCGCTGCTCCAAACGGGTGGCAGGATTCTCCAGAAGCTCTGTAAAACAGAACGGGTAAGTCTCTGGTTTTTGTGAGGGAGAGAAGAGGATGGTTGGCTGGCTTACTGTCTCCAGGAACGGTGTGAGAGCTCGGGGGGGGAAGTTGTCAGGCTGGGGGTTGTGGTAGTGGACACGGAGAAGAGCAGGATGGTCCAGGGGCAGGCAAGCTGTAGAGAGCGGGCAGCCAGGGAAGGAGTAGGGTAACTGGACTGGAGCGTGAGATCCAAGGAGGTTATGGCAGCTGAGTTGCAAATGATTGAAAACACCTGGGGTGGCAAAAACACAAGGAATTACTGGCTTGAGACACACTAGAAACATGTACAAAACCACTGGAGGCTTCAAGTGGCTCGAACTACCCAAACAAGAGTAATCATCCGGCACTGAGGTGTGTCCAGCTGCTCCTTAAATCCCCTGGCTGGATAATTGGTGATTTGTCTCAGCTGGTCCTGCTCTCTACACGCTCACCTGAGGAACACTAGGAGAGGAGATCAATTAGCCATGACAACAAGGCACTATACAACATACAGGCCAGGCCGTTTAGAATAACAGAAACTGTGCAAATAATAAAAGCAGCAGGAATGAAAAAAAATTAATTACTGATGAAAAAACACAAATTGTTCACTTTCGAAATATGTCCAGGTGCAGAAGTGATTATGCATTTCATTTTGGTGAGATAGATTTGATGTATTCTGTTACCTATAAATACCTTGGTTTTGTTTTTCATGAGAGCATGACATTTGAAGGCAGAAGAGTATTGTCTGAATCTGCAGGGAGGGCTTTGGGAAGTGAGATTAATAAGATCAAATTGTGCCCAGACCTGGGCTTCTCCACATATACCACACTGTACGACTCCATGGTGGCTCCTGTGTTATTTTATGCTGCAGGTATTTGGGGCTTTGCAGATTCTCCTGAATGTAACCTTATCCAGAACAGAGCTATTAGATGTTTTTTAGGGGCTCATAAGTACACCACTAGGGCTGCCATAGAGGGGCATATGGGGTGGGAACCATGTCTGAATAAACAGAGAGTGGAAGTTTTGCGCCTATGGAACCGTCTTGTGCGCCTACCTGAAGATAGCCTCACTAGAAAAGTTTTTAATTGGGACAAAGTTCACAGATATCCTTGGTCTAATGATGTTTTAGCCTTACTTTCTTTAATAAATAGTACATCTTTATTTGTTAATAATTTGCAGTGCAAACTTACTTGTGCACCTAGGATGCAGCAGTCTGTCGCTGAAGGTGCTCTCCAGCTCCACAACAGCTCCATGCATAGGGTGGGGGACATTGTCCAACAGTGATGTTATTTTTGCTAGAGTCCTTCTGTCTCCCACCTCCTGCACTGGATCAAGGGGACATCCTAGAATAGAGCTGGCTTTCTTATGGCGCTTACACACTAGCGCCGGCTCTACTCCGGTCGGTCGGCCTAAGTCGGCCCCGGCAGGTTGTTTACACACGTCGTCCAGGACACCCTTTAGAATGTGGACGTGATAGGCGGTCTCAAAAATGCACGCGGAAAATAGCCGCGAATATATCAGTGATGTCATGAGCGCATCTCTGAGCATGTGGGCGGGTCAAAGGAGCGCGGAGAAGTCCGCAGTATTTTCCTTATTAAACAAAGGTGTTCTGAGCAGCCTTGTGCTTTGGAGACTCTTTGCCCTCTGATATTTCATCCTGCTTTGCTGTCTGTGGCAGCCTGGTAGCACTGTGTGTGTGTGTGGGGGGGGGGGGGGGGGGGGGGGGGGGGGGGGGGGGGGGGGGGGGGGGGGGGGGGGGGGGGGGGGGGGGGGGTTGGAGGAGATCTCTCAGGGGTTCATCTTTCTGTGCTGATGGATGTGAGGAGCTGCTGCATGTTATTTCTGCAGGAGGAGGAGAGACATTAAACATTGAATCAGTGGAGAATTTCACCCGCAGGGCAGAAACTGTAAATCTGTGCTCAGTGAGAGCTGAGTGTACTTTGTGGGTTTCTGAACATGAAACAATTTGTTACCTCACTCAGTAAGTTAACACAGAAACAAAACCAGTTACAGGAAGGAAGATAAGTGAATCAATCTGTGCATGTGCTCATGACTGGCTGTAAAGTGTCATAAGAAGTTTTCAGAACAGGAACTTCAAGGTTGAGCAGAGAATGGGTCTCAGTTTATGAACACAAACAAAAGATGTGATTTGTGTAACGAGTGACTTAAAACATGGAGAGAGCAGAGCTGGAGCTAGGGATGTTCAGCTAAAAGGTCTCAAAGTTCTTGGAAAGGCACGATTTTAGACTAGCTAAATCACCATGGCAACAAAGACTGGATCTAGTGCTGGATTCTGGATCAGAAAAGTGCAGTGTCATGATAAACACACACAAAAATGTCAACCCTTAAAACATGTTTACACAAACAAACCCTAATCAGTCCAAATCCTAGGGTAGCTGGTCAGCGCTGGACCCTGAGCCTTTTCTTTCTCCGTTTTTGTTTAAAGTTCAGTTTTTCAGCCCTTTCTTCCATGAATCTCTAGTTCATTTACATTTCCCCAACCAAAATATCAACTTTAATGATCAGACGCAGTATAACGTATTCTGAATACATCACAGATTTAGTGATGCATTCCAGTCCCATGTCTGATAAATGACCTGCACTTGTATAGCAGCTTTCCTATAGTCAGAGGACTCCAAAGTGCTTTACACCACAGTGAATCATTCATCCATTCACACGCTGGTGGTGATGAGCTCCATTTCTGATCCTAATGTTTTATCTTTTGAACTCTTTATTGTGCTTGTGAAGCACCTTCTGATTTTGATCTTGAAAAGCTCTCTATGAAGCAACCTTTCATCTTCTCCTCCTTGGGTTGGCTAAAACACCTGAGCAGCTCTCAGCTCTCTGGTTTTTCTTCTTCCTGCTTTGTTCAGCGTTGTTGCATATTAGCTGTAAGCTGCTTATTAGAAGTGAAGTCGCAGCACTACCATTCACCTCTTCCATCACTTACTGACCCTCCTCTCTTTCTCCTCCCTCCCTCCTCCATACCACTGCTCCATCAGCTCCATGTGGTCAGTCATGGCAACAACTTTAAAAAAACCAATGGGCTACCTGCCCAATCAATAAGAAGACACCTTCCCATCCCCATCCGTCTTCTTCACCTGCTGCTCTCCCTCATACTGCTGCAGGATATCACTCCAACAGCATCCTGCAGAGACTTCTAACTCAGCAAGTGCTAACATTAGCCAAGTGTCTCGATTAGCCTCCTGACACTCTAAAAATAAGCACATGGACACGGAACACATGGCTGAGTTGGCAATTAGCCCAGCGGCGGACGCCGCCACAGAGCACCGCTTCGCTCTAGATTCTGCATAAATGGTATTATTTATACATATATATATAACCCCGCTGTCTCCTGTTCAGAGAAGTGAAGCATGAACACAGAGAAGCAGTTTGAGTTTGATTTAAGTAACAGCGGCTGATGCATGTGGAGGCTCAGCCAACCATGGTGCTCACACATTCACACAGGAAAGCCCCAAACACAACGCAACACGACTGTGTTTGGATGCATAGGCTATAGGCATCAGCTCAATCAGGTGGAAACCACATATGAGCCACATGCTGCTGAGCCAAATGTGCTGCTGCAGCTGTCTGTATCTACAGCAGGCTGATCTCCATTAACACGTTCATCAACTCAGCAGTGTTAAGTTTGACCAAGTGACCGACAAATAGCTGAAAAAAGAGTGGCTCAGAGGAACTAGAGCCAGACAACTCTGGAGTGCTTGTTCTTCGATGGTGGCAGAGGAGTTAAATCTTCTTGTTATGTTCTTCCTGTGTTCGTTTTTCATCTCCATTGGATTTTCTTGTTTTAACACAGTATAATGATGTTATATTTACCTTTAATCACTGACGGTTTCGGCGACTACTGTCGCCATCTTCAGAGTCACGCCGACTTGACGGCGTCACTTCCGCTGTTTATTTGCAGGCAGTAAGGGGCGTTGCCGCCCCCTACTGCCTGCGGTGTGGAGTGGTTTACGAAATTCCATGCAAACTCTGCAATAAAACATACATAGGAGAGACAGGACGACAACTCAACACACGCAAAATGGAACACAAAAAGGAATGTGAAAAAGAGACAAGCCGAAGGCACACCAGAGCGGCCAAAGAGGAAGCAGAGAACACAATAAGGAAATCAGCCATAACAGACCACTGTGCAAGAGAAAACCATATAATGGACTGGGACAGCACACAGATCATAACAACAGAACAACAAAAATACAGACGATGGATAAAGGAAGCGATCGAGATAAGGAGACGTGGACCCAGGACCATGAATAGGGATGAAGGAGTGTACACGCTGGATCATTCATGGGACGTGGTGATCGACCAGGAAGGCGCAGGCAGTAGGGGGCGGCAACGCCCCTTACTGCCTGCAAATAAACAGCGGAAGTGACGCCGTCAAGTCGGCGTGACTCTGAAGATGGCGACAGTAGTCGCCGAAACCGTCAGTAATTAAAGGTAAATGTAACATCATAATACTGTGTTAAAACAAGAAAATCCAATGGAGAGGAGTTAAATACCCGCCCCGTAACTGGAGGGTTGCAGGTTTGATGCTCCTCAAGCCATTTAGTTTGGACTTCATTCTTCAGGCACAGTGCTCCATCATTGTTTGTCAGTAAATTGTTGTTGGTTGATTAGTGGAGTTCCTCTGGGAGGATGTTTAGGTACCCATCTTTATTCATGGCTCTTCTGAGGCTAAACTGTGAGTGAGTCCACCACATTGGCTGAGAAGCACCCTACACACACACAGGTCTCAGGATGCTTTACTGTTGGCAGGACGCAGGACTGTTGGGTGTGCTCAACAAACCTAGAGCTTTAGCAGAACATCAGTCTGTCCTTGATGGTTTTCTAGGAGAGAAGTGGTGACTTTGCTGCCCATCTTCACCAGGGCACCATCCAAACATCGCCTCATTGTGCTGCAGATGAACTCATGACATTCATGAGCAAGTTAGTGGTGCCATGTTCCCACAGTTGGATCCACTTTAGGAGACGGTCCTCTGTTTACCACACACTACCTGTACACACATCTTTCAAACGTCTGCCTTCAGGTTGGTGCTACAGAGCAATTTTTCTGTTTCTTTCTTTTTTTTTTTTTTTTTTTGCAAAAAACAGCCACAGATGACAGTTTCTTACCCGTGGCTGTCTCTCTAATGACTACAATGAAGCCCTAACAGCAGGAGTGGTCAGATACTATGAAACAATCAGCACCCTTAAAAACGGCCTTTTCTTTCTTTTCCTTTGTACATTATTAAAAGGGTTAGGGT
>SSNS01000567.1:275675-341235 GCA_006937985.1 Aphyosemion australe
GGATATTGCAATATTTCAATTCTTTCGTTGGGTCATTGTTTTTACTTCTTTTGTACTGAGCTGAAGTTGGTTCCCTTTTTTAGTTTCCAACCCAGAAAGGTTAATTCCCACTAATGTATCCACTCCCAGTATCTTTAACCTGCTGTAATTATAAAATGTAAAATGTGTTATTTCATGGGTGACCAATCAGAACTCTTGTAATAAATGTGCTGTTTATAAACATCAACCTATAGAGCAGATAACATGTTACTAATATGATAATCCAAACTCACAATACAAAAAGAAGAAAGTGGTTTTCTTTGAACTAAACGTTTCACAAATGAAACAAATCACAACTTCTGCTGTTATTGTAGAAAAATCTAATCCAGGTCTGAAGAGTCTAGACGCTGTAGCTTTTACACTAGACCAGACCTAAGCTGGGTCAGATGCAATAAAGTTATGACTTCTGTGTTTTTTATACTCTCACATATCAAATAAAGGTTTCACCAATCATAAACTGTCCTTTAAGAACTCTGCTATCAGTCTAATATAATCTAGTTATGGTTTGAAGAATCTAATTAACGCGAGACTCCTGTGAGTCTGAAATCACCCATCTTCATTTATCTGCACTAAACCCACTTTCAACACTAGACTCCTCTGTGTCTGTTTAATGGGAGCACACGACACTCAGCTGACAAATAACCAACACTCAATTAACAAACGCTCCTAGGGAGGATCAACAGTAAGCCGAGGAGTCAACAGGCCGGAGAACAGCAGCTCAGGTCTGGTGCTCCCCGAGGATCTGCTTTTATTCTCTGGTGTCGTCTTGCTGCTGATGACTGTAATTCCCTGCAACTGGTGATGCAGGCCGGAGCCATGCAGAGCAGGATTAGGCAGGTGCAGCCTGTAGCACACCGGACAGTGTGGTGCTGACGGACAGCTCCTCTGAGCGTCTGGGATGTGGTGCTGAAGGGCCGAAGTCTCCTCCAGCGCAGCACCTCGGTGAAACAGAAGAAACAGAAACACTAAACAACCCAACAACTGGCCGTGGCCGTAACAGAGCACTTTAGCCTAAAAGCTGTTGGACCACCCATCTGCATTCATTGGCACATCACAAAAATACGCCCTAACCTGTCAGAAGAATCATTTTAACTCCAGGTGTTAGTGGCTTTGTCCCAGAGACCCAGATGTTGGTTTCCTGACAGTAGTGATCATTTCTGGACTGTATTAAATGTACATAGAGCTTCAGGCTCATGTGTAACAATAGTTACTCACAGGTTGGGTTAGCTGTTGTTATGTGTTGACTGGAGTGTCTGGTAGGCCGTTTCCTAAACCCCATAAAGGTGAGGTATTATTATCCAGAGGTGGCTCACTGGATGTTGCAGTAATAACTAGGACCGTTTCTATTGCTACATGATACCCCATGAAGGGATGCTGGCATCCAGCAGGCTAAGCCTTGCTTTTGGATTTGTTGCTTGGTTACCAGCAGCACTTGGCATCTAACTTATAGCATGTTACAGATAAAGATACACTCACTGTTTATCTTTGATCTTCTTTCTCTTTTCCATTGCAACAAGACATAATGCAACCATTCCTGCATCTTGGATGCTAAACTGTGAACAATGAGCAGAGCTTCAATGGCCTTTTTCCTGCCTTCACAAAAAACTTCAGAGGATTCCTTTGCATCTAGGGTTGCCCCACAATGTAGACCCAATACTCTAGTCTGGTTGACTGATTGAAGATTGGTTGGGTTCTGATCAGCACAGGCACAGCTGAGACTGCGCTGCAGCCTCTCGACACAAAACTAATTAGAGCAGAATTAAATTTAGCACATTCAGACAACAGTTTTTGGGGAGAGTTTGCTCTAAGCAAGTTTGCCAGATGGCAGATTCTGCTCATTATTATGTCTGTAGGGAGATCTGGAGGACAGGTGGAGAGATTCACTGAAAATCCCCTCAAATATAGTTTCAGTCATTTCCGTTTTCACTTTCATGAAAATGGTGAGCAGAAAGACTGAAATTGTTTTAAAAAATATCAAATTTACTGAAGTTTTGTTAAAACCATATTTGACAAATGGAAAGACAGATCCACAAACCGTTATATTGAAATGACCAATGGCCTGTGACATCACGGCCACCAAGTGACTGCATTATAAGACAAATGTGATGGAAGGGGAATCAGATAATGATATTTTACCCATTTTCAACCTATAGATTACATTAAAAATGTGCCTTCAATATATTGTTTGTCTGAAAGCATTGGGTTTTGATTCCAGGATTAATTATCCAAATTTAATTAATTAATTCTGAGTTAATAAAATATAATTCAGACAATAGACACAGCAGGAATACAACAAAAGTCTGATGATATCAGGTAGAATAATACAATGAACAGCCACCAGAGACCCAAGGTAAAACAAATTGAGAGCCTAAAGGGGAGACACGTTAGAAGCAAGGACCCATGAGAGTTTTAAGGCCTGTTATTCTTTTAAAAGTGCAATATGTGAAAATTAGTAAGACTGACATCCTGTGGTCAAAATTCGTTTCAGCAGTTCATTTTTCTAAACAAAAAGTAGGGCTGGGCAATCAAATCAATCAATATCACTGTAAATTGAGGCGTTCACCTTGATAACGATAAATGGACGATAACTACCCGTACACGCAATAACAAACGTTGCCCACTAGATCGAGCTGTGGCAGCGTAATTGCTCCACAGTCAGTTTTATTGGTAGTATTATTCCCCCAGATCTTTTCATTGCAATTATTTTTAATTGCTACTTAAAAAACTGCAAACTGAATAGTATTTACTTAATATTGACTGAAAAACTAAACACACCTGAACAAGAATTAAAGTAAAATATCTAAAATGTCCTGCAAACAAAGTTAAGATACAATCTCCTATATTCTAAAGATGGATATTACAAAGAGCTGCATCATGTGACTATTGTTACATTTGAGTTGTCATGTTATCAGGTTCTCTCTAAGTGTGGTCGTACTGCAGGTGGTGGAGGATGTTACCTTGACTTGTTGCTACAGTCTTTCCACAGTTTACATTTGTCTTTGCTGAAACCATAATGTTGCCAAATGGGTGATGTAGTATTTCTCTTAGATACAAGCTTCTCCTCGACCAAATCTACTGCCGCCACTGCTCCCGCTTGTAGCCCGCTGCCTGCCGCTTGCGGATGCCCACCGAGCACTGCGGGCCGGGCAGTGAGTGGCGCTGAGCAGTGAGCAGCCACGAGTGGTGGCGGGTAACAGTGGACAGCCTGCTGCTTGTTTGAATCGTTTGGGGTGGAGTCATGTGACTCCACGTGACTGTGATGAAGACTCTACTGGTCTGTGTCTCAGCTTCTTAAAGGGACATGAACATCAGCAACCTACTCACATGTTTTCATTTCTTAAAATAGCGGATATACAGACGTGGGCAAAATGACGTCAGTAAAAGTCAGAAACTTTAATAACAAAAACATTTCGGGTTACTGCTCAGCCCTAACAAAAGGTTTCTCTCTCACTCCTGTTTTGTGAGTTTCGTGGCTGTTGCCAGTGACGGATTAGCACCAGAAGATTCTAGATAACAAGCAGAGACGAGCCACACACAGTAAGTTGATAAGTAGATCAACTCACAAACACAGAACCCATTTAAAATCTGAAAAAAAAGACAAATTTAAAACTTGAACACATTAACCTACAGAAATAAATACGTTATTAAAAAAAGATTACATTACTATTCCAGTCTGCAGTTAGGGTCTTTAGTGGGGTAGATCTAGAAAAATGATACATATCTGACATAAATAAGAATCCATTATTTTATCTCTTGAATGTGTGTTATGTAACATTCCAGGACTTGAGAAAGCAGCCCCAGAATTTACTGTTCAGTGGGTAGAAGGCAGGTCTGAGGAGGTGGCGGCCACTCTCGACTCCTCGCTAATGGAATGATGTCAGAATGTCAACAGTGAGAGAGCAGAGTGCATTCAGGGTGATGGTGGTGGTTTTGGCTTCTCTGACATAACTGCTTTTTTCAAAAATTATCAAAGATTTTAACAAATAAGAAGTTTATAATAGCATTAAAATAACAAGATTTGTTCATCACTGTAGACATGGCGTTATGAGTTCTTCAGTCTCATGGCTTCTAATGGCTTCTTTTTAAAATGATGGTGTGGGCGTGACGCGGCGCGTCTGTCTCCTGTGTGTCCCAGGCTTAATTCATGAGGCGACAGTGGTTGAAAGATAGCAGGTTCGAGCCCCGCTCAGTCTGTAGCTGCCGTTGTGTCCTTGGGCAAGACATTCCACCCTCAGTTGCCTGCTGGTGGTGGTCGAAGGGATTGGTGACACCAGTTTACAGCAATCTCACCTCTGTCAGTGTGCCCCAGGGCATCACCACCAGCTTGTGGATGATTGTGTGTGTGTGTGTGTGTGTGTGTGTGTGTGTGCGCGTGTGTGTGTGTGTGTGTGTGTGTGTGTGTGTGTGTGGGTGAATGACTGATTGTGTTGTAAATCAAATACAGGCTATTTACCATTTATTGGTCTCTATTTATTTGTATGTATGTTTTTTTAGAAAAGCCAAGTGTTGCTGCTGACAGTTTTATTGTAGGGCGTTTTCTACAAAAAAACTTTCTTACTAATACAGATATTGTATTTTGTAAAGCTGCAAATCACCAAGAACCTGATTTTTCTTAGTCAAAATCCTCAGAATTCTTTTAAATTTATCAACAAAAAAAAAATCCAGTCTTCACATTCCTTATATCTACTTTGGAGATGGACAGTTTCCTGGAATTGCATCATCATCATCATCACTGATGTACAGCAACTGTAGGAGTAAATTGAAACCCATCTCAGTGGGGCACTCTGCTCATGTCTTTGAACATTTCTACTTCCTTTACTCAGAGAAGAAGAAGGGATAAATTGAGGCCTTGTTTGAAAAAGCTCATTTAGTTGTGACAAAGGTGTTTGAGGGCAACAGCAGACTAATGGTACTAACTCTAGTATTTTATTAATTCAAGAGAAAACTCAAATAATTTCATCCCCTCAAGCATCCAAGGTCTTTTCCATCTTACATTCTTTCTGCTTCTTCATTGGGTTTCTAACTAGTTTGAAAAGGCCTCACTGATTTTCACAGATGCAGTCATTTACCTAGGCTCGCATCCTGTTTACTAAATAAACGGCTCCATAAACGTTCACTGATTTAGGTACAGTTTCCATCTACAACCATGTCCAAAAGTTCAGAGGATGATAAGAGTTACTTTTCACAAAGTGATCAATGTTTTTGAGACTTTAGTAAAATGTTTCTATGGATACTGAAGCTTTGTATAATTCTCAAAGGGTTTTATTGACAATTGCATTAGGTTTATGCAAACCATTTGCTGTGTTAAGTTTTCTTTTTCAAGGTCAGTGCAGTTGAACATGCTGATATGCTGTCAGTCAACTCCTGGTCCAGATCCTGGCTCAGGGAGCTCATTCTTCATCATCAATGTTTGGAGTTTGTCAACCTCCCTCTTGAGATCTGACCACATGATGTCAGTGGGAATCAGACTTAAGCATTTTTCTGAACCTGGACCCATTGTTGTTAGATGGTTAGAGGAGTTCCTCTGGGAGGATGTTTAGGCACCATTCTTTATTCATGGCTGTTCTGAGGCTACTCTGTTGGCTGAGTGGCTGAGGTGCCCCCCTACACACACACACACACACACACACACACACACACACACACACACACACACACACACACACACACACACACACACACACACACACACACACATTTGAATGGTCTCAGGAGGCAGGAAAACACGATGGGAGCGTACACCTTAATGACAAAAAATCTGTAACCTTCATTTGTAGAATCACAGAATCAGTTTAAGGATGGTCTAGCCACACTCCATTAGAACCTCTGCAGCCCCAGTCAGTCTGGTGCTGGGCCAATCAAAGCACTCTATCAGTTTGGTTTACGTCTTCTTCAACGATGTATGGCAGACTGCCCATTCACTGACATCCGTATAGCAGGCCAATCACAGCACTCTATCGGTGAGCAGGATGTTACTGTAACTGAGCAAAAAAGCAAAGATGGCGACGGCTTGTTTGAAAAGGCTTTAACATCAACTTTGGACTATTTAGACTTAGACTTTTCTTTGAGTCAAGAGCAGACAGAGGTACTTAATTATTTAGCAGAAGGATGTATTTGCAACTTCTTTGATGGAGTATGGTTGACCTCCCCGTTGACTGACTTCCGTAGCGGTGAGTACATCACGTTGTTGTCCAACAGCATGTGGAGACAGACAACCGTAGATCCTGCCCCACGTCTGAGAGCCATCAATGGGTCGTAGCCAGACTATATATTATCATATACAGGATGGCTTGCCAGGCAAACAGCTTCCGTGTATAGACTGAACATTTCTCTGCAGTAAAACTGAACACACTAATTACCAGAAACTCTATTTGTTTAACTTCATCCCTCA
Organism: Aphyosemion australe; assembly: GCA_006937985.1. Taxonomy (NCBI): domain Eukaryota; kingdom Metazoa; phylum Chordata; class Actinopteri; order Cyprinodontiformes; family Nothobranchiidae; genus Aphyosemion; species Aphyosemion australe. Next base: position 282,106 of record SSNS01000567.1, read on the forward strand.
CCAAGAATCTCAAGACCTCACATAAATCTAGAAGTTTGTGAAAATGTATGTGAGGTAATGGTCAACTAAAAGAAAAATGAAGAAATGAAACTTCTGATGTGAATTGTGGAGGACCTGGGCTAATCAGAAAATCTTTGAGGTCAGCTCCTAAATATGGAACAGGATGCTCATTTGCTGACATTTACAGCACCAGCAGCAGCTGGCTGTGAGCCAGCGGCACACACAAGACGGACTAGTAGGTGATTCAGATGGGTTGGACCCTGGACACGACGCTGTCTACCACAGGAGGCTTTTGCATTCACAGCAGGTTGTCTTGAGAAGTTTCAGGACCAATGGGGCTGAACCACCATGACTCCACACATAAAGGAGCGTGGTTTGAGATTCAGGTGATCCGAGTGAATCCACTAGGGAATTCAACTCTTTTGACATCAGTCTATATGCTGTTTTATTAAAATCATCACTGTTACGTCCCCTCTGGTCGAGTCTAGGAGGTTCAAGGAGAAAAACACAGTGAAAATAATAAAATAAAGGAAGGTCTGTAAAATGGAAATAATCAGGTGCTCAATAACGAGTTAAAAGGTTTATTAAACAAGAGAGGCTTGACTATACATAACCAAACTAAACAGCAGGACTAAACTACTAACAAAGCGACTCCCCGTTTCTAACAACGGGAGGAAAAACCATGTGGTCAAATAAACTAAGTCAAAACTCTGAACTGTAAATGCTAAAGCAAAACAAAGGAAACTACTAAACAGGCCCATGGCTCAAAATACTCAAAAGCTAAAAGACAAACCAAGGTAGCAATCTGTAAACTGGAAGTCCTTTGGTGAAACAAAAGCAACTAACAGCAAAAACCACAATAACCACCAAAAGGACAAGAGATCTACAAGAAGTCTTATAGGGCTGAAATCGAATGATTCGAATGATTCAAATGATTCGATTCATTAAATCGAATAGCAGGAGCCAGGTTGCTGCTACGAGTCTGCTCAATACCACAGTGGGCCTATGGCAAGCCGTTGTAGTATGTAATTCACAAACGCTTCTATCTTTGAATAGAACTTAGACTGGATTATTGCCATCCTGCACATAATAAAATAGACATTCCACCATTACATTGTTACCAGTAGAAATTAAATGTGATTAGCATTTCCAGTAGCTTACTGAACATGTTAATGTTGGTCCCTGACTGTTATATGGTTTTTGTGTTTGTGTGCTCTTATAGTTAATATTTTCTTTCCATTTTTTGAAAATTTTGGAGTGGATGTTATAATTAACATTCTCAGTATTTTTTGGGAAGTTTTTGATTCATGCAATTTGGCAGATGGTCCTGGATTGTTTCCCCACCTCATCCCTTGTTGCAGAGACAGTGAGGCCTGCAGTCTGAGTCAGATCCGGTTTGACCACATTCCTGGAAAACCAAGGCCTGCTGTGTGACACCTTGGCTGGCCTGATCTTTCACCATTTTCAGCTAGGATCCTGCTGGTTTCTGCCTGGCCCTTCCTGGAATTCTTCTGGTCTCTGCCTGGCTTTATCTGGTCTCTGTTAGCCTGACATGTGCTCTCCATCATCTTCGAACTGGATCGCTTGTGTCTGCTACACCCGCTTGGATCCTGGTTCATCTGTATCTCCCAGAGATTGGCCCTGCTGCACCCCCCAAGAGCCTGGTTCTGCTTCGACCTTCTGGGCCGGGCCTGTGTCAGCCACCTGGAGCCTGGGATTTGCCTGCCACTAAATTGGAGATTGTTTGGCTCGAGAGGACGTAAAGCCGAAGCGGATTTCACCACACAAAGGACCTTCGCTGAATCATATTCCTAAACCTGTAATATACCTTGAAACACAAAATGTCACCACTCATCACCCTGTGTTTGCTAACATTATGTAATTTTGTTAAAGTTCCTCATGAGCCCCAAGACTGTAGCACAGCCCCTCCACCCTTTGTTAGGTCAGATTTCAGTCAGCATGGATCGTGTCTGCACTAAAAACCTTCTACATTTGCCCAATATAAAATTCTAAATAGGCCGCAGAAGACCACAAAACACACAGCAATATGGTACTGGAACGCAGAGCTGCTACCCATGAAAAATAAATAAATTACAGCGATATTACATTACAACATGATAATCTTATTGTTGTAACAATATAATTTTCACGTTCTTAGAATAAAAATTTCACTTTAAAACAATATAATATCATGTTCTAACAACATACACATGCATAATATAGAATATATGATATAAAATGTATGATAATTATATTGTACAACTGTGAAAAACGTCTATGAACGTAAAATTTATATTGTTTGAACAATAAACTGTTAACGTGGCATCGCGTTAATTTTATTTTGCGTGGGTGGCAGCTCTAAACTATGAGTTCAGCATCATTTACTTGTCATGAACACATAAAAGAACTTACATTATAGCAGAGTTAGCTTTGGAGAACTTACCTGCGGGGCTAACGTAGCATCATCATGGTCCAGCCTTGTCAACTACTTTGCCTTTTCTAGCTCCTGGCTCTCCAATTCCTGTGCTGCACAAACTACCGTTTGTGTTACCGAACATGTAGACTCCTGGGGTGAAGTTATTCCAGGAGAATAGACATGGTACCGCATCCGAGTTAAGACGGCTAACACTTAGCCCCAGCACAAAAACATAACCGTGAAGTGTCTGCTGCAGACTAAGTATTTCCCCTTTAATTAACAAAATTGAGCCTCTCCTCACGCGTGATCGCCCTTAGACAGTTTTGTCTTACATCAGTAGATGTTGGAAACAAACGGAAATGGAGATAGGGCTGCTTCAGAGCATGAGAAAAACAGACTGATCCCCATAAGAAACGCTGCAATAATTCTTATTTTCCGCTGCACTGACGTATTTCTGGTTAAAAACCCCGGATGTGTGAAAAAGGTCTACTGTCAGTTAACAAACCCTATTTACACTTCTTCACCTTCCCCCTCTACTGACACCTCCTTACTAACTGTGCTTATTTAGCTTCTCCCCCTACTGTCACCAATTTAGCTTCAGGCATGCAGACAATGACCTTTGATTGCTTCTGCAGTCGTAAAGCTTTGGGATTTTTGCATTTAAACATTTGAAGCCTCCTCTCCAAGATAGATGAACTTTTATGTTCAGACAGCTAAACCTGATGTTTTAGTCATTTCGGAGACCTGGCTCAAAAAGTCAGTACATGACTCTGCCGTGTCCATCTCTTGTTATAATGTATTTCGTCAGGATAGACCAACCAAGGGTGGGGGGGTTGCTATTTACTGTAAGGACAATTTGCAATGCTCAGTCACGTTATCTAAATCCTTGCCCAAACAGTTTGAGGCCACTACTCTTTGGTTGTTGCTGGTTGTTACAGGCCCCCATCTGCCCCTGCCTGTGTCCTGTCTGCCCTCAGTGAACTCATTGCCCCTTACACCTCCTCTGAATTCTTGTTGTTAGGTGATTTGAACTGGGATATGCTTAAACCGTCTACTTCCCTGCAACTTCAGCTGGACTCTTTAAACCTCTCCCAGATTGTGCAATCTCCGACTTTTAAAAAAGTCAGCGTAAAAATCATTTCAGTCCCTGGATCAACACTGAACTTTCAGAACTGATTCATCTAAAACTAAAATCTTGGCAAAGAGCAAAGACATCCAAGAATATCAGGGACTGGCAATCCTTCAGATCTATAAGGAACAAATGTACCCAGTCAATCAGAAAAGCAAAATCTGAATATTATAAGAACCAGTTTCTGATGAGTAGTTCTGACCCCAAAATGTTCTGGCAGACTGTCGAGACTATGGAAAATACCAGTAAGTCCTCACACCTGCCAAATGCAATCAAATCTGAGGGCATTGTTGTCTCAGATAAAACTAAAATGGTAAATTTCTACAATAAGCACTTTATCAAGTCCAGTCATGCCCTTGCTACAGCTTCACCCACCTCTGGGGTCTCTGACCTCCACTCAGCTATATGCAATGATTCCCTTCCTGCAACCAATTCCTGTTTCTCCATTCAGTTGTTTCAGGTAGATGAGGTACTTGACGAGTTACTCAGGTTAGATCCTCATAAATCAGCCGGACTGGATACTCTTGACCCTTTCTTTCTGAAAATTGCAGCACATGTTATTGCTGCACCTATTACCCATCTATTTAATCTGTCCATACAAACTGGTGCATTTCCGCAGGACTAGAAATTTGCATCTGTTACTCCACTTTTTAAAGGGGGAGATCATTCAGACCTAAACTGTTATAGGCCTATCTCTATCTTGCCTTGCCTCTCTAAAGTCATTGAAAAGTTAGTCAACAAACAGCTAACTCACTATCTGGAATCCAGCAGTATTATTACCCCCATGCAGTCCGGCTTCAGAACTGGCCATGGATGCGTCTCTGCAACACTTAAAGTGCTAAATGACATCATATGTGCCATTGACAATGTAGCTGCCAGTTGAGCAGCTGAAGGTGATGTCTCTGATTGGCCAACCACTTCAAATAATAATAAACCACACCCCCTTTCAGGGGCAGGAAATGTTTGTACCAGGAGGAAATGTTTGTAGCAGTAGGAACCTGAATGGTTCCAAAGCGTCTAGTCACCTCAGCTGGCAGCTACATCTCCATGTAAGTTATGTTTGTATTTTCTTTGTTATTTGTTTGGATAATATTATGTTTACACTGTAATCATTTGTTTTCTTTTTCACCTGGTCATTTTAACAGAGAAAATAGTCCAATGTGATACCACCATTTCATTTAGCACTCTGGGCCAGTGGAGCAAGGTGAATGTATGATTGTAATGTAATTTTATCTTTTCTATAATGTCAAATTTGTGTTCACCGTTTGTGTTTGTGTATCTTTGTTTAAACAGTTTTCACGGTGCACAGGGACAAAGGTTGTAAACCTGAGTAGGAAAGGGTACAACCCCAAGAATAAAACAAAAGTGTATGCACCCGTCGACACTCTCCTTCACTCATTCATTCGTGGGGCCTGGGGCAGCTACAGACAATAAGGAATATTGTGTGGCTGTGTTTGTTGACTTGGCTAAAGCCTTTGACTCTGTAGACCATAACATCTTACTTAGCAGGCTCAAACATATAGGACTTTCTCAGGCATCTGTGGCATGGTTTACAAGTTATATCTTAGACCATATGCAAACAGTGAGAACAGAGGGTTACCAATCTGCTCCTCTACCTCTAACTATGGGCGTTCCTCAAGGGTCAATACTGGGCCCAACCTTATTCAAAATCTATATCAATAACATTGTTCATGCTGTTGACAGTTCTCATATACATTTATATGCGGGCGACACCATTTTATATGCATGCAGTTCTTCTTTGAATGCAGCTTTGTCCTCCTTGCAGCACAGCTTTAATTGTCTTCAACATGCCTTCTCCAACCTTCACCTTCATTTAAACACAAGTAAAACAAAGTTCATGATCTTCAACCGTAACTTACCGCAATCAACTTGCCACTCTAGTATTGTTTCCCTGGATGGTACAGAACTACAACTTGTCAGTTCCTATAAGTATCTGGGTATCGGGCTTGACAGCACACTTTCATTTGACATTCACATTAATTCATTACTCTCTAAAGTCAAGTCAAGGATTGGGTTTCTATACCGCAACAGGTCATCCTTTACTCATTCTGCAAAGCAAACCTTGGTCAAAATGACAATGCTTCCCATCTTAGATTACGGTGACATCATTTATAGCAGGGGTTCCCAAAATTTTTTCTTTGAGGACCCCCTTGCCCTTGTCCAAGACAAGCCAGGACCCCCAACACCTACATGAATAAACACATTAAATGTGATGATTTTCAAACTTTCTACAGACATACAGAGTTATAACTTTTATATGGAGTTCTGATTATAATATAGGGTGTGTTGTTGGGATTTTATAAATGTAATTTTTACAAATAAAATCTTGTTACCCTCACAACCTCAGCAAAGACAAAATTTTGGGGACCCCCTAGAATCTTATGGGGACCCCCTTGGAGGTCCCGACCCCCAATTTGGGAACCCCTGATTTATAGGACTGCTTCCAAAAAACTTCTTCATAAACTCGATGTCATTTATCACTCAGCAATCCGTTTGGTCACTGGTGCCCCTTTCACTACTCATCATTGTGATCTGTACTCACGCGTTAACTGGCCATCACTCCATTCCCGCAGGTTGTTACATTGGTATCAATTTATATACAAAACAATCATCGGTAGAACACCGTCATATCTTCGCTCATTACTCATCACTTCCAACAACCAGCGCAATTTACGTTCCAGTAACCTAATCTCTATGGTTATTCCCAAAGCTCGCACCTCCTTTGGCCGCTCCTCATTCCAGTTTGCTGCTCCCAACGACTGGAATGAGCTGCAAAAATCACTAAAGCTCACTACCTACGTTCCATTATCTACCTTCAATAATTCATTGCATTCAATAGTTTCTGATCAATGTGCCTGCTTCTGAGTGCTTAAAGATTGTTTTAAGTCTGTTTTATGTCTAGTTGTTTTATCTTATCTTTATCTGCATTTTTTTTATCCTATCTGTTTTTTATCTTATCTGTTTGTGTAAAGCTAACTATGTGTCTGTTGCTGCTGCCTCTTGGCCAGATCGTCGTCGTAAATGAGAATGAGTTCTCAGTCGACTCATCTGGTTAAATAAAGGTTAAATAAATAAAAATACATTCAATTCTACTGATCATAGTTTAACTGTGGATATATTTAGACATGTTACTTTGACTAGGATGAGTGATATTAATACAAACAAAAAAAATACTAAAATGTTACTGAAAGGTAGGTGAATTTTGTTCCATAAAATATTTATTAACTATAATTATCAGATGGGAAAGAGGGAACTAGACAACACCACTTTAATACATATTATTGAGCCTTTTATAATAAGAGTCTGACATTTCAGCCTCATAGATATTTTTTCCAGCAGCAGACCACAATCTCGTTTCACTTGAAACGTCGCCAAATAGAATATTCAATTAATCAACAGAGGATTTGATAGAATATTCAAATAATAAAATATTCCATAGCTGCAGCCCTAAAGGCTTAGCAAGGCAAAGTTACTCTTAGCAGCCAAACTACAACGCCAGGGAGAACATCAGACTAGTTCTGAGTCTCCTCTTTATCTGAAGAAGCTAGTCTTAAATATCTTCAGGTGCTGACTGAACGTAGCTGTGGCACCATCACAGCGTGCCCCTCTCCATGGTGCTGAAGGGCTTGACAGGGAAACCAGGGCGCAGCAGCAGCAGCAGTCTTAGGGCTGAAGAGCTTGCTTACGGGGATCGTAACAATCACAGTATTATTTTTTTTTCTGTAGCTGTTGTTTACAGTCCCATCAGTCTGGACTTCACCATCTACACCATCACCAGTGAAACGTTCACTCAGCATGAGACAACAAATCATTCGTCCTCCTGTGTGAGGCTGTTAGGCAGGTGTCATTTTGTCCTCACAAAACTAGTGGGAGGTGGATTCAAGAGTCCTCAGAGGCACAGCAGAACCCGGGATGGCCATCATGTCCTACATGGGGATGGTAATGATGCAAGAACAGCCAGGACACCACCATCCATGCAGACTTTAACCTATGTATTGTCTGCATTTTTTTGTGCCACATATGTGTACGGCCACTCGGCCAGTTTCAGTAATTTTTAATTTTCTTCCCAATTACACACAGACTGAGGTGAATAGCAGCCCACCTTTGGCCTGAGAAAGTGTCAATGATCCAGGCTTTTAGTGCTTCTCTTCTTCATTCCTCTGAAGAAATCTAAAATGCCCCCATCAGACTCTTGACCTTCAGATGGTTTATGTTTACTGATTCTACAACAGCATTTGGTTATGGTCTGGCTCCATAAATTAGGTGATAGCTTCTGCTTCCTCTTAGCTAGTGTTGTTTTTGTCAATGATAACCATGACAAATTGATTTTGTTGACGCCCCTTTTCCTCATAACAAAAACGAGACACTGATGAGCTAAAAATAGCTCTTTAGTGACTAAAACATGACAAGACTAGATGAAAATTAAGCTCAAAATGCACATTTCTGCCTGTCTCACAAAAACGAAAAGTAACAGCGCTGCTGTCTGTGTCCCAGCCACAGCGTGCATTCTCTCCTCAGCAGAACAGCTTCAGCAGCTGAGTGAAGCTGGTCCCCCACCCACATCAGACATCCAGCATGAAATGTAGCACTAACTACTCATGGGTGGGAAGCCAACTTCACTCCGCTCTGCTCAGTGCTTCCCTGCTGCAGGAACGCGCAGCGCTCAACTGCTAATTGAAGAAGTAAACGATTAGAACTACAAGCGACAAAGCTACTTTTAAAACTATTCGTAATATTAACACTCCAATTGTAGCCACAGCCAGCAGGGCGCACACGGAGCCACAAATGGCTGTGACTGCTGTCCTGTAGCTACGACAACAGCCAATGGCTATAGCTATGAATTGCCGTGACAGCACCCACTGCCTGGACAGACTCTTTTACTTTAAAGGTTTTGGGACAGGTCAACATTGTTTTGGTAGTTTATAAGTACAGTAGGTAAAAACTTTGTTCATATTTGACCTTTGGTGTACTTTGAACTCGTGCTCTGTCATATTATGCTAACGTGGCTGTGCGACGCTCTGCCCATAGCATAGGCTGTGGTCGTAGCCACTGTGGCTTCCTTCCTTCCTACATGAGGGGCTGTCCATCCATGGCGGCGGGCGGGGGAGTAAATCGACAGAACCTCACCTACCCAGCGAGGATCGGTGGGATGCAGCCAATTCATCCATCCATGACGTCCTCCTCCGTGGTGTTCCTGTCTTTTCGGATTGCACTCATAAACGCCCGTTCGATCGGGAACAAAACAGCTCTCCTTAAGGATCTTTTTATGGACAAGGCAGTGAGTCTGCTCTGCGTCACGGAAACATGGGTGGCGTTGGGTGAGTCAGCCTCATTAATCGAATTGTGTCCGCCCAACTGTATGGTGCTAAACGCGCCGAGGCTGGTGGGCCGAGGCGGGGGGTTACTGGCAATGTACTATTCAAATCTACTGCTGAAACCCCTTCCTGGTTTACTGGCTCCCTCCAGTTTTGAAGTTTCCCTATTTGAGCTGGGTCTCTCCCCATGTATTCTCTTTATTTTATGCTATCGGCCACCAAAATATAACAGTTCTTTTTTAAATGATTTACTGACTTTTTATCGGACTATCTCCCAAGATATGACCAAGTAGTCATTTTGGGTGATTTTAATATTCACGTCTGCTGTCCATCAAAGCCCTTGGTGGGAGGTTTTTTAGACATCTTGGTCTCTTTTGGTCTCCAGCAGCTGGTAAATGGTCCTACTCATGTTGGTGCCCACACTCTGGACCTGGTTTTAACACATGGACTGCAAGTACAGGATTTGTCTGTGGAGCCGGTTGGTTTTTCTGACCATTCACTAATAGAGTTTAACATCTCTGGGTTGTTGCCTCTAGCTAAGAAGGAGGCTCCTAGTTACTCTAGGTTCATCTCGCCTGCCACAACCACCCAGCTATTATCTACTTTGGATGAGGAGACTTTTTTCCCCAAAAGCTGTAGTTCCTCAGGAGATGTGGATTTACTGCTGGACTAGTTTTAACAGTACCTGCTCAGCTGCCTTGGACTGAGTTGCTCCTCTTAGGCTAAAACAGAGAAAAATTGTATCTGACCCCTGGCTGGATGATGTGACCCACAGCCTAAGACGTCAGTGCAGAGCCCTGGAGCGAAGGTGGAGAAAGGATGGTCTGGCCATCTCTAAACAGCTTTTTACTGACTCTCTGTCCCAGTACCAGAAAGCTGTTAGAAATGCTCGGAATGTGTATTTTTCCAATATCATTGTGCAGCACAAAGGGGATCAGTCTAAACGGTATGGTTCTGTAAATTCATTACTGTTGATGGCTGCTCCAGATGGCCTGTTGCCCTCTGTTTCTTTGTGCTCTGAACTTCAGAGTTATTTCCACCAAAAGATTGTTGGTATCAGGTCAAGCTTTCTCCCTCTGGGGTAAACCCCTTTGGTGCAACCATTAACTCCACCTCCTCTCACAAGATTTGATTCCATTAGTCTTCTTGACTTGGAAAAATTGATAAAAAGTGTGAACCCAGCAGGCTCTCCTGATGACTCACTGCCACCTAAACTGGTGCGTGACCTTGTTCTTGCCCTTGGACCAGCCATCCTGGACATTGTGAACACCAGTCTTGCCACTGGTGTGTTGGCTTTTAAAAGAACAGTTGTCCATCCAGTGTTAAAGAAGCCTGGTCTGGACTCTTCAGACTTTGCAAACTACCGCCCAATATCTAAGGTGACATCTTTGTCCAAGGTCTTGGAAAAAATTGTTCACTCACAGATTTTGGCTCACATGGAGTTAAATTTGCTGTTTGATGTATTTCAATCTGCCTTCAGACCCCACCATAGCACTGAATCAGTGTTGGTTCGTGCACTAAACGATATCTTGGTAGCGTCTGATTCAGGGTCACGTGTACTCTTGATGCTGTTGGACCTGTCAGCAGCGTTTGACACTGTTGACCACAAAACATTGCTGGATCGCCTAATGTCATGGGTTGGTCTATCGGACTCTGTGCTTGACTGGTTTAGTTCATACCTGGAAAATAGGTCTTTTAGTGTGCAGCTTGGGGGTTGTGCCTCACCTTTCCTGCCTGTGAAATGTGGGGTGCCTCAGGGCTCTGTCCTGGGGCCCCTCCTATTTTCCATCTATCTTTTACCTTTGGGTCAGATTTTTCAACGTCACGGCATTGGCTATCACATTTATGCTGATGATTGTCAGCTTTACCTGGCCATGAAAGAACAAGATGCAGGCGCTTTGGTTTTAAAGTGTCTTTCTGATGTGATGCACTCCCTCTCACCGTACGAGAGTCCTCAACAATCTTGGTCTTTAAGTCTAGACTGAAGACTCCCTTTTATGATTTGGCCTTTGGACAATGACCTCCTTTATGCTTGGTTTTACTGTTTTGAGTTGTTTTTATCGTCAGGGCTGTTCTAATTTTTGGTGTGCTAGTTTTTATTGCTTTTAGTAGTCTTACGGTTGATTTGACCTTATTTTATTGAATTGTTGTCATTGTCTGTTTCCTGTCTTTATTTGTTTGAGTTGGTCTCATGTTATTGCAATTTTTTATTCTGCCTGTTTCTGTCTGTAAGGTGCTTTATTCAGCTCTCATTCTGTGTTTTCTGGAATGTTAATTTCTGCTAGGAACAATAGAATTATAGATATCTGAATACACATCCAGTCTGCTTAAATGTTAAAACGGCTTGCCATACTAACGCGCTGATAGACCGTCGGCGAATGTCGGGAGGTAGGGGAAAGTGTGGGGGAATGATACCAGGCTATCCCAGAGCAGGGGTGAGAGTGTGGTAGGGTTGGGCGATTAGACAAATAATTCAACCATCAATGATTGGCTGAGCCGTTCAACGGTTGTTATTACAAGATGCGATTTGTTTATTTATTTATTTGTCCATGAGTGAGTGTGTTAATGATCCATGCAGGCGCGCAGATATTTTTCCCGTTACCACAGAATCCATCGTGGAGGTAACATCATGGAAAGATTCACATCGGAGCGTCTGTGTTATTCTCCGCTACTGAGTGCGCACAAGCGTCGCGCAATAGGAGCTCAGAGCGCGTCTGACAGACTTGTGCACAAGAGCGCAAATGTCGAGAGCTTCCAGATCTGGAAAGTGGAAACCCTTCTTTCAGAGAGTCTGGTAGACTTCTGGTTATTTCTTTTGGAGAAATGTTTCCTGGCTTTAAAACTCTGGCTGAAGTAGAATTCGTTACTCCAGTAGCTGCTTGGATCCAGCGTGTCAGCGGAGGGGTCGGGTGCGTCCGCTGTGCCCCCCAAGCTCTTGGGCGCGCCCCACTAATTGAGACCCACTGCTGTACAGGAGTGTCCAATAGTGAGTGTGAGGGGCCACAGACCTTCCCCCCAAGACCCATGGAGGACATCTGGGCCCCAGACATCCAGATGTCCCTCTGGAGTGGAACCCCAGGAAGACCTCCACATGAAAAACTAAATGACAGTATCAACTGATAAAGATCATCTAACTCTTTAGAATCAAACCCATTTCTGGTTATTTCAGTTAAAAAAAGACATTGTTTGTCCAAAGTTTTACATCAAAAAGAAAAAAATATATCTGAGCAACAAGTAAACAAAGTCACTCACTGGCTTGTGGTCCACAGCTAGTGTCTTTCACCAAATTTATCTCTAAAGTGGCGCTTCTTTTGACAACACACTCTTACTTTGTATTTAAAGTTCATTTTGAGAGCTAAAGCTCTGACACATTAGCAAACTCATCCTGCTTTGCTGTACCTACACACCTCTGAGATCCAGTAAAAGTTTACAATAAAGGTTCTGATTGGTCGGTCCTACTGAGGGCAGAACTTGTCATAAATCTAATGGTTACACAGCCATAAAGGTAAGTTTCATAACATGATCATTTTACTGTCATTAAAGATGGATTTCTTATTTACTTACTAATCTACAGAAGGCCAACCAATCCCTGAGCTGATAGTGTTTTACTGTCTTCCTAGCAACAGAGCTAGAAATATTCTAAATGGAGGATAAAGTTGGTGCCTGTCGTGGCGGCAATCCCCGAACCTGCTGGTGGACATCGGTGGTTAGGGATGCTGTCAACCTGAAGAAAGAGTCCTATCGGGTCTTTTTGACCTGTGGGTCTCCGGAGGCAGCTGATGGGTACCAGCAGTCCAAGCAAAATGCAGCTCAGGTAGTCACAAAGGCAAAAACCCGGGTGTGGGAGGAGTTCGGTGAGACCATGGAGTCTTCAGTACGGCTTCGTGGAGATTCTGGTCCACCATCTGGCGCCTCAGGAGGGGAAAGCAGTGCACTACCAACATGGTTTACAGTGGGGAGGGTGTGCTGCTGACCTCGACTCAGGACGTTGTGAATCGGTGGGCCGAGTACTTTGAAGACCTCCTCAATCCCACCGGCATGTCTTCCAGTGCGGAAGCAGAGTCTGAGGACTTTGGGTTGAGCTCTCCAATCTCTGGAGCCGAGGTCACTGAGGTGGTCAAAAAACTCCTCGGTGGAAAGGCTCCGGGGGTGGATGAGATCCGCCCGGATTTCCTTAAGGCTCTGGATGTTGTGGGGCTATGTTGGTTGAGGCAGCTCTGCAATATTGCATGGACATTGGGGGCAGTTCCACTGGAATGGCAGACTGGGATGGTGGTCCCAAAGGGGGACCGCAGGGTGTGTTCCAACTATAGGGGGATCACACTCCTGAGCCTCCCTGGTGAGGTCTATTCAGGGGTTCTGGAGAGGAGGGTCCGTCGGATAGTCGAACCTCGGATACAGGAGGAGCAATGTGGTTTTTGTCCTGGCCGTGGAACACTGGACCAGCTCTATACCCTTGGGGGGGTCCTGGAGGGTGCGTGGGAGTTCGCCCAACCAATCTACATGTTTTGTGGATTTGGAGAAGGCGTTCGACCGCGTCCCTTGAGGGACCCTGTGGGCGGTACTCTGGGAATATGGGGTACCAGGCCCCTTGATACGGGCTGTTAGGTCCCTGTACGACCAGTGTCAGAGCTTGGTCCGCATTGCCGGCAGTAAGTCGGGCTCGTTTCCGGTGAGAGTTGGACTCCGCCAAGGCTGCCCTTTGTCACCGATTCTGTTCATAACTTTTATGGACAGGATTTCTAGGTGCAGTCAAAGTGTTGAGGGGGTGCGTTTTGGTGGCCTAAGGATCAGGTCTCTGCTTTTTGCAGATGATGTGGTCCTGTTGGCTTCGTCAGAACGTGATCTCCGGCTTTCGCTGGAGCAGTTCGCAGCCGGGTGTGAAGCAGCTGGGATGAGAATCAGCTCCTCTAAATCCAAGACCATGGTCTTGAGTCGGAAAAGGGTAGAATGCCTTCTCCAGGTCAGGGACGAGGTCCTGCCCCAAGTGGAGGAGTTTATGTATCTCGTGGTCTTGTTCACGAGTGAGGGAAGGGTGGAGCGTGAGATCGATAGGTGGATTGGTGCTGCGTCTGCAGTGATGGGGGCGTTGTACCGGTCTGTCGTGGTGAAGAGAGAGCTGAGCTGGAAGACGAAGCTCGCGATTTACCGGTCGATCTACGTTCCAACCCTCACCTATGGTCACGAGCTTTGGGTAGTGACTGACAGAACGAGATCGTGGATACAAGCGGTCTGGGCTCTCCCTTAGAGATAGGGTGAGAAGCTCCGGGAGGGGCTCGGAGTAGACCCGCTTCTCCTCCACATTGAGAGGAGCCAGTTGAGGTGGCTCAGGCTTCTGGTTAGGATGCCTCCTGGACGCCTCCCTGGTGAGGTTTTCCGGGCACGTCCAACCGGGAGGAGACCCAAAGGAAGACCCAGGACACACTGGAGGGATTATGTTTCTCGTCTGGCCAGGGAACGCCTTGGGATTCCCCCGGAAGAGCTGGCCCAAGTGGCTGGGGAGAGGGAGGTCTGGGCCTCCCTCCTTAGGCTGCTGCCCCCGCGACCCGACTCCAGATAACCGGAAGAAAATGTACGGATGGATGGATAAAGATGGATTTCTCATTTACTTACTAATCTACAGAAGACCAACCAACCCCTGAGCTGATAGTGTTTTACTGTCTTCCTAGCAACGAGTCTTTGACACGTCTCTTATTGCATGTAATGACCAAGATTATCACGAGGTAACATTTGTCCAGCTGCCCAGCACATAATTTATTACTGAATAATTTGATTTATTCTTTGCACAGCTCACATGATGAGATAACAAGAGAGGTAGATTAAAAGGCTCTAATTTATTAATCATTGTTCCACCTCCAGGTTGTATAATTACCTCCTGGAGAAAACCACATTCTTATGCCTGTGAAAAGGCTTTTATTACAAACTTTTCTGTAACCTCTACCTTGTAAATATCGGTCAGAGCCTGTAAGGAGAAGTCTTCTTTTGTTTATAATCAACAGCTCATGAATGCCAAACACTTCCTTCAGCATGCATATCACAGTGATGGACAAATAAGACTTACAGTCATCTTCATTAGGTAATGCAGAATGGTAATGTGGAGGATGTTTGTTAATCATATTCTGATGTCAGGTCAAACTGCTCTGTACTCCCTCAGATGGCTGGTGGTCCTCATAACAGACTTTCATTAAACCAGCCAAAATAGGCATCATCGTATAAAAACACAATTTACAAAAAGTACACCATGCAACACAAGACAAAAATGACTATAAATCAGATAACATCAACAAGTACGTGATTTTAATTCAACCTCAAATAAACTTGTCTGATAAATCTCTGAACTTCTATAAAATGCTTATTTATGTAATGCAAAGTAGTATGTTTAAATTTAAATGTGTTTACAGCCCAAAATGCAGGAATGGATGCATATTAGCAAATGTAATAAAGTTAAAGGGACAAATACTAAAATGTTGGTGTGTTAAAACACATTTTCATTTAGTTTGAAATGAGTATTTCTGCAGAAGTTATAAATGTGTTTATATGGTGAGCTATTTAAATGAACTCAGTTTAAAAAAATGTAGATTAGCTCTTCTGAACAGATTGATGAGCTAATGGTTAGTCAAACTGGAGCAAAGTGGATTACTGCTGAAAACAGCTCTAAAGTCTCATAGTTATTCATGCAAATGCTATTTAATAAACATTTCTATCATTACTGATTTCTCATTTAGCAGCACTTTCTGTGCAACACTTTTTACACGATGTTTCTGCTGAAATAACTTTGTTATGCCCCATGGATTATGTTATCATGGTTTATGAAACAGCGTTTGCATGGCCCGCTATGATTTCTTTAGTAAAGATTCTCTAAATGACAGAAACACAGTTTGTCTTGACCTTGCAGTAACTAGCCTTTAGCATATCAATCCACTAATCTAATCTGAAGATTTTCTAAACTGATGTTACTCAAAGGCTGAGGTTGCTCTATTCACAACAAGCGAGATAATAACTGAACATGACATTTCTACAGGAATCTAACAGACCTGAGTCCTACTTTTACTGCAGGCTGAAAGGCAGTTTTTAGGAAGGTGGGAAAAAGCAGTAGAACTCACATCAGAAACCTCGGTGCGTTTGCAGGAGGTTCTGGTATTTTATAGAGTTGCTGACACTTGGCAGGAAGCCAGAGTAAAAACAAAACTAATTTAATCAGAAGATGAACTAAGGAAATACGTTTGCAATTTTTTAAAAGACCAACATTTTGAGGATTCCTGATTTATTTGCATTTTCCACAGCATCTCTATAAAATCATGACAGTGTCAGGGAAACTGACTGTTGAAGGTGGTCAGAATAGCAGGTTTTTTAGATGTTCCTACGTCCTAAAATCTGTTTTTTCTCTCTGCAGATGTACATCCAGACAGCCACACTGACCGTCTCCCTCAGCCTCAGTGCATCTGTTTCTCTGGGCATGCTCTATGTGCCCAAGGTCTACATAATCATCTTCCATCCTGAGCAGAACGTTCCCAAACGCAAGCGCAGCTTCAAGGCCATCGTCACCGCCGCCACCATGACCACCAAGCTGTCCCATCTGGCAGCTGAGCGGCCCAATGGTGAAGTGAAGACAGAGCTGTGTGAGGGAGTTGAAGCTAGTGGTGAGTTGTCCTGAAACAGTCAGACAAGATGTAAAGAAAACAATAAGATCATTGATTCAGTCATTTATGTAGAACTTTACAGAATAACCAACCAGACCATCAAAAAGGATTGCTGAAATGTTACTAATCCACCACAGCATAAGGCACTGTTTAGGGGAGTTTTGGGGGGAAAAAATCATAAAACTATTTTCTTTTAACTAAAAAAATGTAGGAAACAACAAAAAGATGCTAATTTAGAAACTAGACTGTTATTTTATGAAGCTATATCATGATAATTATCATAATCATTCCCTGCAGAAAGAAAACAACATTCATATATAATTGTTTCATATCATCCAGCTCCAGGTTTTTCACATTAATCGTTAAATAACCAGAGTTCTGATTAGAAAGGATCATTTTACCAAGGCTTGGTGCCTAAGCCTGTTTTTATGAGGCCCCTGATGTTTTAGGGATTGCTTTTATGCAACATCACAGTGGAACATTTAAAACACGACTAGGTCAACCAGTAATCACCGTGCAATATACACTCACCTCATCAGACCAGGCAACATTTTTCCAATCTTCTATGGTCCAATTGTGTTGAGCCTGTGTGAATTATAGCCTCAGTCTTCTGTTCTTAGCTGACAGGAGTGGCACCCGGTGTGGTCTTCTGCTGCTGTAGCCCATCTGCCTCAAGGTTCCACGTGTTGTGTGTTCAGAGATGCTCTTCTGCAGACCTTGGTTGTAACGAGTGGTTATTGGAGTTACTGTTGCCTTTCTATCAGCTCCAACCAGTCTGGCCATTCTCCTCTGACCTCTGGCATCAACAAGACATTTTCACCCACAAAACTGCTGCTCACTGGATGTTTTCCCTTTTTCAGACCATTCTCTGTAAACCCTAGAGATGGTTGTGATCCCAGAAGATCAGCAGTTTCTGAAATAGTCAGACCAGCCCGTCTAGCACCAACAACCATGCTACATTCAAAGTCACTTAAATCACCTTTCTTCCCCGTTCTGAAGCTCGGTTTGAACTGCAGCGGATCGTCTTGACCATGTAAACATACCTAAATGCTTTGAGTTGCCATCACATGATTGGCTGATTAGTCATTTGCACAACGAGCAGTTGGACAGGTGTACCCAATAAAGTGGCCGGTGAGTGTACAGTTCAATTCAGTTTATTTCTATAGCGCCAAATCACAACAAGAGTCATCTCAGGGTACTTCCCATAGTAAGCATTTCAATAAAGTTCAGTTCATTATGATAATTTGCTAAAAGTTTCCTATAGAAGGAACCCAGCAGATTGAGTCACTGACGTGTGTCAGTGTCTTTACAACAATCCTCATACTCAGCAAGCATGTAGCGACAGTGGAGAGGAAAACTCCCTTTTAACAGGAAGAAACCTCCAGAGGATCCTGGATCAGTATGAGCAGCCATCTGTCACGACTCACTGGGGATTGAGAAGACAGAGCACACACACGTACACATATACACATACACACACACATTATATATGACAGACTCTTAGCCTAGCAAGCCATCATTTATATATGAATATAAAGTCTGGCCACTACCCATAGACTGATCTCAGTCGTGGGGTGGAGTCTATGGTTGTCTTTCAAACTGTCTCTACATGCTATTGGACGTACTCACCTCCATGGATGTCAGTCAACAGGGCAGTCCGCCATACACTGTTGAAGAAGACACAAATACATCAGTTTTCTAAATAAAGAACTTAAGTACCTCTATCTGCTATTGACTCAAAGAAAAGCCCAAGTCTAAATAGTCCAAAGTTGATGCTAAAGCTGTTTCAAACGAGCTGCCCCTATCTTAGTTACACTCAGTCGCAGTAACATCCCACCCACCCACCAAACAGGGCTGTGATTGGCAAGACACAAGACTGTTCAGGCCTGCTAAGGTTCCAATGGCGCATGGCTACACCGACATGCAGAGCAAAAGGCTTTTCCTGCTGTCTGTCTACTTCCAGACTCTAGGATGGTTATTTTTAAACCTTCAGTCATTCCATAAGTCATCATTGTATTATGTTTGTGCTTCAGTATTAAATAAAATAAACTGCTAATTGGCTCAGAACTCCTCTCAAATAAAAGTAGTAAGACTGGTCAACATGTTTATAGAAACAACCAGCAATGAGGAAGAAGAAAAGGACAGTTTTACTAATTAGTGTAAATAATCTATTGAACAAAGGTACTGTGAGAACAAAGCTTCGGCTCAGTTATGACTTGGATTTATGTAGACGTAAGCTGAGACTAGATGTGATGAAGCCAAACTGTTTACAGCTTAGAGTTTCACTTCAAAGCTGTTTCTCTGTCTGTCAGCAGAAAAGCCGAGACGTCTGGATGTTTATTCATCAGAGATGGGCTGCATTTAACAAACAGCAGCTTCCTCATCAGATGAGTCAAGGCCGCCTTTCCTTTAACCCAACAGTGTTTCATCCACAGAAACACTCACCTGGTTCACATCTAAGTTTGTTACTCCTGTCATTAAAAGTGATGGCAACTCATTTATGGTGCCTAATTCTTCCTCCTACCAAACCCAAGAGAAATACTTTAGCTCTGCTGCTGATGCCAAAACGCTTGACTCAAAACTCCTCATTTAAAGGCACAGTGTGAAATATGTTCACTTGTTTACTATCAAATTCTGTGTATCACATTCACAAAGTTGTCCTTTCTCAATACTAATTCTCACCAAAGTCTGTTCTAAATGTTCCTATGAGCTTGAAATTTTACATTTTTATATATAAATGGTGGCTGATGCTCCGTAGTCAAGCGCCATCTTGAAATACCGTAGCTGTTTAGGGACATACAAGATATAATGCTCTGCGTTTTGTGTTTGTGCTTTGAGACGAAAGTTCTCCTCCTCCCTTTAAACGCTGTGCTGGGGTGGCACCGGTTATCTCCGTGGCAGCCTTGCTGGTTTGGGGAAGTTCTGCTCCTTCCCTTTGGGTTGCTAGCCCTGCTCTAACTACATGTGATCGCTGGATTTAAAGCTGGAAGTCATTTAACTGTGGCAGAGCGAGCACGGCCGCAGGGGACATGGAGACGAGTGACGCGGCAGACGCGGTAGAAGCGTTAGGGGCGGCAGCTGCGTGACGGGCGCAGCAGACGCGTTACATGTGGCAGAAGCAACAGCAGTGGAGCTAGAAGACAGCTGCTGCTGCAAATGACTGATCAGAGCCCTTCTACGCATATTCACGGGCAGTATTGGGCAAGTTACTTCAAAACTGTAATGCATTATTTATTGTTACTCTCATTTTAAAGTAATTCATTACATTACAATATTACTCATTTTAAAATGTATGGCATTACATTACTTTTGCATTACTTTAAGTTACTCTCACCAACATAATATGGATTTGGGAATCTAAACGTAGCTCATGACGCTCAATTAGCTCATCAGACATCCAGTTGAAGGTGATGTGTTATTTAACTGGGCTAGGGGTTGTTGTTAAAACAGTCAAACATAATTAACAGTTCTTTAGATGTAGCACATAAAGTGCATTTGACTACAATGTTCTTCATATCCTCATTTTTCACAAACTTAAAGTAACGGGCGTATGCCCATCTGGAGAATGTTCAGCTGCAGGTTCACTCATCTCTGCTCTCTGACTACAGGAAGTGAAACATTTTGTGTGAACATTTCTCTTATGCTGATATTGTGTAGAAATCTAGACACACCGTAGCAGAAGCAGAAAGATTTTGCTCTGCAGGTCCTTCTGATCACCTCCATCAGGGCTGGGTTATGATTGCCCCTGGGCATGAAAGTGCTCAATGCTGGCCAGGACCCCCAGAAAATTATTTTTTATTAAATAAATGCAACAACATATTGTATGCTGCTAGCTTAAATTAACTGAGTGTGTGTGTGTGTGGTGGTGGTGGTGGGGGGCTCCACCCTGTATTTTGCCTTGGTCCCCAAATGCCTGGATACGGCCCTGGGTGTGGAACTGAGTTTTGAAGGTGATCTGAATTTTATCAAATAAATAAATATTACATGTTTATAAATGATTGCTTTATATTGTTATTGTTGTGTAGTGGGTAAAAATCTACCTACTTTTTCCTTTTCAAGAACTTTATTTAGTTTTCTCGTTTTTTATTTGACTATTTTCCTGTCTGTCTCTTATTTTCCTGCATCTCCTTTCAATCTTCCAGAAAAACGGCTTCCTGGATTTCCTACTTTTTCACATTTAGAACTAATCAGTTCAGGGATCCGCCGTAGAAATAGCAAAAGGTGCACCGAGGTGATGTCACCGGGGCACAGATGAGCTCCGCTGGGGGAGCACGCGTCAGACACAAATGAAAGGAAACGAGAATATAAGCGGACATGAACGATCGCGTGTTAATTGTTTTCTTTTGGTGGCGTGACTTTGAGGTTGCGGCGCGCGTCAGGAGCGCACGAACCATCAGCGCTCTCCCTCTCTGCTCAAAAGACGTCCTGGTGCGCTGGAGTTCATATAAATAATGTCATATCAAAACTGGACCTTTATTCAGGCTCCACGTAATTAGAACCCTGAAGAAACCCCACTAATTGATTCCTGGTTAAAAATGCGTTGTAATGTGTGCGTTACTGACATTGTACCGAGTAAAATATTACTGAATTTTTTTCTGTAATGCCTTACAATGCGTTACAGCAAAAAGCAATGCATTACAGTAATTAATTACTTTTGTAACTCGTTACTCCCAACACTGTTCACGGGACACGGACACAGGGCTCTGGACGCTGACTGCAGGAAGCAGCAGAAACTGTAAATAAAACTTACAGACAGTTAAAAAGCTGCTGTGTGGTGTTTTCACACGGCCTTTTTGATGCTTGTGGGCTACTGTAGCTGCAGTACCTACTCTAAACTGCATGACGCTAAGGAGTCAAACGATTTTGCACACTGGGGCTTTAATACTCATCTGAGAATGGTTGCTGACCCAAAAGGTTGGTCACTGTGGTATTTGTAAGGTAAGTGTAGTATGGAAAAAAATCTTCAGTAATTAAAAAATCATAGTTGTGAGAAAATGAGTAAAAAGCATAAAAAATTAGAGATTTTCTAGTTACGATTTTTTGAAATTGTGGAAAATGTCCTGTTGCAAATGTTTGAGGTTCTTATATATCACTTGGTTCTTTTTTGACCACAGCTGGTGGTCGAAACGTCGGCAAGAAAGGTAAAACTATCTTTTCTCTGTGTTAAAAAAGAACCAAGTGATATATGAACAAATACACAGAATGAACGTACACAAGACGTTTGAGGTTTTTCTTCTGCACTCAGTTCATTTCAATTTTATTCAACTGAAAATACTTCAATAATCCTAGAAGGATAGCAGACACATATGTTTGTTTCTTCAAAATGTTGTAGGGTCTGGTTCTAGTTGTGGGCAGGAAGGATCATCTGTGCTGCAGCAGATCTGAAGAAGCTGTTGTTGAATTATTCTAGTGGAGACAAGGATTAGGGTTCCTCCTTTGTCCAGCCAGCTCTAGAGGCTTCAGAACAGAACCAGTCTCCTTTCTCAGCTTGTTTAGGTTTTTACAATCACTGGCTGCATACCCTGCAGATGGCATGACACTCCCAAAGAGACTGCACACTGAATGATCTCAGCCTCCTTAAGAACTCCAACATCTGACCTTTGTTGAATACAGCTTCACTGCTGTGTCTCCAGACCTGTCTGCTTTCCAGGTGGACACAGAGATATTTATATATATCCATCATCACCTAGGCATAGCTTTTCTCACTACAGGCCAGTCTCACTGCTTCCACAGTTTTCTAAGATATTGCAAAAGGTTTTTGTTTCCAGGCGGGATACATTTATTGAAAAAATAATATTTTACATAATGAACAGTGTGGCTATAATGGAAATAACTGATAAAATGCTTTGGCAATAGATAATAACAAGCGTTTGATGTTAGATCATTCAAGGTTTCTCTACAAATTACATCAGTATGGAATAAGGGGTGTGGCACATCAAGGGGTAAAAGTTACTTAGAAAATAGGAAATAATTTGTTCAGATAAATAATATTAAATCAAACCTGTGTGAAATTAATTATGGAGTTCCGCAGGGGTCAGTTTTGGGACCAAAACTGTTCATATTGTTTATTATTGGCCTTGTGAATGTATCAAAGCTACTTGGAGCTGTATTATTCGCTGATGATACAACATTTTTCTTTTCTGGATCTGATATTAATGAAGCAATTTCACTTATAAAACATTAATTGATAAAAGTTAAAGAATGGTTTGATATAAACAGACTTTCGTTGAATTTGGAAAAGACTAATTTTGTCTTGTTTAATGACACAAAAACTTTTGATGTAAAATTAAAAATAGATGAGATGGAAATTCAAAGGGTAAAAGAGACCAAATTTCTAGGAGCACTCACATGGAAGTCACACATAGGTCGAAGCAACTGCAATATTACGTAGAGTTACGTTTTTACTGAATAGTTCAGGGCTGCTGACATTGTATAACTCATTGATTGTACCATAATTAACTTATTGTGCCTAACTCTGGGGATCTACATATAAAACATTCTCAACCATTGTTTATTTACAAAAAGAGCACTGAGAATTGTTAACAAGTGCTACAGAGATCACTCTAATCCAATATTTGTCAAACATAAATGACTGAAGTTTTATGATTTGGTTAATTGGAAAATATTACAAATAATGTATAAAGTTACGACATACAGCTTACCAATTATATTCAGTTAATGTTTGAAAAAAGGACTAGTCATATGTTGAAAGGATCTGAAATATTTAAACAACCAAGATTCAGAACTAAGGGAAGTCAGTACTTCTGTAAATGGTGTTCGGCTTTGGAATAACCTCAGCACTGACTTAAAAGAGTCAAAGTCCCTGAATGTATTTAAAAATGTATGAAGTCAAGGGTAGTAAAGGAAAATGAAAGCTAGACTAGGGTTTGTAACTGAGTTGGTAAATTAGTGCAAGAATATTGTTATAAGACTGTGCTTGTTTATCACATTAGAGTATATTGATGTTTATGAATGTATTGTGGTTTGAATTTATTCTTGTTTGCCTTTCTTTTTTAATTTACCGTTTCCTCCTCTTGAAATTGTGTTGTATGCAAGGAGACTGTGGATGATAAGCAATTGTGGTTTGTAAATAAGGCAGATAATATAAGATGATTCTTTTTTGTGTCCTTTTCATTCAAATCGTACAGCAATGTTGTTTATGTTTACTTTGCAGTTTGCTTTTAAAACAGTTTTCTTTTGTTGAAATAAACAAACAAATAAATAAAATATAGACAAACATGTATCATAAGCCAAGTTCACATCCTCCACATACACACATCCCAAGCAGTGGCGGCTGGTGAATTTTTTTTTGGGTGGGGCGCATTTTTTTATTTTTTTTTTTATGTTAGTTCTTGTGAATGGCTTTTATCTTGAGAGGCGCTATATAAACGGTCGTTATTTTGATCATTTTGCAGTCATTTTTTCAGATGCACTAACCACATATCACCACTAGGGAACGCCAAATTACCATTCTTATGCGTCACACAACTTGAAATCTACGGACCGGTCCAGGAGCACTTAGCTACAAAGTTGTTCCAAAAACATGCTTCATATTGACCAATATATGCAAACCTCACACACACTAAACAGGAAGAGGCTCTTTTAAACGATAGAATTCACGTTTTCTACCTCAACACCACCCAATGACTGCTAAATGAAAAGCAAAACAAAGCTATTTTCATGAAGTCAAAAGCTAAATTCTGTCTTACCT
This sequence comes from Aphyosemion australe, assembly GCA_006937985.1. NCBI lineage: Eukaryota > Metazoa > Chordata > Actinopteri > Cyprinodontiformes > Nothobranchiidae > Aphyosemion > Aphyosemion australe. Next base: position 306,338 of record SSNS01000567.1, read on the forward strand.
TGCTGGTCAAAATAATCCATCTTATAGTAAAAAATCCACTTGGTTCGTAGAATCCAATGATAAAAAGATGAAACTACTAGTTTTCTCCATAGTCAACATTAGCAGCAGCCCCACAACAACAAAGGACGGTGAACTAGCCTGTGGAGAAACTTCCGGTTCTGTCTGGGCTGGGTGAGCTGACCAATGAGCATCCTCCTCCTGATCTGAGCAGACTCCCCCGTTTGCGATCGCAACCATATGCGCCCAAAGGCTCTCCTATTCCTTGTCGTTGGGGATCCAGCGCGCATGGGCCAGTTAGCCCGTATTAAGTCAATGGTAAAGATTGCTGCGACCGCGAGAGGACACGTGACAGGAAGTGCGTCGACGTTTCGGCCGTGTTAAAAGTATGAACTTTATTAAACTACAATTAAATGCAGATTACACACAGCACTTACAGCCCATAAGGTGTATAGATCGTTTAGTTTAAATTTGATGTTTTTTTAAATACATTTTGTGATTCTTCTCTTCTTCTTCCTCTTCCTGTGAGACTGGTGGGGCGGCGCCCTAGCGCCCCCTATGGACGGGCCGCCACTAATCCCAAGGCAATTAATGCACCAATAAGTGAAACTGCTGTATAAGTTGAAGAAATAGTGAGTTAACTGTTAGATGTGACATTTTTTCATTCATGTTCTCATTTTAATTCTCAGTTCTCAGGAGTTTAAGTATCTTGGGGTCTTGCTCACAAGTGAGGGAAAGATGGAGAGTGAGATCAATAGGTGGATGGGTGCTGCGTCTGCAGTGATGTGGGCGTTGTACCGGTCTGTCATGGTGAAGAGAGCTGAGCCGGAAGGCAAAGCTCTCGATTTACCTTCCAACCCTCATCTATGGTCATGAGCTTTGAGTAGTGACCGAAAGAATGGTAATCCGGGAGGGGCTCGGAGTAGATCCGCTGCTCCTCCACATCGAGAGGAGCCAGTTGAGGTGGATTGGACATCTGGTTAGGCTGTCTCCTGGATGCCTCCCTGGTGAGGTTTTCCAGGCACGTCCAACTGGGAGGAGACCTAAATGGAGACCCATGACACGCTGGAGGGACTATGTTTCTCGGCTGGCCAGGGTACGCCTTGGGACTCCCCCTAAGGAGCTGGCCCAAGTGGCTGAGGAGAGAGAAATCTGGGCCTCTCTGTTTAGGCTGCCGCCCCCATGACCTGACTCTGGATAAGCAGACAAAAATGGATGGATGGATGGATGGATGGATGGATGGATGGATGGATGGATGGATGGATGGATGGATGGATGGATGGATGGATGGATGGATGGATGGATGGATGGATGGATGGATTGTTTGTGTGTGTGTGCGTGCGTGCGTGCGTGTGTGTGCATGAGAATGCGGCTTAAATTTACCACCTCACAAGCTGTGCTGCCACTTTCCTCATTTCCAAAATGCTCTTATGACAGGGTCAGAGCTTGCGAAAAGTTGCGCATATTTTCTCATCACAATGTTTTTTTTTCTATAAATCACAAAGTTTGCATTGTGACTTACTTAAGTGACTTACTCAACTTTCAGACACCATTTTATGTGTAAGCAAGCTTTATAACAAAGAGTTGTACACAGAGCCTTTCAACCTGCCAGATGTTGGCATAAAACACAGCTGGTGAAGCACTTGATATACAGTACTGTTGAAATGTTGGGAGTGTAGAAAAGAGCGGGACAGTTAAAATATCCAGATATCCAGATATTCCACAATTGCATTGAGTTGTCATGTCTGTATATTAGCAACAACTGAGCTGATAACATCACATGAAGGGTCTGCTGCAGCTGATGGTGTAAAGGCCTAGTGGGACCACAGCACTGGTGAACGTCTGTGGTAGATGATGTGGAATACAACTAATGGCTAGATCAGTGTCTGGACTGCAGATATGATTTCTCACCATAGCATATCCTGGATTAGACTATCTGTTGTTGACTAATACTACTAATGGAATTTCTTTGCAGTCACTGTTGTGTAAATCTCTGCTCATGTGTGAAATCTCTATGATCCCCATTATGGATGGAGGAAAATGTTTCAACTTCCTTTTGTTTTCTCTTGTCTTTGCCCCTGCTCTACATTCACATCTCCTCTTTAACTCTGCATGGATTTTGGGTTCCAGTTTAAGTATTAATTTGAGCTTTTCACAAATCTATACTTTTTATGGTTATGCATCATAAGAAGTGTTTAAAATGTCCAAATAAAAAAACAGCATCCAAAGTATAATAAAAATCAGGAATGTTTTCACTTTGGAAAAACAAAGCGGAGAAACATAACAACATAACACCAGGGCCCTCATTTATCAAACGTTCGTAGAAACTGTCCTATATTCCCTCCTACGAATGAAATTTAGAATGTTCGTACGAACAGTCAAAATCCTGATTTATGAAACATGCGGTGGCGTCTCGTACGCATGTTCCTCCACAGTCATCTGATGATAAATCCCACCTGTGCGTACCCAGGTGCTCGTGTCCGTTCACCATCATTTACATACAGAAACGCCCTCCGGAGTGCACGCTCTGCTAAATACTTACATATATATATATATATATATATATATATATATATATAGCATCTCAAGCACGAGACATTTCACAAGGACAAAAAAAATTAAATTAAAACATGATAAACAAAGAATTCTTTAATCAATCAATCAAATTTTATTTATAATGCACTTTTCATACTTTGAAAGCAGCTCAAAGTGCAGTACAGATTAAAATAACCCCACATAACACTCAGTACCCACCCCTCCCAGCCAACCCCATCCCCCCCTACACACACACACACACACGTCAAGAGTACAAGACATTGGCGTCTGGCTGAGTTCAGAAAACCATAAGTCTGGGAAACGTCATCGGTGGGGCGATCTGACCTGGGAGCATCAGGTCAACTGGTCTGGATAAGGGCATCGTAGTCAAATGACGCTCCCGGGGCAGAGGGCCCCCTAGAGGAAACACTGGATGAAAGTAATAAAAATAAATAAATAAAATACAATTAATAATGGTAATCAAATAGAAATAATTAAGAAAGATAAAAAGTTAATGAATAATATTAAATAAATAGTAAAACAACTGTAATGTAAAATATGTTGTAAAACTAAAAAGATGTAGTCAAACTAAAACATGCTAACAAACAATAATAATAATAATCAATTAAAAGCTAAGCTAAAAAGGTGAGCCTTAAGCCTGCTCTTAAAATACTGAATGTCCCCTGTGGCCCTGAGGTCCTCCGGCAGCGCGTTCCAGAGACGAGGGCCATAATACTTGAAAGACGCCTCGCCATGGGTACGTGTCCTGACCTTAGGAATAACGAGGAGGTGGCTGCCGGAGGAGCACAGATGTTGCGAGGGTTCATAAGGTAAAAGACGTTCTGCAAGATAAGAAGGTCCCAACCCATTGAGACACTTAAAAACCATTAAGAGAATCTTAAAATCAATCCTGAAACATACGGGGAGCCAATGCAATGATTGTAAGACCGGTGTAATGTGGTCCCGCCTCCTGGTCTTCGTCAGGACACGTGCTGCCGAATTCTGTAGTAGTTGTAAACTTGAGATGCTCTTTTTGGGAAGACCAGAAAGCAGGGCGTTACAATAATCCATTCTACTGGTGATAAAAGCATGCATCAGCGTCTCCGTATTGGCCAGAGAGAGAATGGGGCGGACTCTGGCGATGTTCTTTAGATGATAAAAAACTATTTTTGTCATGTTTTTAATGTGAGGGATAAAAGACAGAACCGAATCAAAAACCACGCGCAGGTTCTTCACTTGTTGTGAAGGATTAAAAGACAGTGATTGTAATTTTGGTAAAAGTCTATCTCTCTCTGAGCCTCAGGACCGATAACTAAAACTTCAGTTTTGTCCTGGTTGAGCTGGAGAAAGTTTTCTGCCATCCAGGATTTGATGTCTAAAATGCAATTAAAAAGTGCATCCATTGGCTGTGTGTCATCAGGAGACACGGAGATGTACAACTGTGTATCATCAGCATAACTGTGAAAGTTCACTCCATGTCTCCTGATGACACCACCAAGAGGGAGCATGTAAAGGTTAAAAAGCACTGGGCCTAAAATTGAACCCTGGGGCACACCCCATGTGATCCCATGGACCCCAGAGGAACAGGTATCTAAACTCACCATAAAAGTCCTGTCTGTGAGATATGAGGTCAACCATCTGTGGACAGCACCAGAGAGGCCGATCTGTTTTAAACGGGTTAAAAGAATAGTGTGGTCTACTGTGTCAAAGGCAGCACTTAGATCCAGTAGAACCAACACTGTCACCCTCTGTGCGTCGTAGTTTATCCTAAAATCATTTAAAATCTTCAGAAGGGCCGTCTCTGTGCTGTGGTTCACCCTGAAGCCAGACTGAAATTTCTCTAGGGACGTTATGAGCATTAATAAAATCATTTAATTGAATTAAAACAAGCTTTTCTAAAAGTTTGCTTAAAAATGGTAAATTAGATACCGGTCGATAATTATTTAAATCATTAAAATCTAAATTGCTCTTTTTCAACAGGGGCCTCACCACCGCCCCTTTAAAGGCAGCAGGAAAGACCCCCGTCTGAAGTGAGCAGTTCATCACGTTTAAAATCTCATCCCTAAATGGAGCATAAAACTGTTTAAAAAACGGAGTAGGAATTGGATCCAGAACACTTGTGGTGGGCCTCACTGAGGAGAAAACTTTGTCAAGGCTCTCAGCTCCTACCAGGACAAAACTGTCCAGCGTTTCCTCTGGTAAAGACACACTCTCAGATTTATCTAAAACCACGTTACTAGAAGATAAAATGTTACGTCTGATGGTGTCAACTTTTCCCCTGAAGTGGTCTGCAAATTTCTCACAGAGAATGTTTGAGGGGGTTTTCTGAAGAGTACTGTTAACTCTGTTGAAAATATTGTCTATGGTGGAGAAAAGGATTTTAGGATTATGTTTGTGATCTGAGATGAGTTTGGAGAAATATGTATTCCTTGAGTTCCTTATTGCAGTATTGTAGGAAGTTCTGTATATATTTGATAATTTATTGTTAATTTATTTTTTCTCCATTTTCTCTCCACCACCCTGCAACTCCTCTTTAATCTCCTGATGTTTTCATTCCTCCACGGCGATGAAGTTTTACTGCATATGTGTTTGACTTTAGGTGGAGCTAGTTGGTCAAGAGCAGATTGAAGTCTGCTGTTAAAATCGTTGACAATAGAATCACAGGGGGCGGGTTGATAAACAGGCGGGATCTTTCTAAAAGCTTCAAGAAAACCAGCAGCCACTTCAGGGGTGAGATGATTTAAAACATCATAAAAATGGGAAGACTAAAAATTGTGATTACAAAATAACACGAAATCAGCCATTCTACAATGTCAGATTCCTGTCGGTCTCGGGTGTTTTAGCACCAGTAATGTGACACAGCTGTTTTTCCACCAAAATAATTATTTATTGGGTAAAATTATTTATGGATGAGGAACACGCGTGGATGACTGAGAACTTTGGTGTTGCTGTTCCCTCGTTCTGCCACTAGATGCTGTTCCTACGCATGGTCAGAGCTGTTCTTATATTTAGGAACGTTTTCACGCACAAGTACAAATTGGTAAATGCCACACAATGCGTAAAATCGTTCCCATGCACGAAATACACACAGATCTGTTCGTAAGTACGGTTGATAAATGAGGGCCCAGGTGTTTTACCTGTTTCAGTTACTTCTACAGGATTGTTTCTGTTGAATGAAGGTATTTTCAGATGTGATTATCTTTCATTCTGGTGATTCTGCTTATTTTTGTAGTGACCAGCTGGGAAGAGGTATATTTGACTTCCCATTTCTACCAATTCACTTTCATTTTAGCCTACTTGATGCTCAGTGGAATTATTTAACCATTCAAACATCAAAAGGCAATTAGAATTCTGTCCATCTGGTGCTTATACAACACGGACCAATTGACGTTTGGGTGTTAAGGATTGGAAAGGAAACTTTAGACCTGTGGTCATTTGAATGCTTATGCTGGACTAGGAAGGGAAATCTATTAGCACATTAGCTCCACCAAGCATATTCTTCACCAGCCGCTACTGGGGTTTTTCCTCATTTCCAAACGTATTCACACTAAATCTAAGGGCTATGAAGGCTTTGTTGTATTTTGTTGTCGCTTTCAGCCATTTTTCATCACTGCCACCATTGCCTCCACCGAATCCTCCGTGCTCCATCAGCTCAGTGCACCAACATGTTTATAGGCTGCTTCTTCTGCTGGGTTAAACCATCAACATATATATACATGGACATATAAACACCCATTGGTCTTTTAATGCAGATTTGATTCAAAATGGGAGGTTCCCACCACCGCCATCTAGGCCATGTCACATGTCTTGTCACGCCCAGGCAATCCAAAAATGGGAAAAAAGGTGGGGCTTCGGGTGGGGCTTTGACGAACCAACTAGCTGAGCTAATTCCCGAAGCTCCACCGGAAGCTAAGACGACGCAGGCACAGGCGACAACCACAGCCACAGCCTAGGACGGAAGCCAGGCCAGCCACACGTCCCGGCTTCCTCGGGAGAAGGGAGCATGCGTGTAGCAGCTGTTCCTGGCCGAGAGACAGGAGAGGCCGGGTGCCGGCCTTGCTGGGCTGTCTCCGCAAAGATGAAGCGGCAGTTTTGCGGATCTCTGATTGCAGGGCCACCGCTGTTAAAGGGAGAGGCCTATTACCAAACCTCGGCAAACCTCCATTCTGTAGCGGCTGTGATCTTTGCCCGCGGTGCACCAGCGAAGCCCCTAAGCCTCCAATAGCTAGCCAGCTTACCTACCCCGTGTTTCGGTATCCAGCCAGCCCCACCAACACGTTATATTTCAACCCATCTTTGACTAAGCAGTGTTATGTTAAATGCACACGAACGCACAGCATTTTCCCCCATTCAACCAGCAAAATAAAGCACAGAAATATAATTGTACTTAATGATAAAAATGGAGCAGACTTCTTGGATGATCTCTTGCAATCAGTACCACAGCTTGCCATCTTTGTCCAAATAATTCCATGATTAACATACAACACGAACACAGAGGACACAGCTAAAGTTCAGAGTCGAAATGGACGATGATTTATTAACGTGAGGCTGAGGTCTTCCCTGGAGCTAGCCACTTATGCTAGCTCTGACGCTCATTTTACCTGTCAATTAAATCTAGTTGTTCATAATTTCAAGCAATTAATTACACCTAAATGTAAGAATTACAAAAAAGAGTTGTCATGACTGTAAACTAATCTCAATAAACCTAAAATGGGCGATGGTGGCAAAGGAGTTAAGTAGCCGCCTTGCAATCAAAGAGTCGCAGTCTGTCACTGTCATTGTGTCCTTGGGCAAGACACTTAACCCACCTTGCCTGCTGGTGGTGGATGGAGGTACCGGTGGCGCCAGTGTACGGCAGGCCCCGCCTCTGTCAGTGCGCCCCAGGGCAGCTGTAGCTACGATGTAGCTCATCCCCACCAGCGTGTGAATGTGTGAGTGAATTGGTGGATGACTGATTGTGTTGTGAAGCGCCTTGGGGGGTTGTAGAACCCTAAGAAGGCACTGTACAAATACAGGCCATTTAAAATGTTTTTTGAACCAGGCTGTAAACATGTTTATTTCAACTGTGAAGTTGGCATTTTTAACATGGAAGTCAATGAGGATTTGCTCACTTCTGGTGCCAGCCCCTAGTGGATGAGGGTGGAACTGCAATTTTTGTCACTTCCTGATTGGCTTCAGGTCTGGGTCTGTGGGGTTCCCACTTGAGTTAAACAGGCAGCTCTGTTGATTAGTATGAGCACTGCTGCCATCTAATGACTGGAGCCTGGTTTAGCAAAGATCCTTCTGCCTCTCACAGCCCCCCTGACATCCCCCCAGTATTTGAGAAGCACTGATTTAGACCAAAGTCAAAACAGCAGAAGATAAAGGGAATAACTGAATATGTATGCCTCACTGATGTGCTGATTTCTTTGTTTTTTCCAGTGCCACCAACAAAAACAACCTACGTCAGCTACACCAACCATGCCATGTGAGAATACAACACCTTCCAACATGAGGATGTCCTTGGACATTTAACGAGCACACTTCTGTCAGTCCCAGAGGAGACGACAACACAGGCTAATGGAGGAAAAGGATTCTCTGAACAGTCTGAAGTATCGCGACTGACAAACTGAACCGCTGTCTGTGGTGTTTTTGCTGTTTACACAAAGCAGGAAGTGGCCCTGGATGGTGCAAAAACCTGCACTTACAATTAAAATCATCTACAAAACCAGAAGGTCGGACATGAATGGGAACATGACAGACAAATAAAAAAATAAAAACTTTTAAACTTTACAAAACTTAAAAATATATTGTGAGGACCAATCATATCTGTTGTTATTCTAATTGTGTGTTTTTGAGAAGAAGAAAAACTCATTAGTGGTTGTGAAAGTTTCTGATTCTGGTTCATGTCTCATGTCACCTTTCTCCTGAACTGCATTATGAGATGAGTCTGTGGCTGTTTTAGCTAAATTGATATAATTATTGAGTTGTGAAACATCTAAATGCCATGGCTGAATTGAAGCATGCCCTTTTTATACAAATGATCTATTTATAATAAAGGAATGTTTCACAAGTCTGCGTTGGGTCCTTTTGAAGACAGTGGGTGTTTGAACAGAATAAATGATTAAAATGGGCTGTTTTGTTTTTCACTTTATGACTCAGCGTCTTTCTAAAGTTCCATTCTTTGAATTTTATTGTGTTTTCAGCTTTTTAGCTGAATCAGAAAACACCAAAACGCCTTTTGTACTCAAGATTCTTAAGCACTCACCAGTGCTGATAGAATAAAACATTCTCCTAACATTAATTAAACTGGTCCAAACCCACCTCCATCAAAATAACTAATTTAGACAGTATTTCAAAAACAATATTCCCTTCATACCTTAAACTAGTAACTCTAAACCATAGCCTCAAGTAGTAAGCAAGAATCTATAAATATGCAGATTACGTAGTTTCTGCTCCTTTGTCCACTCACCCATAAGCCATTTGCCTTCATTACAAAGCACACCTGCACATTATCAACACTGTTTGTACACTGATGCACAGAAAGTCACCAGTTTAATGTGTGTAATGTAAATTGTGTCTGAAATATAGGAACATAAGATGTAGGGCTGAAACGAATACTCGAATAATTCAAAAAAATTGATTATAAAAAATGTTTTATTTATATTTTTTAAATCAATGCTTCGTTTTTTTAATCACTTCTGCATTATACAATCTACTTCCGGTGTGACCTTCCGGTTACACGAGTGGGCTTGTTCTGCAACAGTTATCGTAGCGATCAACAGGGCAAATGCAAAGGGGATGACGACACCCAGAGAAAACGCCAAGCTAAGCTAGCGTAGCGCTAAGCTAGCGTAGCGCTATGCTAGCGTAGCGCTAAGCTAGCATTTCACAACAGCATGACTTCCACGTTCCAGAATCTCAGCACAAAGAATCCAGGTGCTTCAAGCATAAGCTGTGGATCTAAGACCAAAGTCTTATTTATGCTTCTCCGTCAGCTCCCCGAGGCAGAGACACGCACGCATTGCTGGAGACGTTTTGCTTTTGGATTTCTCCGTCACCTGGGGAGAGTTGCAAAGCAATTCCCCGCCAGGACAAAAGAGGGCGTATCGCTTTTCTGGGGTATAGAATAGAATAGAATAGAATAGAATAGAATAGAATAGAATAGAACAGACTTTATTGATCCCACAGTGGGGAAATTCACTTGTCACAGCAGCACCATCACTCAAAAGGTAATTAGAAGAAGATAAAAAAAATTAAATAAAAATAAAAAAACAAGGATACATCTATATACACATAGGCAGTAATCTAGTATTGTAATCTTATGGTATGTTCACACCGGGCTTGACGTATGAGTCGCCAGCTTAAAGTTTCAATGTTAAGTCTATGGTAAGGCGCGTCAGAGCTGCTTCAAAGTCCCTGCGTCGCTTTGTGAGCATTGGGCGCGTCAAAGCTTGATACTTTTCACGCTTTTCAAGCTTTGACGCAAGCGTCAAAGCTTGCAACGCTTGCAACGCAAACGTCAAGCAAGTTCAGCTAGCTGAACTTTCTGCGTCGCTTTACAAGCGTCAACCAATCAGAGCGCGAGTTGATACATCACAGCAGAGCGAGGGAAGAAGGCGAATTCATTCAGCTATGGAGGAGAAACTGATCGTAGCTGTTTGTAACCAGCGTGAACTGTATGACCCGACCTGCTACGCCTACCGAGATCGGAATAAAAAGGACCTTGCTTGGAGGAAGGTTGCTGGAGAACTTGGCGTGTCGGGTGAGTGTTTTTTCAACGTTAACGATCCGCCATTGTTACAAACATCCGGCAACAGAGAGCCGCGCACGCGCTCTTTCCTCCCTTTCCCTCCCCGTGGGGCTGACGCAACCGTCAAAGCAAGCTGCGCCAACGCAAGCTGCGTCAACGTCAAAAATATATAGGCGTCAAAACGCCACGAAGTATGCGTTGTTTGACACATACGTCAAGCCCGGTGTGAACGCAGCATGAGATCACTAAAAAAAACAGAAATAAAAGGTAAAAACAAACTTGGTACCAACACTATGCAGCATACTGTAAGAGACACAGACAACAATGTGAATCCGGTATTGCACAAGTATAGAACACATGAATATTGCATTGGTGTAATTGTGTACCAGGATGATACCAGTACAGCTTAAACTGAGGAGTTATACACTCTTACAGCAGAGGGGATGAAGGATCTACGATAGCGCTCAGTTTTACATCTGGGATGTCTCAGTCTACCTCTGGGGGAGCTGTCCATGATCTCCACAGTGGAGTGCAGTGGGTGGGAGGGGTTTCTTAAGATGGAGGTCATCTTCCCCAGCATCCTCCTCTCACACGTCTCCTCAACAGAATCCAGTGGGCAGCCCAGAACCGAGCTAGCTTTGGTAGCTAGCTTGTTCAGTCTCTTCCTGTCTCAGTCAGAGCTGCCTACACCCCAGTATCCTGTCATGTATCCGGTCCAAGATAGTGCATTTAAAGTTTATATTTGCAGTTTATATTGTACTTTTTTGTATTTCAGAGACTTTTTAACACGGACAAATTTGTCCCTCATTCTCCTCCATCTCTTCATGCTCCTCTGATTAGTCAACAACTTGGTCATTTAGCTTCTGCCATCAAGGCAAACATGAGGAATTTGGGTGTTGTCTTTGACCAATCGATGTCTCTTGAAGGCCACTCAAAAACACTGGTCAGAAACTGTTTTTATCACTTGAGAAATATCTCCAAACTGCGAAGGTTGGTGTCAAAACATGAGCTTGAAACGGTAATCCATGCCTTTATCTCCTCCCGTCTAGATTGCTGTAACACACTTTTCACATGTTTTAACAAAAAAGCCCTTGAGCGCCTTCAGTTGGTCCAGAACTCTGCAGCGAGGCTCCTAACTGGAGCAAACAGAAGAGCTCACATCACTCCTATTCTGATGTCTCTGCACTGGTTACCCATTAACTTTAGAATTCATTTAGAATCCTGACTGGAACTTTCAGGGCTCTACATGGCCAAGCTCCTCCTTATGTTACTGAACTGTTAAAGCCTTATGCTCCAACCCGAGCCCTCAGGTCCACAAACCAGAACCTTCTAGAAATTCCAAAGACCAGATATAAAAGTCGAGGTGATCGCTCTTTCCAGGCTGTTGCACCCCGACTTTGGAATGAACTTCCTTTATCCCTACGTGTTACCGACAGTCTGGTCACCTTTAGAAAGCAGCTGAAGACCCTTTTGTTTAAAACTGCTTTTACTTAAATCTTTTGTGTTTTTATTATTTTTAGCTCAAATTTATCTTTTTATTTTATTTGTTTTATCGTTTTATAATTTTGTGACTTTGTTTTTTCTGATTTTAATTTATTTTATATTTTGTTGTTTTGTTTTAAGATCACTTTATGAGGACTTTATGGTTTGTTTTGTTGATCTTTGTGAAGCAGTTTGTGATTCTCTTTCTGTCATAAGTGCTAAATAAATAAAATTTACTTACTTACAAAACATCATTTGGTCAATCCTCGTTCTCATTTAGAGGGCCTCAGTTTTGGAACAATCTACCATCAACAATAAAACAAATTTTAGAACTTTTAACTCCCAGGTGAAAAAATGGCTGAAATAAAAACAAACTTGTGAACACTGATGTTTCTTATCAAGTAAACTAATTTACCTTGTGGCCAGCAGTAGCTCAGGAGGCACAGTAGGTTGCCTAGTTTTTTTATTTTTCTTGCACAAGGCAAATCGCCACTGTACCAGCTCTACCTGGATGAAAGAGAGGAGACGCTCACTGATGACTTGCCAGGTACGTTTATCTATTTATTATCATATCATTAAATCAGGCTTAATCCCGTGCGCGGGGGTTGCTGTCAATTACGACCACCCTTTCTGTCAACCAGAAAATCTTATTTTGGCACATTTTTCAAACAAAATGAGGGTTGATTAAGACTCTGGTCAAGATGGTGACTTGTACTTTAAAATTGGTGAAGTTGTAATTGGGAAAGTTCAGAAAACAAAATTCCTGAAATTCATACAAGTAATTGGAAAAGTTGGTTAAAATGCATGTTTTTTTAAATATTCTTTTTTTCTTTCACCTTTCATTTAGTCCTGTCTTCTGCATCCTCTACCCTCACACCAACTAACCTCATGTCCTATTTCACCATATCAATGAATTTCCTTTTTGGTCTTTCTTTCAGCCTCCTGCCTGGTAGCTCCAACCTCAGCATCCTTCTACCTATGTAATCATCATCTCTCCTCTGGACATGTCCAAACCATCTGTCTGTCCTGTCTTGCTTTATCTTCAAAACATCTAACATGAGCTGTCCCTCTGATGAAGTCATTCCTGATCCTATCCCTCCTCATTTCTCCCAAAGAGAACCTCAACATCTTGAGCTTTACAACCTCCAGGTCTTTCTCCTGACTTTTCCTCATGGACACTGTCTCTAAACCAGACAACATGGCTGGTCTCACTACTGTCTTCTACACCTGAAACCCTTTTATTAGTGATGGTAAACTCAATTATTTTTACTGACTCGAGTTTGAATGAGTCACTCACCAAAATGAATCAGGTTTTTTGAGTCATTTGAGTCACTAAGTCAGTTGGCCAGAGTCCCAAAAAAACGATCTACATTTTCACTCAAACTTAATTTGCTCCTCTTTCTATGTAAATCCTACTGCTGAGTGATTGAAAAAGAAAACTATCCATTTTATACACTAATTAATTTCTTAAAAATAGTGGTGGAACTGAGTTATTATATTTTTTCTTTAATCTGCTTATTTTCTTTGCAAAACAAACAAAGTGTAGACTGAATATCATTACATGGCGTCAGTCACACTATCAGAGTTCAGCTCAGGTGAAGGAGCGACTCTTCCCCTGTAACAGCCTGAGTTTCTGCAGCTGAGAGCCAGGAGGGAGAGGTGAGTGAGCTTGTAGTACCGCGAGCTTCCACTGGGGGACTCCCATGAGCTGAAACGTGGGAGGAAGAGGGTGAGTGATGCCCAATCCCAATACTCGCACTTGCACCCTTGCGCCCTTCAATTGCGTGTTCCCAACCAGGGGTGCGAGTGCGTAGGGTGTCTCGATTCCCAAGTGCGGAAATTGACCACGCCCATTTTGCACCCTTAAACTGCACTTCGCCCAAGTCCGCAGCGACTGAACGAATCACTCAGTTCATCCTTAGCCGGCCTCACTCAGAGGACAAACGACTCACTCAAACAACTCAAAAACCTGATTAATTTTGTTGATTCACTCATTCAAACTCGATTCAGTAAAAATAATCGAGTTTACCATCACTAAAAGTGATTCTCAAAAACTGAACGATATGTTCTTGACTCACACATCACCTTTTATTACACATCACACCTGACACTTTTCTCCACCCATTCCAACCTGCTTCCCACTCTTCACCTCTTTTCCATCCTCTCTGTTGATTTGGACCGTAGACCCTAAGTCCTTAAAATCCTCCTCCTTCTTTACTTCTACTCCCTGTAATATCACCATTCTACTTGTCCCTCTCATTTACATACATTTATTAAATGTTGCTGTGACTAATCTTAATCTCTTTTCCAGTACATATCTCCACCTGATATGAAAACATCACAGTCCTAACATCATCTGGTAAATATGCATAGTTGATCTTGTGTTATGTTTTGCAGATCTTGACATAAGGGCAGCCCTTTTGTTCTTGCCATACATCTTCAAGGAGAAACTGTATCTCTTTGTCATACCTGGAGAGGTACGTGTATTAAAATATTTATTTTAAAAAGGATAACCAATTTGTCCTCGTGTGTTAATGATGCTAAACGTTTGCGTTTCTCTACTTTTCCTTTTGATTTTAAAGGTTCATCCTAAAACCCCTTATCCAACTGTTCAGCTACTCCACGAAGACTGGAAACCAGTTTTCTCCAGAAGAGCTCCAAATGTGGTGAAACTGGATGGCAGCGAAGTGTGCAGAACCTCATCTATTTTTGAAGGAATCCTCTCTTCTTTCTGCGCGTACTTTGTCTTCAACATTGCATATCCGAGACATCTGAAGAACACCCTGATCTTTCTCCAGAAGTACGTTGTGAAAATAGTTGGTGAGGACCAGCCTGTGCCAATCACAGTCACCAGACAAGTAAATCTTCTCTTTTGACCACCATGCCTCAGCCATACCAGTGCTCCAAATGTGGCAGAAGAACATTTAGCTTGACAAAGCTCATTCAGCACATAGGACTCATTCATTCTCATGATGCCAACTTTAATATAACATGTGGACTCAGTGACTGCTGTTCTACCTTCAAGAAATATGAGTCTTTCAGACGACATGTGTACAGGAAACACAGAGAACAGGTGTTGTGTGCTCACAAAAATTTGAATGAAAATGAACCTGAGGCAGTGTATGCACCCTCAGATGAATCCACAAATGACACAACCAAAACTTTTATTGAATCTCCTCCATCCTGGGATGAACTTATGACAAACCTCAGAGACAATCTTTTCAAATTTATCCTTAAGTGCAGAGAGAAAAATTTATTACCAGTCTCAGTTCAGGAAGAAATAGTTGAAGATGTAAATTTTCTGATGTGTTTTTTCAAGGAAAACTACGATGCTTTTATAACATACCATTTAGAGAAAATGGGTATTGACGTGTCTGTGTGTCCAGAGCTAAAAAATGTCCTGCATTCAAATGAATTTTTTGAGAAGGCATCAGCAGCAATTCGAACTCCTTATTTGACAAAAGAACATTGCAAATCAAAGCTCAATATGACAGAGCCTGTTCATTACAAATTAAGAGACTCTGTTGGCCATACAGTTGGGTCCTACTCCTATGTACCGATTGAAAAGGTGCTAAAAAATTACCTTTCTCATGAAGACATACAAGATCAAATTTTCTCAAATGGCAATTTGGAAACAGATGATGAACTTCTAGCAGATTACACAGATGGAAACATTTTCAAACAACATATCTTTTTTAAAGATAACCCAAATGCACTATGGCTCCATTTTTACGAGGACGAATTTGAAGTACTTAATCCCCTGGGGTCAAAACGGTCCAAACACTAACTTTGTGCATTTTATTACAATGTGGGCAATTTGGACAAAAGGTACATTTCTCAGCAGAGACACATTCATCTGGCATTATTGGTACGCTATTCTTTTGTTAATCAGTGTGGTTGGCATGCTGTCTTAAAACCTTTGCTTGATGATTTGGAAAAACTGTGTACTGAAGGCTTTACTCTTACCATTGATGAAACTGAGCACACTGTTCATTCTGCTCTTGCAACTTTATCTTGTGATAATTTATCCGCTCACATGATTGGTGGTTTTACAATGTCGTTTAATACTGGTAGAATATGTAGGTATTGCATGGCTTCTTATGAAGATATGAAACAATCTTTTGAGGAAGAAAGCTTTGTTCTAAGAACATCAGAAGTTCACCAGTATCATCTTGCACGAATCCAAGCAATTCCTGATGATAAAACTACTTATGGTGTTAATGGTTCATGTCCTTTTGACAGATTGAGTTATTTCAATGTTACAGAAGCTTTACCACCTGATGTAATGCATGATTTGTTGGAAGGTGTCATTCCACTTGTTATGAAACTAGTGGTTTGCAAAGCCCACTCTGAGAAACATATAACAATAAGAGAAATCAATGAAGAATTGCAAAAAATTCACATTGGTCAGAATGACAAAACAAATAAACCAGTACAGTTATCAGAGAGACTTCACACTGTTGGTATTGTTGGATCAGCATCTCAAAAGTGGTGCCTGTTCAGGTTGCTGCCATTTCTGATGGCAGACCGTGTTCCACCTAATTGTAAATACTGGCATGTTTATCTTTTATGTCGTGAGATAACAGAGATTGTAATGGCTAAAAAGGTAAGAAAAGAGAATATTTTACTGTTGGATGTGCTTGTACATGAGTTCCTCACAGAACTAAAAAGTGTATTTGGGGATGTAATTACACCCAAGTGTCATTATTTAATCCACTATGCAAGACTGATTGAAATGTTTGGCCCTCTGCGTTTGTTATGGTGTATGAGATTTGAAAGTAAGCACCAGTATTTTAAAGCACTGGCTCGTAATTGCAGAAATTTTATGAACATTGCTGCAACTTTGAGCAACAGACATCAATTCAGACAGTGCTGGGAGTTTTCTAAACAGAGTTTACTTTATGAATTTGAAAATGTTTTTGGAAAAAGTGTATCTACTCCATTTCTGTCATTACCAGTGGAACTGCAACAAGCTCTAGTAGCCTATTGTGGCTTTTCTAAAGCCGAATTTGCAAAGAAAGTTTTTCAACGTGTGTCTGAAGTAATGGTGAACAATGTAAAATACTCTGTCAGAGATTTGTTTGTCATTGATGTACTGCATTCAGAAAAGATTCCTCTTTTCTGGCAGATTAAGTACATATTCAACATTGACACAATGTGGATCCTTTGTGGAAAAATGGTAGTTCCTCTGTCATATGACCACCATTTTCATGCATACAGTGTTAAAGTTGATGGTGAATGGACTTTGCTCAAACCTGGACAGGAAATTGATCCTGAGGCTTTTGACACATACTCTGTGGACAATAGTTTGTATGTAACAGTTCGGCACTGTATTTGAAAAGTGAATAAATGTACAAGTACTTTTGATTTTGTATCTGGGATCTGATATTTTTAGGATCTTGAGATAGAAGCACATATATGTATATGTTTGTGTGTGTATATATATGTATGTATATGTTTGTGTGTGTGTGTGTGTATATATATATATAAATGGTAAATGGTAAATGGCCTGTATTTGTATAGCGCCTTCTTAGGGTTCTACAACCCCCCAAGGCGCTTCACAACACAATCAGTCATCCACCCATTCACACACACATTCATACGCTGGTGGGGATGAGCTACAACGTAGCTACAGCTGCCCTGGGGCGCACTGACAGAGGCGAGGCTGCCGAGCACTGGCGCCACCAGTCCCTCCGACCACCACCAGCAGGCAAGGTGGGTTAAGTGTCTTGCCCAAGGACACACAACAGCATTCTCTGGCCGGAGCCGGGATCGAACCTGCAACCTTCCGATTACTGGACAACCCGCTCTACCTCCTGAGCTACTGCTGCCCTATATATACATATATATATATATATATACACACATACAGACACATAAGGAAGGCCACTTATTTACCCTTTTTGGAGGCCTTTTTATACTTAATTTAGGGGTACAAATGTGCCCCCTAGGGTACAAGTTTGACTTGTAATAGGTACAAACTACAAGGGTACAAATGTGCCCCCTAAGGTACAAGTTTGACTTGTAATAGGTACAAACTACAAGGGTACAAATGTGCCCCCTAAGGTACAAGTTTGACTTGTAATAGGTACAAACTACAAGGGTACAAATGTGCCCCCTAAGGTACAAGTTTGACTTGTAGTAGGTACAAACTACAAGGGTACAAATGTGCCCCCTAAGGTACAAGTTGGACTTGTAAAAGGTACAAACTAGAAGGGTACAAATTTTTACCCCCAGTTAAAGGTACAAAATGGTACCTTTGAGGGTACCACCCCAGTGACAAGCTATTGTACCCCTAAAGGTACAATTCTGTACTTAAATTTCTGTGTGTGTANAAACACAGAGAACAGGTGTTGTGTGCTCACAAAAATTTGAATGAAAATGAACCTGAGGCAGTGTATGCACCCTCAGATGAATCCACAAATGACACAACCAAAACTTTTATTGAATCTCCTCCATCCTGGGATGAACTTATGACAAACTTCAGAGACAATCTTTTCAAATTTATCCTTAAGTGCAGAGAGAAAAATTTATTACCAGTCTCAGTTCAGGAAGAAATAGTTGAAGATGTAAATTTTCTGATGTGTTTTTTCAAGGAAAACTACGATGCTTTTATAACATACCATTTAGAGAAAATGGGTATTGACGTGTCTGTGTGTCCAGAGCTAAAAAATGTCCTGCATTCAAATGAATTTTTTGAGAAGGCATCAGCAGCAATTCGAACTCCTTATTTGACAAAAGAACATTGCAAATCAAAGCTCAATATGACAGAGCCTGTTCATTACAAATTAAGAGACTCTGTTGGCCATACAGTTGGGTCCTACTCCTATGTACCGATTGAAAAGGTGCTAAAAAATTATCTTTCTCATGAAGACATACAAGATCAAATTTTCTCAAATGGCAATTTGGAAACAGATGATGAACTTCTAGCAGATTACACAGATGGAAACATTTTCAAACAACATCTCTTTTTTAAAGATAACCCAAATGCACTACGGCTCCATTTTTACGAGGACGAATTTGAAGTACTTAATCCCCTGGGGTCAAAACGGTCCAAACACAAACTTTGTGCATTTTATTACACTGTGGGCAATTTGGACAAAAGGTACATTTCTCAGCAGAGACACATTCATCTGGCATTATTGGTACGCTATTCTTTTGTTAAACAGTGTGGTTGGCATGCTGTCTTAAAACCTTTGCTTGATGATTTGGAAAAACTGTGTACTGAAGGCTTTACTCTTACCATTGATGAAACTGAACACACTGTTCATGCTGCTCTTGCAACTTTATCTTGTGATAATTTATCCGCTCACATGATTGGTGGTTTTACAATGTCGTTTAATACTGGTAGAATATGTAGGTATTGCATGGCTTCTTATGAAGATATGAAACAATCTTTTGAGGAAGAAAGCTTTGTTCTAAGAACATCAGAAGTTCACCAGTATCATCTTGCACGAATCCAAGCAATTCCTGATGATAAAACTACTTATGGTGTTAATGGTTCATGTCCTTTTGACAGATTGAGTTATTTCAATGTTACAGAAGCTTTACCACCTGATGTAATGCATGATTTGTTGGAAGGTGTCATTCCACTTGTTATGAAACTAGTGGTTTGCAAAGCCCACTCTGAGAAACATATAACAATAAGAGAAATCAATGAAGAATTGCAAAAAATTCACATTGGTCAGAATGACAAAACAAATAAACCAGTACAGTTATCAGAGAGACTTCACACTGTTGGTATTGTTGGATCAGCATCTCAAAAGTGGTGCCTGTTCAGGTTGCTGCCATTTCTGATGGCAGACCGTGTTCCACCTAATTGTAAATACTGGCATGTTTATCTTTTATGTCGTGAGATAACAGAGATTGTAATGGCTAAAAAGGTAAGAAAAGAGAATATTTTACTGTTGGATGTGCTTGTACATGAGTTCCTCACAGAACTAAAAAGTGTATTTGGGGATGTAATTACACCCAAGTGTCATTATTTAATCCACTATGCAAGACTGATTGAAATGTTTGGCCCTCTGCGTTTGTTATGGTGTATGAGATTTGAAAGTAAGCACCAGTATTTTAAAGCACTGGCTCGTAATTGCAGAAATTTTATGAACATTGCTGCAACTTTGAGCAACAGACATCAATTCAGACAGTGCTGGGAGTTTTCTAAACAGAGTTTACTTTATGAATTTGAAAATGTTTTTGGAAAAAGTGTATCTACTCCATTTCTGTCATTACCAGTGGAACTGCAACAAGCTCTAGTAGCCTATTGTGGCTTTTCTAAAGCCGAATTTGCAAAGAAAGTTTTTCAACGTGTGTCTGAAGTAATGGTGAACAATGTAAAATACTCTGTCAGAGATTTGTTTGTCATTGATGTACTGCATTCAGAAAAGATTCCTCTTTTCTGGCAGATTAAGTACATATTCAACATTGACACAATGTGGATCCTTTGTGGAAAAATGGTAGTTCCTCTGTCATATGACCACCATTTTCATGCATACAGTGTTAAAGTTGATGGTGAATGGACTTTGCTCAAACCTGGACAGGAAATTGATCCTGAGGCTTTTGACACATACTCTGTGGACAATAGTTTGTATGTAACAGTTCGGCACTGTATTTGAAAAGTGAATAAATGTACAAGTACTTTTGATTTTGTATCTGGGATCTGATATTTTTAGGATCTTGAGATAGAAGCACATATATGTATATGTTTGTGTGTGTATATATATGTATGTATATGTTTGTGTGTGTATATATACGTATGTATATGTATGTATGTATGTGTGTGTATATATATATATATATATATATATATATATATATATATATATATATATATATATATATATATATATATATATATATACATACAGACACATAAGGAAGGCCACTTATTTACCCTTTTTAGAGGCCTTTTTTATACTTAATTTAGGGGTACAAATGTGCCCCCTAGGGTGCAAGTTTGACTTGTAATAGGTACAAACTACAAGGGTACAAATGTGCCCCCTAAGGTACAAGCTTGACTTGTAATAGGTACAAACTACAAGGGTACAAATGTGCCCCCTAAGGTACAAGTTTGACTTGTAAAAGGTACAAACTAGAAGGGTACAAATTTTTACCCCCAGTTAAAGGTACAAAATGGTACCTTTGAGGGTACCACCCCAGTGACAAGCTATTGTACCCCTAAAGGTACAATTCTGTACTTAAATTTCTGTGTGTGTAGGCTACCAAAACGGATCCCCTCACCATCTTGGCTGCACCTAGAAATTCAGTCCATAAAAGTTATGAACAGAATCGGTGACCAAGGGCAGCCTTGGCG
Organism: Aphyosemion australe; assembly: GCA_006937985.1. NCBI lineage: Eukaryota > Metazoa > Chordata > Actinopteri > Cyprinodontiformes > Nothobranchiidae > Aphyosemion > Aphyosemion australe. The sequence goes on from SSNS01000567.1 coordinate 327,397, forward strand.
AAGTCTAACTCTCCCCGGAAACAAGCTCGACGTATTGCCGGCAATGCGGACCAAGCTTGTACGGGGACCTAACAGCCCATATCAAAGGGCCTGGTACCCCATACTCCCAAAGTACCGCCCACAGGGCCCCCCGAGGGACGCGGACAAATGCCTTCTCCAAATCCACAAAACACATGTAGATTGGTTGGGCGAACTCCCACGCACCCTCCAGGACCCCCTAAGGGTATAGAGCTGGTCCAGTGTTCCACGGCCAGGACGAAAACCACATTGCTCCTCCTGGATCTGAGGTTCGACTATCCGACCGACCCTCCTCTCCAGAACCCTGAATAGACCTTACCAGGGAGACTCATGAGTGTGATCCCCCTGTATTTGGAACACACTCTGTGGTCCCCTTTTTTAAATAGGGGGACCACCACCCCGGTCTGCCAGTCTAGTGGAACTGCCCCCGATGTCCTTGCGATTTTGCAGAGCTGCATCAACCAACACAGGCCCGCAACATCCAGAGCCTTAAGGAACTCTGGGCAGATCTCATCCACCCCCCGAGGCCTTACCACCAAGGAGCTTCTTTACCAACTAAGTGACCTTGGCTCCAGACATTGGAGAGTCCAACCCAAAGTCCCCAGGTTCTGCTTCTTCACCGGAAGAGATGGTGGTAGGATTGAGGCCTTCGAAGTACTCTGCCCACCTACTTACTCCTAACCAATCAAAAACACAGACCCAGGCACACTCCGTCACCAAGCCCTACCCTCTTAAACTAAAACAGACAGCAAGATGTTGCAGCAAGGAGAGATGGAGGAAAATGTCCCATGAAAAGGTTACAGTAGTTCACTAGCACACCAATATTTTGGTTTTAACAAGTCTGACAAAAACAAACTACGATCGATTGAAAAATTTGCAGACTACTGATTAAAAATCAAATCTACATTTCTTTAAAATGATCAATAACTACTGTTATCGATCAATATGATTTTTCTTTTTTATCGATATGCTTTTTTTTATATCATCCAGCCCTACAGCGGAGAAGCCATGAATAATGGGTAATCAGTCTAAGTGAAAGCAGCATATAGTGTATCTTTAATCTGTGAGCCCAGCCTGGAAAGCTGCCTTTGAGATGAGTATGTCCTGTTTTAGGGTATTTTGTAGGTCATTCCAGTCTCTGGCAGCAGCAGACTGAAAGGACAACAAGCCTAATACAGAAGCACTTTTAGGAACCATCACCAAAATAAGATTTGCAGATCTAATTTTATATGCAGAAGATGAACGGTGCAACAGCTGTTGCAAGTAAGTGGGAGATGACCCAATAAGAGTTTTATATATCAGCATAAACCAGTGGATTTTGTGACAGGTGTACAACGATGGCCAGTCGAGAAGAACACAGAGTACAGTGGTGAGTTCTAAAAGGAGCTTATGTCACAAACCGGATGGCAGAGTGGTAAAACAAGCTTATGGACCAAACGGATCTGTAAATGAAATCATCATAATCAAACCTTAGGAGAATGGTCATTTGCACCAATGTTTTCCTTGCAGGTGAAATTAAAGAAGAACGTGTTCTGTTAAGGAAGACGATTCTTGATGTAATCTTAGTCTGTAAATTGTTGATATGTTTGGAAAAATTCAGGGTATTGTCTAGCCAGATTCCCAGATATTCTTTATACAGTGACCTGTTCCAAAGGTGTTCCATCCAGGGTGCAGATATCTGGTGAATTATATAGTACATACCCGTTTTACTTTAGTAAACTGGAGTACCTTATCACAAAATCAGTGTTTGGAAGTAGAGCTGCTAGCAAAAAAGGGGTCCTATGTGAAAATGTAACGTGAACTGTTAAAATGTTTAAAAAGTTCAAATGTTGTAAAAGTGAGATTCAAATAGCTTTTGATTTCAATAAATGTGCTGCAAACACAACAAATGACAATTTTCAGTTCTTTACAGCTTCAAAAGTGTTTTGAAGCTTACTGTGCCTAATAATGTGGAACAGTTCAGTGTACGTTAGTTATTTAAAGGAAAACTACTGTTATCAATAGGGGGTTTGTTCAGTAACATTTGAATTGCACTCTTCACAGCTGATAACAAGAATTATTCTGACTATTGTTTACATCAATTATTTTTGATTAATGAGACATATCATTTGCATAATATTTTGGAACAGGGTGTAAGGCTCCACTCCCTCTGTTTTCATCTCTAACTCATTCACTGCCAGCTGTTTTCTGATCAGAAAGCCCCTGACTGCCAGCGTTTTAGAGCGTTTTTACTGTTTTTTGAAGAGTCACAGAACATTGTGCTCTATGATCATGTAAACGCCAAAACTACCAAAAGAAAGAGTAGACTCACTTCTTACATCAGGAAGAATCGCCGTATTTCTAGCGTTATCTGTTCGTTCACAATCTGGTGTCCAAGCGCTGCTCCAGATGCATTTCCGGTTCGGCGCATCGTTTTTTTCACAGCAGCGTCCCAAAACAAACTCGTAATGCATTGATTTTCCGCTTCCTGATCACGTGATGTGTGACATACACGGATGAAGATCCGCTTTAGATACATGATGTTTGTTCTCACGGTGCGGGGGCTCGCTCCGACGCCCGCCCCGTAAAAAAATGGAAATGACGACTATAGTCATCAATGGCAGTGAATGAGTTAATGTTACTCTCAGGTCCTGCCCTCCAGCTCCCTGCTCACCAGTGTCTCGTCTCCCCAGTTTCAGTTCCTTGTTCCTGTTAATTAGCCCCACCTGCCTCTTGTTGACCTAATCACCCATGCTCCCTGATCCCTGTGTATTTAAGCCCTGTCTGTTTTCTGTTCAGTGTTGGTTCATTACTAATTTTCAGTCTGTGTGTCAGTGCCGTGCTTTCATTAAAAAACCCTGAGAACTCCAACTCAGCCTGCTCATTCCTGCTCACCTGCGTTTCGATCCTCAGCCAGCCAGACGTGACAGTTACCTTATTTTACTTACAGTGTGGAGGTTTGGGGTAATGCTATAAAAGCCATTATATTTATTTCAAAAGAGAGAAACCAGAGAGGCTTTTGGGAGCACACAATCTCAATGTTTCGGAGGGGGGCCTCCAAGTCCATTATGCCTTGAACCGGCCCTGGGTGTGGGATTTTTTCAGGCGTACCCGTAATTAGAACCCTGAAGAAAACCCACTAATTGATTCCTGGTTAAAAATGTGTTGTAATGTGCGTTACTGACATTACCTCTGCAGAGCACGTCAGGCACTAATAAAAGAGAAAGTACGAGAAAATATGAGCAGACATGAATGATCACGTGTTAATGATTTTCCTTTGTGACTTTAAGAATGTTACTGGGGCTGTGCGCAGGTCAGCAAGAAGCATCTGGAGCGCATGAACAATCAGTGCTCTCCGTACCTGAGGAGACGCTGGAGCGAGCGCAAGAGAGGCAGAAAAAAAGTGGAGTAACTCCACCTGTAAAATAAAGTCTTTTAATTGATTATCTTAGCAGTGTGTGTGTGTGTGTGTGTGTGTGTGTGTGTGTGTGTGTGTGTGTGTGTGTGTGTTGTGCCTGGTAGCTTAGTCAGTTGCAGTATGATAAATGTCTCCCTGATGTTTTTCTGTTGGACCCTTCCTTGGGCTGCTCACATGGACCCTTAGTGGGCGTGGCCCCAGGGCCCGTGCCCATAATGCCCATCTGATAAGCCGGCCTCGTCGCCCATGTCAAAAACCGCTACTGCTCAGATCTGTTATATTTTGACAGTTTGAGAGAGAGGAGAAGTAGCTGAAGAGTGTGATGTATAATATGTATGTTTTATTATTATTATTATTATTATTGTGTATGTATTATTATATTAATAATAGACCAATAATATCAAACATCCCTAAAACTAGCACAAGAGCCAGAAAGGAGGTGATTTCTGTTTTAGAGAAATATTAAGAGCAAATAAAGATGATCTGTATCAGAGTAACATGATACATGATGAGAAGTAATGGCACCTATCAGCAATAGATCTGACCTTTAACACCCTTCCAACCTTAGTCTGACAGAAAAGTCAGCACAGCATGTGCCTCATTAAAAACTTAAAAAAAGGAACGTCGATGTGATCGATACATGCGGTGCAACAGGAGAGGTCAGATCAATACATGCTACTACAGAAGTCTCCTCATGCATGTCATGAATATTTCTGTAAGTCCTTGCAGAATAGAAGACCAGAACAGGTGGAAGCTGGGTAATGAAGCCTCCTGACTTTTATTTCCCTCTATGATTTATCACATTTGAGGCTAAAAGGGATCCTTTATATTAGAGCTGTGATTTCCAGCATTGGGATGTCTGTGATCATGACATTTTTAAGCAAGAAACAAGACATTATACTTATCATGACTGTCATCTTAAAACATATTGTTAGATATTGTTTGCTCATAATTTTCCATGAAACACACCTTTAAAAGAAAAGAATGACCTGTTTAGTACCTGCTAAAGAGGAAAGTTTAAAGTGGTACTTCACTGAAAAAACATTTTTAAAATTATTTCTGATTATAATAATTCACAGAGTTTTTCATTCAGGCTTAACATGAAAATCGTCTCCTACACCTGCCTAAGAGGAGCCATGTAAGCCACAATTCATTCTGTTACTCTCACATACATATATTCTCCTCATACACGTGTAACGTACCTAAAGGCCATGTATTTCATCAAAATGAAAGAAGTTAACTTTTAACTTACAGGCCATGCTCATACGGTCAGAACACGCTGACATTGTGGTGCAGAGACATGGAGTCTATGATCTTGACCCAATATTCTTAACTTATCCTGTGGTATATCACATCAAGACACTGCAGATGATGCAAGACTTCTTATCTATCTTCTTTGAATAAAGTTCATCTTTTCTGGCTCATAAAATGACTTTATAAGTTATATATAATCATATTTTGTTGAATGGACCATATGTTTAAGTCTAAAGTGTTTTATAATGTGTCTCATACTCTATAGCAGGGGTGCCCAATCCTGGTCCTGGAGAGCCGCTATCCAGCAGGTTTTAGTTGTAACTCTGCTTCAACACACCTGATTTCAATCAGCAGGTGATTAACAAGCTTCTGCAGAGCTTGGTGAGCTGCTGCACAGGTGATTCAACCACTGAATCAAGTGTGTTGGAGCATCTCGTGGCCACGAGTTATTTATTTTTCTCAATGTCACCAGACGGGCACCGTAGTAATACTCCTCAATGTGCTTACAATTCATTCCAAACAGAATAAGTCACTTTGTCACAGCACTGAATAGACTTACCCAAACAAGTTTGTATCTCATAATACAGACTTTTTATCACATAATATTTGACTTTTTATCTCATAATTATGACTTTTTATCTCATAATTATGACTTTTTATCTCACAATTATGACATACCGTGGGGCATTTTTTTCTTTTAGGTTGCGGGAATGGGCTTCCATAACAACCTCTCTAAGTGTTAGAGAAAGGAGCGGTGTCTGAGGATTTTGATAACGCCCACTTTAACCTGTCAAATCCTGATTTGTCCAAATTGATAAGCAATAGTTGGTAAAAGCCAGTTCACACTCTGAACAAGAGAGTTCTAAAAGAAATTCCAGAAGCTCTGAGAGTTCTAGCTAGCTACCCGGTTCGGCCGACTGGGTCAGCAAAGCATAAGGAACCATCCTCCTTTTGACCCCAAGGTCAAAACCTTCTTTTCAAGCTGCATCAGATGCAAAATAGATCCACCAGCTTCCTGCAGTCACCTGGGAGGTAACCCCAGGCCAAACGGGTCCGTATTTGGAGCAGAGCTACGGCTCCGGTACCTCAGAGGTTAACGCCACCGACAATCTGTTCGTACCGACTTCTCTGACCCCCTGGATCACACGAGGACCTTCACACACGGGATCATAGACTCTGCACACTGGTGTCAATGGTTTTTATTAATTGATAGTTTGTTAAACCATACAGTCAGACTGATTTTACAACCCATTAATGAATTATTAAATTCATCTTTATAAACTATATTCTTGACTCTGAATTATTCTGAAGTGTGTGTTTCCTTGGCAGTCACAAAAAATCTAAGTTCCTATTAAATCAAACATTCACAGACCAATAAGATTGATAATTCACATTTATATGGAATATCACATCTTAGTAGTGACTTCCATCACGCTACACATGCATACATTCTTCTCATACATACACACATTCCACACTCATACACACATAGTCTCTACACACACACACACACACACACACACTCTTTCTTCATTTTCACATTTATATAAATTTTATCTCTGATATTATTATGTCAAAGTGTGTGTGTGCGTGCGTGCGTGTGTGTGTAAATGAGAATATATGAATGTGAGGAGAATGTATGCATGTGAGAGAAAGTATAGTGGAAACAGAAAGCAGTTTGGTTAAAACGGAGGGCAACCAATCATACGGCTCTGTGATTGGCTGAAAGGTTCGAGGGCGGGTCATTGTCATGAGAGACGCGCTCTCATCATGGACGCTGAAGCGAGGCTGGAGCTGGATATTTTATTATGTCCTGAAATGGTCACATATCTGTCTTCAGCTCTTGAGCAGCAAAGGACAGGCTCACCTCTCCCTACTGTTACTCAAAGCGTGGCTGAAAATGACATGAAAGAACTTTTTCAGAACAAACTTCTCTGCAGGCCAGCCACCTCGATCCGGTACCGGTTCCCCTGAGTCGGGAGTGCTCTCTGGTTTCCATCAACTGTGCCTCGATTCCAGCTAACTACACGTGGAATTGTTTTATTTTGATGAAAAAATGAAAGATGAGAGGTGTTACTTTATTGTTCAGTTGGTGGGTGACATCAGAAAATGATACATTTATAACATGGCTCACACGTGATACTGCAATTTAATCATGTTCTGATCATGTAACTGCAGACATTTGTCAGTAGATTATTTTGTCCATCCATCATGGCCTTGCAACAGTTAATGGTTGGACCCTCTGCTGCATGTGACTAATTAAAAGTCTGACATAAAACCACAACCTATAAAACCTGCTCTTATGAAAGACAACAGCAGGAAAACCTGTCAGCATCCACGCTGGATGCTAACAGTGATTTTGGTAGGTTTGGTAAACCAGTCTGACACCATTAGGAAGAACCTGCACCGTCAGCCTAATTGGCTCGTCTGACAGACATGTTGCTGTTGCCTCTCATTAGTAAGCACTCTCTCATCTACTTGCTGCAGGTGGCCCCAGGGCCATCTACTCCCTGCCAGGTTTACATTGTTTTAATGAATCAGCGTGATTTTCTCCAGAGGAGAAGAGAAACAGGGTCAGCTAGTTTTCTCACTGAAATGATAGAATGTTGAAAACCAAATAGACTGTAAGTGATTAAAATTGACTAGAGGTTGAGGCGTCAGTTAGAAACTGGCACAAGTCCAGATCTGCACTGGAAATACCATTTCCCACAAGGATTTAATCACTCAATCAAATTACCATTAATATTTAATCAGTTGCAGGTTGTTTAAAATATAACAGCTTTGTTCCACGTTGGTTTGTTCCACTCTTCTTTGCTAACCTGATAGCTGCTAGCTAGTTTTAAAGTTACCACCTAGCCTGTGCAACATGAAAAAACTTATCATATAATTAAAATATCTACCCAGCCATGTTAATATCATGGTGCTGCAAAATCAGCTACACTTTTTATGGCAATATTTTTCATCACCATGGCACAATCTAGATGCTGACAGGAAGCTGGCAGCAAGTGGAGCTGAGATTCAGGGAAACGTCTCTACACAACTCTGAATGGGAGCAAACAGAAAGACCAAACAAACTGAAGAGTTTGTTCTTAAACAGGGGGCATTGTCTTCTGTTAAAGGTTAAAGTCACATTTACCCTGTTACAGAATATAGGCAGCTTGGGGTGTCTCATGTACCAACAAGTCTGTGCCGTCTCTGTAATGGCCGCATAGAAACTGTTTGCTCTGAGAAAAGCTGGTGTAACCACAGACACCATTCACTGCTCAAAAAATAAAGGGAACACTTAAAGTTAAAGTCATCATCACACACTGGTGAAATTACATCTCCGCATTTGACCCATCCCCATGGTGGGGAGCTGTGAGCTGCAGCCGCGCTCGGGAACTATTTGGTGGTTTAACCCCCCAATCCAACCTCTTAATGCTGAGTGTCAAGCGAGGAAGCATTGGGTCCCATTTTTTCAAAGTCTTTGGTATGACCCGACCGGGAATTGAACCCTGATCTCCCAGTCCTGGGGCGGACACTCTACCACTAGGCCACCGGAGCTGGTAAACAACATAATGTGACTCCAAGTCAATCACACTTCTGTGAAATCAAACTGTCCACTTAGGAAGCAAAACTTATCAACAATCAGTTTCACCTGCTGTTGTGCAAATGGAATAGACAACAGGTGGAAATTATAGGCAATTAGCAGGACATCCCCAATAAGGGAGTGGTTTTGCAGATGGTGACCACAGACCACTTCTCAGTTCCTCTGATGTTTTGGTCACTGTTGAATGCTGGCGGTGCTTTCACTCTAGTGGTAGCAGGAGACGGAGTCTACAACCAGTCTACAAGTGGCTCAGGTAGTGCAGCTCATCCAGGGTGGCACGTCAATGCGAGCTGTGGCAAGAAGGTTTGCTGTGTCTGTCAGCATAGTGTCCAGGGCATGGAGGCGCTACCAGGCCAGTACATCAGGAGACGTGGAGGAGGGGAACAACCCAGCACCAGGACCGCTACCTCTGCCTTTGTGCAAGGAGGAACAGGAGGAGCACTGCCAGAGCCCTGCAAAATGACCTCCAGCGGGCCACAAATGTGCATGTGTCTGCTCAAACAGTCAGAAACAGACTCCATGAGGGTGGTATGAGGGCCCGATGTCCACAGGTGGGGGTTGTGCTTACAGCCCAACACCATGCAGGACGTTTGGCATTTTGTCCCTTCATAAGAGCAAACCCCTGCTGCCAGTGCAGCTTCTTCTACCACACTTTCTTCTTCCACTGATCTTTCTGAACATGCTTGGATGCAGCACTCTGGGAAGAAGAAGCTTTAGTAATGACCTTTTGTGGCATCCCCTCCTTGTAGACGATGTAATTGACATTTGGCCAGCCAGCAGTCTACCACAAAATTGTGTAGCCAACTGACCCAGAATGAGGCCACATAGATCTGGGGTGCTGAGGTATGTTGACTGCGGTCAACTAGTTGAAGATGGTGTTGGTTCTGAATGATTGTGAGACTTCCCCCTGTAGACACACCAGAAATCACTGCTTTGAGCTGCTCGTTGCAAATGTAGCTCTGGGCCAGAGCCCAGAGGAGGCTCAGGAAAACTGTTGCAGGTGTTTTGAGTTAGTTGGCTGATGAGGGTGACACCACAGTATTCTAATTTTTGCGTTTTCTTATCGGTGGCCAGAATCATTAAAATCACAAGAAAATATTTAATTCCAAGTGTAGTCAATCTGTTTGAGTTTAAAGAAAATGTAACAGTTGCTGCTTTGCCAAGAAAAAGAAGTTGTCCAAAAATAATGACAATAAAGGAAAAGATCAAAGTAAAAGAAGTTGTCCAAAAAATGACTCCAATAAAGAAAAATATCTAAGAAAAAGAAGTTGTCCAAAAAATGACTCCAATAAAGAAAAAGATCTAAGAAAAAGAAGTTGTCCAAAAAATGAAGCCGGTAAAGAAAAAGAACCAAGAAAAAGAAGATGTCCAAAAAATGACGACGATAAAGAAGAACATCCAAGAAAAAGAAATTGTCCAAAAAATGAAGCCGGTAAAGAAAAAGATCCAAGAAGAAGAAGTTGTCCAAAAAATGACGACGATGAAGAAAAACATCCAAGAAAAAGAAGTTGTCCAAAAAAGGACGATGATACAGGAGATGATCCAAGAAAAAGAAGTTGTCCAAAAAAGGACGATGATACAGGAGATGATCCAAGAAAAAGAAGTTGTCCAAAAAATGAAGCCGGTAAAGAAAAAAGATCCAAGAAAAAGAAGTTGTCGAAAAAATGACGACGATAAAGAAGAACATTAAAGAAAATGAAATTGTCCAAAAAATGATGACGATAAAGAAAAAGATCGAATAAAAAGAAGTTGTCCAAAAAATGAAGCCGGTACAGAAAAAGATCCAAGAAAAAGAAGTTGTCCAAAAAACTGACGACGATGAAGAAAAACATCCAAGAAAAAGAAGTTGTCCAAAAAATGAAGCCGGTACAGAAAAAGATCCAAGAAAAAGAAGTTGTCCAAAAAAGGACGATGATACATGAGACGATCCAAGAAAAAGAAGTTGTCCAAAAAATGAAGCCGGTAAAGAAAAAAGATCCAAGAAAAAGAAGTTGTCCAAAAAATGACGACGATAAAGAAGAACATCCAAGAAAATGAAATTGTCCAAAAAATGACTCCAATAAAGAAATAGATCTAAGAAAAAGAAGTTGTCCAAAAAATAAGGTCGGTAAAGAAAAAGATCCAAGAAAAAGAAGTTGTCCAAAAAATGATGACGATAAAGAAAAAGATCAAAGAAAAAGAAGTTGACCAAAAAATAATGACAATAAAGGAAAAGATCAAAGTAAAAGAAGTTGTCAAAAAAATGACTCCAATAAAGAAAAATATCTAAGAAAAAGAAGTTGTCCAAAAAATGACTCCAATAAAGAAAAAGATCTAAGAAAAAGAAGTTGTCCAAAAAATGAAGCCGGTAAAGAAAAAGATCCAAGAAAAAGAAGTTGTCCAAAAAATGACGACGATAAAGAAAAACATCCAAGAAAAAGAAATTGTCCAAAAAATGAAGCCGGTAAAGAAAAAGATCCAAGAAAAAGAAGTTGTCCAAAAAATGACGACGATGAAGAAAAACATCCAAGAAAAAGAAGTTGTCCAAAAATGGACGATGATACAGGAGATGATCCAAGAAAAAGAAGTTGTCCAAAAAATGAAGCCGTTAAAGAAAAAGATCCAAGAAAAAGAAGTTGTCCAAAAAATGACAACGATAAAGAAGAACATCCATGAAAAAGAAGTCCAAAAAATGACGACGATAAAGAAAAAGATAAAAGAAAAAGAAGTTGTCCAAAAAAAAATGACAACGATAAAGAAAAAGATCGAAGAAAAAGAAGTTGTCCAAAAAATGACGACAATAAAGAAAAAGATCGAATAAAAAGAAGTTGTCCAAAAAATGAAGCCGGTAAAGAAAAAGATCCAAGAAAAAGAAGTTGTCCAAAAAATGACGACGATGAAGAAAAACATCCAAGAAAAAGAAGTTGTCCAAAAAAGGACGATGATACAGGAGACGATCGAAGAAAAAGAAGTTGTCCAAAAAATGAAGCCGGTAAAGAAAAAAGATCCAAGAAAAAGAAGTTGTCCAAAAAATGACGACGATACATGAGATGATCCAAGAAAAAGAAGTTGTCCAAAAAATGATGACGATACATGAGATGATCCAAGAAAAAGAAGTTTTCCAAGAAATGATGACAATAAAGCAAAAGATCAAAGAAAAAGAAGTTGTCCAAAAAAATGACGACGATAAAGAAAAAGATCAAAGAAAAAGAAGTTGTCCAAAAAATGACAACGATAAAGAAAAAGATCTAAGAAAAAGAAGTTGTCCAAAAAATGACTCCAATAAAGAAAAAGATCTAAGAAAAAGAAGTTGTCCAAAAAATGAAGCCGGTAAAGAAAAACATCCAAGAAAAAGAAGTTGTCCAAAAAATGACGACGATAAAGAAGAACATCCAAGAAAAAGAAATTGTCCAAAAAATGAAGCCGGTAAAGAAAAACATCCAAGACAAAGAAGTTGTCCAAAAAATGACGACGATAAAGAAAAAGATAGAATAAAAAGAAGTTGTCCAAAAAATGAAGCCGGTACAGAAAAAGATTCAAGAAAAAGAAGTTGTCCAAAAAATGACGACGATGAAGAAAAACATCCAAGAAAAAGAAGTTGTCCAAAAAAGGACGATGATACAGGAGACGATCCAAGAAAAAGAAGTTGTCCAAAAAATGAAGCCGGTAAAGAAAAAAGATCCAAGAAAAAGAAGTTGTCCAAAAAATTACGACGATAAAGAAGAACATCCAAGAAAAAGAAATTGTCCAAGAAATGACTCCAATAAAGAAATAGATCAAAGAAAAAGAAGTTGACCAAAAAATAATGACAATAAAGGAAAAGATCAAAGTAAAAGAAGTTGTCCAAAAAATGACTCCAATAAAGAAAAATATCTAAGAAAAAGAAGTTGTCCAAAAAATGACTCCAATAAAGAAAAAGATCGAAGAAAAAGAAGTTGTCCAAAAAATGAAGCAGATAAAGAAAAAGATCCAAGAAAAAGAAGTTGTCCAAAAAATGAAACCGGTAAAGAAAAAGATCCAAGATAAAGAAGTTGTCCAAAAAATGACGACGATGAAGAAGAACATCCAAGAAAAAGAAGTTGTCCAAAAAAGGACGATGATACAGGAGATGATCCAAGAAAAAGAAGTTGTCCAAAAAAGGACGATGATACATGAGATGATCCAAGAAAAAGAAGTTGTCCAAAAAATGATGACGATACATGAGATGATCCAAGAAAAAGAAGTTGTCCAAGAAATGATGACAATAAAGCAAAAGATCAAAGAAAAAGAAGTTGTCCAAAAAATGACGACAATAAAGAAAAAGATCAAAGAAAAAGAAGTTGTCCAAAAAATAATGACAATAAAGAAAAAGATCTAAGAAAAAGAAGTTGTCCAAAAAATGAAGCCGGTAAAGAAAAAGATCCAAGATAAAGAAGTTGTCCAAAAAATGACGACGATGAAGAAGAACATCCAAGAAAAAGAAGTTGTCCAAAAAAAAACGATGATACAGGAGATGATCCAGGAAAAAGAAGTTGTCCAAAAAAGGACGATGATACATGAGATGATCCAAGAAAAAGAAGTTGTCCAAAAAAGGACGATGATACAGGAGATGATCCAAGAAAAAGAAGTTGTCCAAAAAATGACTCCAATAAAGAAAAAGATCGAAGAAAAAGAAGTTGTCCAAAAAAGGAAGCCGTTAAAGAAAGAGATCCAAGATAAAGAAGTTGTCCAAAAAATGACGACGATGAAGAAGAACATCCAAGAAAAAGAAGTTGTCCAAAAAAGGACGATGATACAGGAGATGATCCAGGAAAAAGAAGTTGTCCAAAAAAGGACGATGATACAGGAGATGATCCAAGAAAAAGAAGTTGTCCAAAAAAGGACGATGATAAAGAAGATGATCCAAGAAAAAGAAGTTGTCCAAAAAATGACTCCAATAAAGAAAAAGATCGAAGAAAAACAAGTTGTCCAAAAAATGAAGCCGATAAAGAAAAACATCCAAGAAAAAGAAGTTGTCCAAAAAATGACAACGATAAAGAAAAAGATCCAAGAAAAAGAAGTTGTCCAAAAAATGACGACATGAAGAAGAACATCCAAGAAAAAGAAGTTGTCCAAAAAAGGACGATGATACAGGAGATGATCCAGGAAAAAGAAGTTGTCCAAAAAAGGACGATGATACATGAGATGATCCAAGAAAAAGAAGTTGTCCAAAAAAGGACGATGATACAGGAGATGATCCAAGAAAAAGAAGTTGTCCAAAAATGATAACAATAAAGCAAAAGATCAAAGAAAAAGAAGTTGTCCAAAAAATGACGACAATAAAGAAAAAGATCAAAGAAAAAGAAGTTGTCCAAAAAATAATGACAATAAAGAAAAAGATCTAAGAAAAAGAAGTTGTCCAAAAAATGACAACGATAAAGAAAAAGATCTAAGAAAAAGAAGTTGTCCAAAAAATGACTCCAATAAAGAAAAAGATCGAAGAAAAACAAGTTGTCCAAAAAATGAAGCCGGTAAAGAAAAAGATCCAAGATAAAGAAGTTGTCCAAAAAATGACGACGATGAAGAAGAACATCCAAGAAAAAGAAGTTGTCCAAAAAAGGACGATGATACAGGAGATGATCCA